>ML662496.1:7052049-7291988 GCA_007570785.1 Antilocapra americana
TGAGGTACCACTTTACATCAGTCAGAATGGATGCCATCCAAAAGTCTACAAGCAATAAATGCTGGAGAGGATGTGGAGTAAAGGGAACCCTCTTACACTGTTGGTGGGAATGCAAACTAGTACAGCCACTATGGAAAACAGAGTGGAGATTCCTTAAAAAACTGCAAATAGACCTGCCATATGACCCAGCAATCCCACTGCTGGGCATATACACCAAGGAAACCAGAATTGAAAGAGCCATGTGTACCCCAATGTTCATCGCCGCATTGTTTACAACAGCCAGGACATGGAAGCAACCTAGATGCCCATCAACTGACGAATGGATAAGAAAGCTGTGGTACATATACACAATGGAATATTACTCAGCATTAAAAAAAAATTCATTTGAGTCAGTTCTACTCAGGTGGACGGAACTGAAGCCTATTATCCAGAGTGAAGTAAGCCAGAAGGAAAAACAACAATACAGTGTACTAACGCATATATATGGAATTTAGAAGGATGGTAACGAGAACCCAGCATGCGAGACAGAAAAAGGAACGCAGATGTATAGAACAGACTCGTGGACTCTGTGGAAGAGGGCAAGGGTGGGATGATATGGGAGAATGACATTGAAACATGTTAATTACCATATGTGAAATCAATCGCCAGCCCAGGGTTGATGCTCGGGGCTGGTGCACCGGGATGTACCAGGGGGAGGCAGTCGGGAGGGGGGAGGGAGGGGGGTTCTGGAGGGGGAGCATGTGTAGATCCATGGCGGTTTCATGTTACTGTATGGCAAAACCAACACAATAAAGTAAAGAAAATTAAAAAAAAAAAAAGATTATCTATCTCTTCCTGGTTTAGTTTTGGAAAGTTGTACTTTTCTAAGAATTTGTCCATTTCTTCCAAGTTGTCCAGTTTATTTGCATATAGTTGCTGATAACAGTCTCTTATGATTCTTTGTATTTCTGTGTTTTCTGTTGTGATTTCTCCTTTTTCACTTCTAATTTTGTTGATTTGGTTTTTCTCCCTTTGTTTCTTAATGAGGCTGGCTAATGGTTTGTCAATTTTATTTATCTTCTCAAAGAACCAGCTTTTGGCTTTGTTGATTTTTGCTATGGTCTCTTTTGTTTCTTTTGCATTTATTTCTGCCCTGATCTTTAAGATTTCTTTCCTTCTACTAACCCTGGGGTTCTGCATTTCTTCCTTTTCTAGTTGCTTTAGGTGTAAAGTTAGGTTATTTATTTGACTTTTTTCTTGTTTCCTGAGGTGAGCCTGTATTGGTATGAACCTTCCCCTTAGCACTGCTTTTACAGTGTCCCATAGGTTTTGGGTTGTTGTGTTTTCATTTTCATTCACAGACAATATTCTATCTTGACCCGAGTAGTAGTTGTATGGATACTGTTTGTATATATAATGTAGCTTTGTTTTATGAACTTTTCTGTATACTCTGTTCATAATTTTTTAAAAGATGTAAGATTATGGGACTTCCCTGGTAAGACTCCATACTCCCAGCGCAGGGAGCCTGGGATCAATCTCTGGTCAGGGAAGAGATTCAGCTAAGAGTTCCCACGCCACAAATAAAGATCCTACTTGCCACAACTAAGACCTGGCACAGTCAAATAAATAAATAATTTTTTAATAGGGTATAAAACTGTTAGTTAGGAGAAAACATCCTAGGATGGAGATAGATTAGAATTTATTGTTGTAAAGATGGCTCTTGAAGCTACATCAGTGAGGCCCTTCACTGTACATTGAATAGTTTTTAAAAACCTAAAAATCTTGGATTCTCAGAGGAATACAAACACACAGAATTGAAAACAGATTCAACAAGAAAAGAGTCAAAAGTGGATGGTGCTAGGAAAGCTGAGAGGAGAAAAGCTAAGTGGACAAAGGGGTCAATAATGACAAATGAGATAAGCTCCAGCCACTTAAGTATTGAAAAAATACCAATGAACCAGCAATTAGTTTTTCTTTGAAAGTGAAAGTTAATCAGTCGTGTCCGACTCTTTGAGACCCCAATAAATTCTCCAGAGAATACTGGAATAGGTGGCCTTTCCCTTCTCTGGGGGATCTTCTCAAACCAGGGATCGAACCCAGGTCTCCCACATTGCAGGTGGATTCTTTACCAGGTGAGCCACAAGGGAAGCCCAAGAATACTAGAGTGGGTAGCCTATCCTTTCTCCAGTGGATCTTCCCAACCCAGGAATCGAACCAGGGTTGACTGCAGGCAAATTCTTTACCAACTGAGCTATCAGGGAAGTCCTGACGTTTTTGAGGGTATGCAATAATTTCTGGGGAATATTATCAATAGAACATAAAGGATACTGTTTTATAAACTTCTGCAAATCATGTGTTGTGATTACTTTTGACCCAGATCTTAAACTGAAATTTACGGACAAAAAGGCATTTCAGGTGGGAAGAAAATTCTAGATGTTGCAGCCAAAACTGTATTATGGCTTGGAATAGAATGTAACAAAACATTTCTAAAAATAAGATTTTTAAACATAAAACTTTGCCCATATTGCAAATGTACTTAACAAATGTATTTATATTATAAGATAAATAGCTCATAATAAATGATAAAACACTTATTTTCAAAGTTTTGAATTTTCTTTCAAAAATAGCTTTGACAATAAGGAAATATGATACAGGTAACAAAAGGAAAAATAGGTAAGTTGGACTTCAAAAATAAAAACTTCTGTGTATCAGAGGACATTAACAACAAAACAAAAAGACAATCCACAGAATGAGAGGGAATACCTTCAAAAACATTTGCATATATCTGATATGGATTGACCTTGAGAATATATAAGAAACTCACATAACAACAACAATCCATTTAAAAATCAGGCAAAGGACTGAACGTACCATTTCCCTAAAGAAGATATAATGGCAAATAAGCACATGAAAAGATGGTCAACATTATTAATCACTGGTGGTGGTTTAGTTGCTAGGTAGTGTCCCACTCTTGCAACCCCGCAGACTGTAGCCCACCAGGCTATTCTGTCCATGGGATTTTTCAGGCAAGAATACTGGAGTGGGTTGCCATCTCCTTCTCCAGGGGATCTTCTGGACCCAGGAATTGAACCTGGGTCTCCTGCACTGCAGGCAGATTCTTTATCAACTGAGCTATGAGGGAAGATCTTTATTAATCACTAGGGAAATGCAAATCAAAAGCACAATGAGATACCACTTCACACTCATTAGGATGATTATTAAAAAAAAAAAAAAAAAGACAACACAGAGAATTAACAAGTATTGGTGAGGATGTGGAAAAACTAGTCCCCAATGAATTGTTGCTAAGAATGTAAAATGGTGCAGCTGCTGCAGAAAACAGTATAGCAATTCCTCAAAAAATTAAACACATGATTCAGAATTTCACTTCTGTGTATATACCCCCCACAAATGAAAACATGGGCTCAAACAGTCATTTGTACACTCATATTCATAGCAGTGTTACTCACAACAGCCAAAAGGCAGAAGCAATCTAAACGTTCATCAATGAATAAACAGATAAACAAAAAGTAGTATGCCCACACAATGGAGTATTATTCAGCCATAAAAAGGAAGGAAATTCTGATACAACATTACAACATGAATGGACCTTGAGGACTATTGCCCTTAGCAAAATAAGCTAGTCACAGAAAAACAAATACTCTATGACTTTACTTACATGAGATTAATTAGAGGAGTCAGATTCAGAGACAGAAAGTACAAGGGTGGTTTCCAGGGGTTGAGGGAAGAAGGGAATGGGGAGTTGTTGAACGGGCACAAAGTTTCAGTTTTACAAGGTGATGAGTTTGGAAACTGGTTGCACAACAATGAGAATGCACTTAATGAAACAGGCTGTATACATTAAAATTGTAAATTTTACTGCAATAAGTATATTTTTATTGCAATTTAAAAAACTGGACTTGGAAAGGAGTGTTGAAAACAGAAACATAGTCATTAGGATGGAGACATAAGTTACTATCCAGGTGAAGAGGCAAGGGGAAATAACTGCGTTATTATTACATTTACTTTACAATTTTCATATGGTACCTGGATTTCTAGCTCAGCAATGTGCTGCTGTAGTTCAGCAACAGCTGCTATGCTATCTGCTTCCCGGAGTCTCACAGCCATCACTTCTTCCTTGTTCTAGGGTGGTAAACAAAACAAACCAAAAATAAACCACACAATAAACCAAACCATTAATAAAACATAAACACTGTAACTTGCCTCAAATTTAGAAAGTAATAAATAGACCCCTGATTAAACCAGAGGGAAAAAAAATGCCATTATAACTAACACAACATTGTAAGTCAACTATATTCCAATAAAAAAAAAATCTTTTAAAATGCCATTATATCTTGAACTTGGTAGAAAATGAAGAATAAATATATAGAACAGCATTCCATTTTCAAGAGCACTTTTATATAAATATTGCTCAAACTTTTAAATTAAAAGTTAACTTAATTAAAACTATTAAAATTACTGTTGACTGAAAACTATTAATTTTTTAATCCAAGAACAATTATTGAGAACTTTCAAATATGTAACTAGGGCAAGAGATTGATAGGGAATATAAACACTGTATGTTAGCTAGATAATATTTTTAAAATTACATTTTTTGAGGCAATGAATGTTAATGAATATTTACTTTATACTACAAAGGAGATAACAGAAGTTAAGAGAAAAATGGGATATACAAAAATATATAATATTGAGGAAATATTAACTTCAGTTGAAATTTAGCAATCAGTATCAGAAATGTGCAGCATGGTGACCATAGGAGAAATTTAGCACCTGACAGTAATACCAAAATTTTTAAAAATTTCCAAGTTAGTAAAAACATAATTAAACTTTTAAATAAAAATATATTTATTCTTTTATATTTTTAGATATGATCCTGGTACTTCATTTCAAGCAAACATTGCTTTAAATATTTTGCCAAGTGTACATGGCCACTAAGTATAGTTTCTGCACCCAATTAATAACCAGCTCTCAAGCAAGTGTGTGTGTGCATGCACAAATGTGCTCGCAATATATTTTAATCTAGACTGAAATAGAAGATGTACAGAAGATAGCAGTTAAGGTATATAATACTCATTATTATAAATTGTACTTAGTCAATATACTCTCACAGAATGCTTTCCCTAATTTTTGCCAAATCTTGTGTCCATAAGTCACCTACCACTGAAAATGAGGAAAAAGTAAAGTGTTGATGTGAATCCTGGCTAATTTTTGTTCATGTTATTTATTCTGATAATAGAGTTATTATCACTCTGATAACAGTGATCAAACATTGGAAGAAAATTTCCTCAATATTATTGTACTATTCATAATGTAAAGACTGAAGACACAACACGTTTTCAAGCTTTAACAGTCCAGAGAAGAAGACAAAAACTTTCTTTAAAGGGCCAGATAGTAAATAATTTCAGACTTATGGGTCATACAGGCTATTACAACTACTCTATCTGCCACTGGAGTGTGAAAGTGGTCACAGACAATATACAAATGAATAGGAAATAAACGAACATATTTCAATATACAAATGAATGTATTCCAATAAAACTTTATTTACAAAAACAGGCAGCCAGATTTGGAACATGGGCTGTAGTTTGCCAACTTCTAGTCTAGATAATTAACAAACAGTAAGTCAAGCTTTGAGTTGTAGTTTGACAATTCATGTGGTATAACTACTCCCATCATGGCTCCTTTCAACTTGACGTAACATTAGTGAACATTAGTGAAGATAATGTTAGTAGCACACCATGGTATTTCTACAATACAGATATGATAAATAAATAATCTGAAATGAACAGATAATAGTAAAATATAAAAATTAGGAAATCATGAAGTTTGAGTATTTACTATCATTATTTTATCATAATTTGTTAATGATGTTAAATAATTTAATTTTTAATATGGCTGTTTAACAATTGTGTCACAAAATTCCTGAAAGTTTAACAATCGGTTCTTGCAAGCCTTTACCAGCCAGTTCCAGCACACCACTGCGTCTATGTTTAATAAAACTCAAATCTCTGTCACTCCCTTATTTTAAACACTTTAATAGTACTCCACAGATCTGGAGATAACAGGTTCTTTTACTGGTGCCCAGGATTCTCCATGATTTGGCTTCCTTATCTACTGCTCTAGCTTCATATATTACCAGTATTCCTTATCACACACTCCCCTCCAACTTGAATGAACTTTCGGTTCAAGCAAACAGCCTTCTCTGTTTTGCTCTTTACATGTGCCATTCCCTTTGCCTAGTGAACTCTCTGTTGCCGTTCCTCAACTAACTCCTACATATCCTTAAGGTCTCAGCTTACTCATTCCTTAGGGAGCTTTGCTTGAACCATAAATGTAACACTAAACTCACATTACAGGATCCAATGTACCACCTCAATCATAGCAATACTCATAGTGCATTGTAACAGTGTGTTTGTCTGTATCCTTTGCTAAGACGACAAAGATCTCTTTCTAACAGTCAGCACCACCGCCTTGCAACCACTGAGTGCGCCACTTAAAGAGCCTCATCCTTTAGCTTTAGCTAAGCCTGAGATGACTGTAGCCTCATGAGACTCTAAATCAGAATCACTAGATGAAGCTGCTTCTGAATTTCTGATCCACAGAAACTCTGGCGTATTAGTGGTTACCATTATTTCTAGCTGCTAAATTTTGGAGCTTATCTGTTAAATAGCAATAGATAACTAATACATATTTACTCTACTAATTTTAATATTACATAAAAATATTATATCCATCAAGTAAAACACCAAATATTTGGGCAGCAACTTTCTCCTACTTTCCTCCCTCTCTAACTCAATCACTGAGTCTCTATAAAAATACTGGATTGATCTACTCTACTTTAGTTCCATTGCCAACACGTGAGCCAAGGCTAGCACCTCTGTCTTGTTCTATTACCTGATGATATCCTATCACCTCTCTCCAAAGCCACATCAAACTCATGTCCACACACAGTGGTATGTGTGTTCTTTTAAAAATTAATTATATGAATTGCTACATACATTATCTCCTAATAAAGCTAAAATTAACTGCTGAAACCTTAAGCATATTTGCATGAACTCAAAATAGTTCCTCCAAATACTTATTAATTATTGTCCTATTGTGGTGGTTGTAACAAATTCTTTGATACTCTTTCCTTCAGGAGTTGTAACTTAATGCCCTTTCCTCCACTTGGACCATTGTCTAGGCTCAGTAACTTGCCTGTAAGGAACAAAGTATGAAGGTGGGGGGGCTTCTGTAGTGAAGCAAGCTAGCAGATACCAACTTAACCAAATGACCAAAGTGAACAGCTCCAGAGGTAAGGTGTATCAATACAGAATGCTTCCTAATGGGCTTCCCAGATGGCTCAGTGGCAAAGAATCTGCTGCCAGTGCAGGAGATGCAGGTTTGATCCCTGGGTCAAGGTCCGCTGGAGGAAGATGTGGCCACCCACTCCAGAATTCTTGCCTGGGAAATCCCATGGACAGAGGAGCCTGGTGGGGCTACAGTCCATGGGGCTGCAAAAGAGCTGGACACGACTTAGCAACTGAAGACACACATGCCCTTGATATAATATACTGAGAAAGGGCCTAAGACACAGAACCTTGGTCTAAGCATAAGAAAACACCAGACAATCCTAAATTGAGAGATTTCTACAACATACCTCACAGATCAAAGAAGACTGAGACCTGATTGGGAAATCTGAATGAAGTCTGTAATTCAGTAATAACATTATTATTAATGTTCATTTCTTAGTACTAATAAATGTGTCATGGTTATGTAATAGGTTAAAATTAGGAGGGGCTGATAAAAGGGTATATGGGAACCCTCTGTACTATCTTTGCCACTATGCTGTAAACATAAAATTATTTCAAAAGTAAAAGTAAAAACTGAAGCAAAGGACTTCCCTGGTGGTCCAATGGTTAAGAATCTGCCTGCCAATGCAAGGGACAGGGGTTCAACCCCTGGTCCAGGAAGATTCCACATGCTGCGGGGCAATTATGCCATGTGTCACAACTACTGAGCCCAAGCGCTACTAAAGCCCGCAAGCTCCAAAGCCCATGCTCCGCAACAAGAGAAGCTGCTGCAAAGAGAAGCCCCCGCACCACAAGCAGAGAGAAGCCTCCATTCGCCACAACTAGAGAGAAAGCCCTTGTAAAGCAAAGACCCAGCACAAACAAAAATAAAATAATGAATAAAATTTAAATAAAAAACCGAAGCAAATACAGCAAATCAAAAAATGTATCATGTTTTTTATCCTACCTCTCAGTGGCCTCCCATAGCATTTAAGAATAAAACTCAAACTTGTTACCATGACCTATAACTATCTACATGGTAAGAAGCTAAGTCCTAGTTTACCTCCCTGACTTTATCTCATTCAGCTCTGCATTATACATGAGACTCAGCAACCAAGTTCTTTCCTGCTTTTTGGGTCTTGATCTCTGACCTTTTTCATGTAAGGATCTTCCCCCCTACTCTTCATATGGCTGGTTCTTTCTTATTCTTCAGCTCTCATACCATCTCCTGACACTTGACCTTAATTACCACTTCCTCTAACTTCTCACTCTATAGAACATTATTACTAATGATCTTTCCTATTTTTTATTTATTGTCTCACTAAACATTAGGTCTACCTTCTCCATTACTGTATCCCCAATGCTTACAAGAATTACCTACAAGAAGACACCCAAATATTTGACAAATATGTATGCTGTTGTTATCATTCTTTGAAGTCTCATAATCTCACCTCCTCCAATCCCTTTTTGAAAATCACTGCCCTAGAACATATAAATTGCATCTAATTAAAATGAAAAGATTTTGTTACACAATTTATAAGTAACATGATAAAGAAACAGGTACCATCATGCCCTGCAGGTCAAAGCACAAAATGGTACAACCCTAAGGAAAGTAATTTGACAAAAACGATGAAAAGAACGAAGGTGTTTACTCTCTGACCAGACAATCAAATTTATAGTAATTTATTCTATAGAAATGTGTAGATATACCTCTATACATCTGAAATTATGTATGTACAAAGTTATTCACTATACACTACTTGTAGTAGTAAAACACTGGAACAAACCATGTATCCATCAATAGGGACCTAGTTAAGTATACTGTGGTATATACATGCAATGGAAAACAATGTATCTTAGAAACTAATGAGGAGATTCTAAGCACTGATAAATGAAAGCTGTACAAAACATAATAACATAAAAAGCAAAAAGTAGACTATATTGTTGTCTGCTAACTTTCACATAAGACTGTGAGAAGAAAAAGTATATACTTTTCATTACTAGTATCTGCCTAAAATAAACTCTAAAGGAAGTTATCAGGAAATAATAAAAGCCATTATCTGGGGAAAAAATAAAGGGGTGTATGTGGTAGGGTCAGGAAGAGAGTAAGATAAAAGGGATTCGAATGTTTTCGTTGACATTTAGCTTTAAAAACATCAAAGCATTATGAAAAAATGCACAAGCATTAAGCTACTAAAAATTACATGAAATATAAGCAACAGGTTTAATTTCTTGTTTTCTTCCTATCATTATTCTATATATGTACAATATTATAATCATAAAATACTTTGCTCAGCTTTCCTCACAACATTATTTATTACACAATTTTACAAGTTTGTATATGAATATGTAATACCTTTTCTCCTGGAGATACAAAATTATATATCTGTTACTAGAATATAAAATCTTTCTATAATTTTCAAATTTAGATTTACACAGGAAATCCAGTAATCTTATCACTGAAATTCTGGGGACCAGGTATGTTATGGAATTTCAGATTTTTCAGACTTTAGAAGAGTAATAAGGTGCATGAATGGAACACTAATACTATCCAATGGGTTCTGAGGCAGTGTCCAAAATGAAACAGTACACTCAATGCTCAACAAAAACAAAGCAGTGATGTATAAGTACTCAAACCAAGTGGGATAAATAACAATTATAAATGGCTATATATTAGTTCAAATTAGGTTCTGCTTCCAAATGAATTTGTGTGAAATTTATGAAAAGATTTAGGTTTCAAAGTGTTTTAATTTTCATATTGGGGATCTTAGACTTACACTGTTTTAAGTGGGAACATTCAAATTCAGTTACAGAAGGAAAATAACGCTAATATTAAAAACAGTATCTCAGACTTCCCCCGTGGTATGGTGGATGAGAATCTGTCTGCCAATGCAGGGAACACGGGTTCAGTCTCTGGTTCTGAAAGATTCCACATGCCATAGCAACTAAGACTGTGTACCACACCTACTAAAGCCCGAGTGCCAAGAGCCTATGCTTCCCAATAATAGAAACCACCACAATGAGAAGCCCGCACGCTGCAACGAAGAGTAGACCCAGCTCACCGCAACTAGAGAAAGCCTGCATGCAGCAACAAAGACCCAGCACAGCCAAAAAAAAAAAAGAAATGAAAAACAAAAAACAGTATCTTGCTTTACATCAATGAAACATAGCATGAGCTTTAATAATTATTTACCAACAAATCACAAGCTA
Organism: Antilocapra americana; assembly: GCA_007570785.1. NCBI lineage: Eukaryota > Metazoa > Chordata > Mammalia > Artiodactyla > Antilocapridae > Antilocapra > Antilocapra americana. Next base: position 7,062,528 of record ML662496.1, read on the forward strand.
TAATCACACAAAATGAAATGAAAACTATCAGATTTATATAACTGAAAGACTAGCTCTCTTGAAAAAGTTAGGTTTATTGCTGAATTGTTTCAATATGACAAAGTAAAATATTTAACACTTAATCAGAATGTGCCAGATGCTAGGGTGATTGGTCATGCTGGAAATCTGCAAAAGGCATTTAAAAAATTGCATAAATCAATATAAACCTTAAATACAAGGGAGAGATCTCATAATCAGCATCTGTATATATTTTACAGAGGTATCAATGAAAAGTTAAAGTTAAATAAGATCTCATTTCAGTTCTCAAAATTCTGAATGTGGGCCTATTACTTACACAAATTCAAAGCAAACAATTATTTTCATCAGCAAACTCCCCAAATATTTATTTCCAAGTAACACTTTACTTTGATTAAAAGGTGCTAAGGTATTTGAGGTACAATATTAAATCCAGTAACAATGTTATCAACATGTTTAAAGGGAAACACATCAATAATAAAATACTAAATTCAGTTCTTTATTAAAAATAAGTCAGGACAGACACTGCAAAATAAAAAACTGAAAAAGAAATTAGTATAATAAATCAAAATGATGTAATCTCATATTACATCATCTTATTTTTAAATTAGCCTAGGGAATTTCCTGGCAGTCCAATAATTAGGACTCAGCGCTTTCCCTGCCATGGCTTGGGTTCAATCCCAGGTCCGAGAATTAAGATCCCACAAGACAAGAAAAAAAAAAAAGCACACACAGTCACACACTTCAGGAAGGACTACTCTTGCATTAGTACAAATTTCAGTACTGCCTACAGATTTCTGTCAGAGTAAACTGTAACAGTCATGCATATTTATTAGGATGTAATTTCATCTCTGGATTTCAGTAACACTGATAAACCACTCAAGCTTCACTTTTGGTTTTTAATGACACTAGAACAAGTTGATGGAATTACAGCTTTATATCTGCATTGAAAGTCTTATTTCTTATTACAGAATAATAAGGCTGGAATCTTTAAAGGGCATTATTCCTACTCTCTTACCATGGAAAAATGAATGTCTGGTTTTTTAAAAAAATCTCATAAACAAAACCAAACTTGCTAAAAACCAAACTTGCCCTTAGTAATTCATTCTAATGTTCACCAGTCATCTCTTTAGTTTTTTTCACACACATAAATACATATAACCCCTCTCCTTCCACCTCATTTCCCAACTTCACCTTCTCTCTCATCATTGCTGTATTATAAATTTATTTAAGGAAAAAAAACATACTTGCCTTCAAAAACTTTTCCATGCTTTATGAATACAAACACTCCATAAAAAATTTAAAAATTGATTAAAATAATAACATGAAACACACACAATTTTGCCAACCCTTGGGTACACACGCAGCTCTTTTATTCTCTATCCAGAAAACATATATCAATATTGACAGCCCACTAGTAAGGTGCCAATCAAAGCAGAGTAGACCCAACTTCTCTAAATTGCCTATCTTTTTGGTTGAGACATTAAAAGCTTCAGTTTTAAAGGGCTAGAGGTCAACAGAGATACCAACCTTCAACCACTTGGTTAACTTTATTTCCTAACCGAGTGGTTAAAAATGAAGTTTCCAGCCTGAAATTTACCCAGAGCATGATGAGGTAACCTTGCCCGAAAGCAACTGCCAAACTAAGTTCAAGAAAAGTAGGAAATAAGACTAGCTTCTTTTAGTTTTATGATAATGTACTCAGTGATGAGATAAAAACAAAAACAAAAACACATTATTATACTGACTAAAACATAAACTTGCTAGCTGATATGTTTACCTTGCATTCAATCTCTGCTTGTTTGCGCTTTGCTTCACTCAGTTGGGTAAGCAATCCTTTGTTCTGTGCAGAAAGATATTGCACCTTCTCCTGTAGATTGATCACCTCTTGCTCTGCTCTTCGAAGATGATTACTATTGATCTGGTTCTAACAATTAAAAACATAAATACAGAATACAGATAAAAATATAAATATCAGAATACAGATAAAAGGCCTGAAAAAACTGGTGGCTCAGATGGTAAAGAATCTGCCTGCAATGCAGGAGACCAGGGTTCAATCCCTGGGTTGGGAAGGTTCCTGGAGATGGGAATGGGAAACCACTTTGGTATTCCTGCCTGAAGAATTCCATGGACAGAGGAACCTGGCGGGCTACAGTCCACAGGGTGGAAAAGAGTCGGACATAACTCAGTGACCATCACAAAACTTATAAATTTCTACATGTGTACATTATGTCTCAGCAATATTTTCAATGTTATTGTTAGTTATAGGTATAACTATAGTTATAGTTATAGTTATAGGTATAACTATAAAACTGCCTTAAAAATCAAAATATCCAAAAGAATGCATAAGGGTCCCATTAGAAACTTTCATTAAAGATCCATTTACCATTCATACAATAAATATCTATAAACTATAAGGATGCTTATATAGAACTTGTAGGTATTAATTTCTGAAATAGGCAATATGGTATAAACAGATAGATACAGAGATATGATGTATTTAACCCCCCTTTCCAGTTCACAAAAGAAAGCACAGACCGCTGAAAAGATATCACCACCACTTACTGAACTGCAAACTTTTTGATGTCACAAGCTGTGTCATATTAACTACATTCCTACAGTCTGTTTTTATGGCTTATGGACTAGCTTTGAATTCTGGCTTGCCATTTGGTGATTAAACAAACTAATTAATATCTAATTTCTATTTCTTCATTTGAAAAATGTATACAGGGCTTCCCAGGTGACTCAGTGGTAAAGAATCTCCTGGAATGTAGGAGACTTGGGATGGATCCTTAAATTGGAAAGATCCTCTGCAGAAGAAAATGGCAACTCACTCAGGTATTCTTGTCTGGGAAATCCCATAGGCAGAGAAGCCAGAGAGGCTACAGTCCATGGGGCTGGAAAATAGCTGGACAAGACTTAGTGACTTACACAACAACAATATTTTTTTTTTTTAAAGAAAACCGTATGTAAAATACTATCTATTTCTCATTTAATTGTCTTTACAGCAAAGTGATTCAATTATATATATATATACACACACACATACATTTTTTCCCCCTGTTTTAAATACTTTTCCATTATGGTTCATTATAGGATATTGAATATAGTTCCCTTTGCTATACAATAGGACCTTAACATTATAGATCGTGAATTCACTGATATGAGGTAGTTTTCATATTCAGGCTTGATCCATGTTGAATTCTCTCAATCCTAAATTACTCTATTAGGGGCCTGAAAGAAACAGTAAGCATTTTCATAACCAAACACAGGCAAAATCTGGCTCTTCATTTAACAGTTCTTCAACCTTGGTGAAGTTATCTAATTCTATCAAGTTTTGATACACTGATAGGAGTGCAGACATTACTGCTTGACTTTTAAGGCTGTGTTGTGAGAATTACATGTGAAAAGCTTATGAAAGTAGTTCTCTCCTAATGCCTGAAATAGAAAACATTTAACATTTACTACTATTACTAAACCTATTCTATCTCACTCTATGAAAATGATCCTGCCTCCAGTTTTCATTTTAAAATCTGTATCACCTGATAGATTTAAGCTCAAACACTTTCTACCATTTCCAGGTTTCTTTATTTTCACTATTCATCTTCCTGACCCATAGAAGAAATGTCTCCTTCCTATGACCATCCTCTACTCTCTTCCTTCTCACTTTCAATCACTGAACACTGTCTACAAAATTAAGAGTGAACTTGTTAACCATATTCAAAATGTTCCACAACCTCTTTTTACTGTCTTATCTCTTACCATTAAAACAAATAACTATACTTCAGAGGGACACATCTTCAACATACACTCCAAAACTTCTCCCTGCACCCCTAAATACCATTCCATGCTCCAAAATTACAAAGCACTTACACAGATATAAAACCCAAAAATTAAATATGAGTGAGAAATGGCAGACAAAAAAATATGCTAAATTCTTAAGAACTCTAGATAATAATCACATAAGGATTTTATACAAAATAGTTTACATGTTTACATATTTACATGTTAAATATAAAAAGAAGCATAAACAAAGGACTAGTCACTGTCAAAATATCAGCAAATTTGAAAGATAACCAAATATAATTTCCAAAATTAACAGACACTGATAATAAATTCAATTAAAGGGTTAAATAGGAGACTAAACACAACAAGGGCTTCCCTGGTGGCTCAGTCAGTAAAGAATCCGTCTGCAATGCAGGACACTCAGGTTCAATCCCTGGGTCGGGAAAATCCCCTGGAGAAGAGCATGAGAACCCACTCCAGTATTCTTGCCTGGAGAATCCCCATGGACAAAGGAGCCTGGCAGGCTACAGCCCCTGGGGTCACAAAGAGTCGGACTTCCCTGGTAGCTCAGCTGGCAGAGAATCCACCTGCACTACAGGAGACTCTGGTTTGACTCCTGGGTCATGAAGATCCCCTGGGGAAGGGATAGGCTACCCACTCCAGTATTCTTGGGCTTTCCTGGTGTTTCAGACAGTAAAGAATCTGCCTGCAATGTGGGAGACCTGGATTCGATCCCTGAGTTGGGAAGATCCCCTGGAAGAGGGCATGGCAACCCTCTCCAGTATTTTTGCCTGGAGAATCCCCATGGGCAGAGGAACCTGGCAGGCTACAGTCCATGGGGTCAGAAAAAGTCTGATAAAACGAAGCAACTAAGAACTAGACATAATGAAGAAAAAATTAAAGTGTCCCAGAAGATATCAAGAGACAGAAAAGAGAATAAAGAGGTACAAAATATACTTTACAGGTGTTGTCAAAAAAAAAAAAGTGAGCTATGATGGCTTAAGAAGATGATAATAGTTGAGAATTTTTACAACAAAAATCACATATGCATCTACACCCTAGGAAGCACAATTAGTCCCAAATACTATACGGGATAAATATAAATAAATCCTTATCAAAATACATTATATAAAAACTTACAGAATGCTAATATAAAGTAAAGGCAAATCAAGGGAAAAACAGCATCTGTGAAGGTGGAAAGTGAAATATCCAGCAGACATCTCAACAGGAAAAATTGGTAGTGCTTTAAAAAAAAAATTCATCCTATAAAAGTATACTCAGCTAAGTATCACAGAGGAGAGAAAAGTACATTTATTTTAAGAAAGTGAGAGAGTTTACAACTCATGATTGAAACTGGGAGGAAACTGTTAAAATAAAAATCAGAAAAGAGAGCAAAAAAAATAGCATGCAGGTAGACAAAACCACGGGCTTCCCTTGTGGTTCAGCTGGTAAAGAATCTTTCTGTAATTCAGGAGACCTGGGTTCAATCCCTGGGTTGGGAAGATCCCCTGGAGAAGGGAAAGGCTACGCACTCCAGTATTCTGGCCTGGAGAATTCCACGGACTATACAGTCCAGGGGTCGCAAAGAGTTGGACACGACTGAGCGACTTTCACTTTCACTTTCCAGAGAAAACCATAGGAATATTGACTACATAAGACAATAATGATGTCTAGGAATTTGGAGGTAAAAAAATAATAGGAATTTGGAGGTACAATAATAGTAAGATGTCAGACTAGAAGATGAATGAGCACATGAGAGTTCTTCTAAGGACCTAATGCAGTTTGGAAAAAAACAGAGATAATTACTAACTTGTTCCGTCAGGGAAGCTTTTTGTTTTTCAGGTAACAAACACTAGTAGAAATGAAAAGGAAATATAAAAGTCAAATTAATATGGGAATAGCAGACTACCTTACCTGCCTCCTGAGAAATCTGTATGCAGGTCAAGAAGCAATAGTTAGAACTGGACATTGAACTACAGACTGGTTCCAAATCAGGAAAAGAGTACATCAAGGTGGTATATTGTCACTCTGCTTATTCAACTTATATGCAGAGTATCTCATGTGAAATGCTGGGCTGGGTGAAGCACAAGCTGGAATCAAGAATGCCAGGAGAAATATCAATAACCTCAGATACGCAGATGACACCACCCTTATGACAGAAAGTGAAGAGGAACTCAAGAGCCTCTTAATGAAAGTGAAAGAGCAGGGTGAAAAAGCTGGCTTAAAATTCAACATTCAGAAAACGAAGATCATGGCATCCAGTCCCATTACTCATGACAAATAGATGGGGAAACCATGGAAATAGTAAGAGACTTTATTTTTTCTGGGCTCCAAAATCACTGCAGATGGTGACTGCAGCCATTAAATTAAAAGACGTTTACTCCTTGGCAGGAAAGCCATGACAAATCGAGACAGCATATTAAAAAGCAGACATTACTTTGTTAAAAAAGGTCCATCTATGGTTTTTCCAGTAGTCATGTATGGATGTGAGAGTTGAACCATTAAGAAAGCTGAGCACTGAAGAACTGATTCTTTTGAACTGTGGTGTTGGAGAAGACTCTTGAGAGTCCCTTAGACTGCAAGCAGATCCAACCAGTCAATCCTAAAGGAAATCAGTCCTGGGTGTTCATTGGAAGGACTGATGCTAAAGTTGAAACTCCAATCCTTTGGCCACTTGATACAAAGAACTGTCTCACTGGAAAAGACCTTGATGCTGGGAAAGATTGAAGGCAGGAAGAGAAGGGGACAACAGAGAATGAGGTGGTTGCACTGCATAATAAATTCAATGGACATGAGTTTGAGTGAGCTTTGGGAGTTGCTGATGGACCGAGAAGCCTGGGTGTGCTGCAGTCTACAGGGCTGCAAAGAGTCGGACATGACTGAGCAACTGAACTGAATAGAAGGAAGAAGAAAAAGAAATCCAATAAAAAGTGAGAAAGGAGGAAAAAACATAGTAAAAAGGAAGAGACGGAGTATAAAATGAAAGAATTTCAAATATATCACAATAAAGACTTTTGATTTCTGACTGAGGATGTAGAGAGTCAGAAAGAACACTGGTTTTCAATTAAAAAAAAAAAGGGCAGCCAAACTCTAAGTTCATGACTACTGCTGAACACACTGAGAGGCCACAGGACAACTAACCAGCCCCAAATCTAAGAAGGGACATGGCAGATGCTGCTAGAAGCTGTTAAGAATAATTCAGCTAGAATAAACATCAAATTGGTGGAGCACAAGTATGGGCTGGTTAGAAAGTGTGGAGCCTATGGGGACAAAAGAGTTCACAAACTCTTGTACATTTTTCTTCAACAGGAACAGACCAAAAAGACTCAAATGAGAGTCTTGAGAAAGAGATCTATATGGTACAGGCCTCAGGGAGGGAGAAAGGCCACTAATTCTTGTTTATCTCCTCTAGGGAACCAAAGGTTTAATTTGCTTGGAGCAGGACAACACACACTGTTCTCTCTTGGGCACTGGGAGAACAAGTGCATCTGGGGAAGGGGCTGGACTATAGCTTGGGGACAGGGTCCCCAGTGGTTTACATGGTAAAGAATCTGCCTGCAATGCAGGAGACCTGGGTTTGATCCCTGGGTTGGGACAATACCCTGGAGAAAGGCGTGACAATCCACTCCAGTATTCTTGCCTAAAGAATTCCATGGACAGAGGAGCCTGGTAGGCTATAGTCCATGGGGTCGCAAAGAGTCAGACACGACTGAGCCACTAACACACACAGGACAGGAGCACTAATGAGGCCAAATGCCCCAGATCCAGGAACACACTAATGCAGCCAAAGACTGTGGCTTTCTCAGAACAACAGGGCAGAAGTGTTCTCTGCTCTTCCAGTTTCTTGAGGAACAAAAGCAAACAGTGGGACACTGCTGGGGACTGACAACTCAAGCGCTGTGCAAAGGGAAGACCTAAAGGTGGTGAGAAAACCCTCTGGCAAACCAGCCCTTCACCTAAAAATAAGACATTGCTAGAGGAATTTGAATTGTGGTGCAATGAGGGTAACCACAGAAACAACAAACCTCAAACCTGCCCAACTCCTGACTGTATTAACTCAAACCCCCCACATTAAAGCCCTAGTAGAAGGAAAGATGTACCCATTTCCAGGCATACAAACCATTTACTTTAGTCTCATCTCCTACACAAGATGCACATCTAGTTAAGAAAAAAAAAAATTAAAAAGCATAGGAAAAGGTAAAAAACAACACACTTTCAAGAGATAAAGCAATCAAGAGAACTAGCCTCATATATGACACAGATATTGGAAGTTTTCTGACAGGGAATTTAAATTAAGGGCTCTATGGGAAAGGTAAAAGATAGGCAATATCAGATAGATAATATCAGCAAAGAAATGAAAACTGTGAGAATTAAAAGAAAATACTAGAAGTAAAAAGCACAGTAACAGATGTAAAGAATGCCTTCAATGGCTCATCAGACAAGTCACAAAGTAGAGGAAAGAATCAATGAGCTTACCGATAAATCAAGAGAAATAGGTTAGTCAACAGAAACTGAAATACAAAGAGGAAAAATAATGGGAAGGCAAAGAATAACCAGGAGTTGCTGGACAACATCAACAATTTAATGTAAGTGTGGCTGGAATCCCTGAAGAAGAGAGTGTGGGAGAGTAAGTATGTGATGAAATAATGACCAAGAAATTTCCAAATTTCATGGCAGTCACAAATTCACAGCTCCCAGAAGCTCAAGGTAAAAATAAACAAAAGTCACATCAAGTCAAATTGTATTTCCCTAGGAAACTGTCCATTTCATCTAAAGACTCGAATTTCAAATGTATCGCTTAAACATGCCCACAAAACAAAAAGACAAGACTGTTTAAAGGAATGAATTCCAGGGACTTCCCTGGTGGTTCAGTGGTCTTTGCTTCTACTGCAGGGATTAGGGGTTCCATTTCCTGGTAGGGGAACCGAGATCCCAACTGCCCCGTGGCCAAGAAAAAAAAAAATGAGTTAAAAGAAAAGGAATGAATTCTAGTGAATATTTAAGTAACAGGTAATTCCAATCTTACAAAAAACTTCTGAGAATAGAAAAAGTTAAATATAACCCAACCTTGGTGCCAAAACCAGATAAAAGTCTCCCTGCAAAAGAAAATTATAGTACAATCTAATTCAGGTACAAAAAAATCTAAATTATGAAAAACCTGGTTCCTGCAATGGGAATATGCTGTATATGTTTCTGTGTCTGCACTCCATACCACAAACTTGTATTTTAATAACTGTACCTCAATATAACTGGTTTTCTTTGCAACCCTACCTATTTTATTTTATGCATTAAAAAATATTATTTTGAAAAGAGGTTCATAGGTTTCAGGCTCCCAAAGGGGTGCATGGCACACAAAACAGATAAGAACCGTTGTACTAAAGAAACTTCTATTGGAGATATTCACAAGGAAACATGTAAGAATGTTCAGGGAAGCACTGTCTGTAATAGCAAATGTCAGTACAAAGAGGAAAGCGGCTCCATCAACTAAGGTATACTTAACAGGCGCACTTTTCTAAAAGTCATTAAAATGAAGGAACTGGAGCTACATATGTCAGCAAGGACCTATTTCTTAATCTGGATGCTGGATACATGGGTGTTTAATGCAATATTCTTTAGATAACCAACACACCACACTATTTTTATTTATTTTTCTCACTTTGCAATGAGAAAGCATCATGGATCATCACCAGTACATATACTGACATTTAGGAACCATATCCATTAGTCAGGTATAATGCAAAATAAAAATTTCTTAGGAAGGTTTTCTCCTTTCCAAATTTCCAAACCACCTAGTTGGAATTAATTGTCCTGTCCTATTCTCCACAGCAATTTATATTTAATTCTCTAATTACAAATTTCTGAATTACATAGTGCTTCCAGTTTTATTGATATAATTAACATATAGCATTGTATAAGTCTAAGGTGTACAGCATAACCTTATTTACATATATTGTGAAATGACTACCACAGTAAATTTAGTTAACATTCATCTTATATAGTGAATTTAAATATAATTTGTGCATGACTGACTTCTCAAGTATAAGATCTTTGATGGCTACACACTGCTTTGTATTCGTAAGTTCCCAAAACTACATTTGTTGAGTCTGATTCATTTACCTATAGTCACTCTGAAATAAATCCTGAACACTGGCTAAAAAGTTGTGGTTGAATATTTAATATCTATACTGAGATAAAATCTGATCATAAAAATAAAACCTCCCATCATAAAGCTGGATTTCTACTTTTTATAATCTTACTGTTATTTTTTTTGTTGTTATTTTTAACTACAATGAAAAACACAAGAAAATAAATCTGTAAACAATGTAAAATAAGATATATTTATTCTAAAGGATTTACATTTCTATGTTCCATGTTCAAGTCGGGATGATGATTTTACATTTAAGTATACAGAATGATACATGAGTTAACTATGCCCCCTACTGACTGAAAAAGTATTTTGAAAACCAAATAACATTGCAGAGAATAGATGTACCACATGAAAACCAAATATCCCAAATGTACTTTTATAATGCAAATGGGTTTCATAAAAAGGACTTTGTAGTTTTAAGTTTTAAGAATATTCGAGATAGTATTTATTAGAGAAACAGGGGACTTGAGAAGAAAGAAGTATAACTTTGGAACTGACTGCTCAGAGTCACCACATTATACAACTTTAGGAAGCATCCTTCACATTGAATCAGCGGTTCTCAAGCAGGGACATTTGACATCTGTGTGGAGATGCTTTCAGGCCATCATAAGGAGGTGGGGGTGTGGTGCTTCTGAATAGAGGGTAGAGGGATGTGGTAGTAGTTAGAGGCCAGGGATGCTGCTAAACGTACTACAACGCACAGGCCAGTCTCACAAGAAAAAATTATCTGGTCCCAAATATTAGTCGTGTTAAGAAATTTTGCTCAACATGAATATTCCCTTTCAGGTTGTGCAATAAGGAAACAAACTCAAATAGAGCTTTACGATTTGCTTAAACCTTGCTGAAAAAGTTAAAGAAGACACTAAATCTCTGCCAGCAAGGAATATGGGTTTTGGGACTTTCCTAGTGGTTCAGTGGTTAAGACTTCACACTTCGAGTGCAGGGGGCACAGGTTCAAACCCTGGTTGAGGAACTAAGATCCTGCATGCCACATGACATGGCCAAAAATACATAATATATAGTATCACGTTTTAGTCCTTTTCATTTGGGACAGAAAATTGTAGATGAGACAGTTTCATATGCCCACCTTTTAGCTCTATTTTAAGGATGGTACAATTTGTGCATAAACTTTTGGTGGGTTAACAATAGTTTTTTAAATTATTAGGCTTTTTCATCATACCTGTGTTTCCATTTCCATCATCCTCTGTTTTATTTCTTTTATTTCTGCTTGTGTTTCAGCTTCTCTAAGTCGGATGGTCATCAGTTCATCTTGTAACTCAATCATGGCATTTTTCTTAAGTGGGTCTTTCCATCTCCCAGTAGTACGAGCTAAGTGGCGCTAAAATTAAAAAAAAATAAAAATAAAAAAATATATATGTATTGCATCAAATATTCCCAGTAATAAAATAAAAACCAAATTAACTGAGTACTTATTTCAGGCCCAGTACAGTACAACCCACTTTATATGTGTCACTTTATTTAATCTCCAGAAAATCTTAATAAAAGTTAAATGCTATTATTTTCACTGTACAGAAAAGAAAATGGAAATTGTGATTAAGTAACTCCAGAAAGGTCCCACAGCCAGTAAGTGGCAGATATGGGATATAAACTCAGATAGAGCTCAAATTTTTTTTTATTCTGTAGATTAATTATTGTAAAGAATATAATTTTTATCATTTTTCCCTGAGAGATTTTCACATTATTTTTTAATGAAATCCCAAGAAAAGGGGAAAATGGAACCATTCAGAAGAATTAGGGCAACAACAGCAGAAATTAAGAACAATGTTCTCAAAAAATTCTCTCATTTGTTTTTAATTAATTTCCAGTTTATTGCTGTCTGATATTTCTTTAAAAAAAAAAAAACAGCTATGGCAAATGTAAAGGACTTTGCTAGAAATATTCCCCACCCCAATTCATACCAAGACCACTTTCTGAAATAATATGTAGTTTTCTTCTTTTCCTTTCTCCCTCCTGTCTTATAGATTCTATTTTTCCTTTTTTTACTACTTATCAGTAGTTTCCCTCATATGTGAATAAATTTGTGGCATATAACCAACTAAATGTCTATTTTATTTTTGTGATAAAACCATTTTCAAAAGAAGTTACAAATTCATAAATTTATGTTGATGTCATGCACCCTTCTGATGTTTCATAATGACCAATGAATTTAACAACAGAAGAAATGAGTACAATATAAAAAATATTTTCTTCTAGTTCTTTAGAAAAAGTTAACACAAATCGCAATGGTATAGTAAGACAACAAAAATATGACTTGGTCTCTATTTTACATTTTATTTAATTCTAAAAATCAAAGAGAAAAAAAGCTTAAAAGTACTTTCAATTTCTAAATGCTCTCAGTTTTGTACCTAAGGGTCTTTCTCACTTTAAACTCAAACCCTAGTGTTGGTCGTTAACTACTTCAAATTTATACAAAATGGCTATTCCAGGTTTCACATTTTTTTAAAAAAGCACACAAAATATACTTATATACCTGCCAGTGTTCCTCCAAATCCTTGACTTGTTGTCTAAGCTCTTTCAAACCCATAATAGCTTCTGCTTCTCTCAGTTTCACAGCAATGAGTTCTTCCTGAAGTCTTGCAATGTTATTCTCATCAGGAAAGGAGTTGTTTCTCTAAAGCAAGAGAGAATTTAATTGGGGACTTTTTTTTTTAATTTAAAGAATAAAATATAGCATATACAACAATACAGCAAGATAACAAGAGCTATTTTATCTCATATGTAGTTGTGCTTAATTTGATATAAACTTATTGAGATATAATCTACAAACTATAAAATTTATCCTTTTAATGAACACTAGTCAGTGGTTTTTAAGAGTATTCACAGGTTATGCAACCATCATCACAAACTAATTTCAGTGCATTTTAACCACCCCTAAGAAACCCTATACCCATTAGCAGTTACTTTATGTTTTCTATACCCTCAGACTCTGACAATCACTAATCTATGTCTCTATGAATTTGCCTATTTTGAATATTTCATACAAATGCAATCATACAATTTATGGCCTTTTATGACTAGCTTTTTCCACTCACCATGTTTTCAAATGTCATCTTTTTTTAAAATGCCAAATAATTTCATTGTACAGATATACCACATTTCATTTATACATTCATCAGTTGAAGGAAATGTGAGTTGTTTCCACTTTGAGGTTTCTATGAGTAACACTGCTATGGACATTTATGTAAAAGTTTTTGTGTAGATGTATGTTTTTAACTCTCTTGAGTATATATGAAACAGCAGAAATGCTAGATCAGGTGGTAATTCTACATTTAACTTTTAAGAAACTGGCAAACTTTTCCAAAGCAGTTGCATGTTTTACATTCCCACCAGGAAGGAAATGTCTTTAAAGACACAGAGAGTCTAATTCTGTTTTAATAAAATACTAATCAGAATTATGGAGAAACAAGATTAAAAATGTTTTTCAACATGGCAATAAACATACTAACCTCTGATTAGGACTTCAAAGAAAGCATGAACATCACTTATATTTTAAAGATTTACGGAAGAGAACAGTTCAAACTTTGTTTTATTTTTTCAACACACCACTTTGGAAAAGGAGTATAAAATATCTGTACATTAGTCACTATTGTGACTAATCAATGCTCAAGAAATTAGTTCTAAAGTAATCTAAGTGTTTCCTTCAAGGGTACAAGGTTTAGACTAATCTCCTATAGTACTGAAAGACACATCTTAGGATATAGGGTTGCCATATTAAACTGCTCTCAGGAATGACCAAAGAATTCTAAACTAGGCTCCAATAAAAGTTCCTTAAGTAAACTAATTTCCAAGTCTACAAAATTTTCTACCTCTGAAAATATTTCATTAACATTTTAGCCCACAGAGATGGCTGAATTAAGTTATTCTTGCCAACTATACATTTTTTTGTGATGGATTTTAAATAGTTTCTCAACTGAAAACCAGAAATTTACTGTATGTATTTTAAGAAAACTTATCTTGCATGAAGAAATTAACCATAGGATGCATGAATATCAACAAAGCTACTTTAAAAATCCATTTTTAAATAGGACCAAAGAATATTTCCTTCTTCCAAATATTCAAAACAGAAAGACCCAGACTCTTAACTAAATCATGGAGCCCAGAATACTCCCCATTAGGCATTTTTTTCCTGGTTTTTTTCTCAACAAATAGGAGAAAAAGTTTTCCAAAGATAATATAAAAATAGCAAGTAGAATTCTAGCACAATTATTCCACTATTAACTGTAGTTATACCCTGTTCTATTTCATTAAGAAACAGTTAAGAATTTGAGGCTCTTTCATGTCCATTGTTTATGAGTTTCTGAATCAATGGATAGATACTACCTAAGGGTCAAAGAAACAAATGCAACCCAGAACCCAAATTATCTATCATTTTATAGATGAGAAAACAGAGATTCAGAATTTGTGATCTATCAAGTCTGAGGTTGTAAGAAACCTAAAAGTGTTTCTATTTCCACTACTCATCCGTTCTTTAGTAACCTTCAAAAGAGGTAAGTTAAGTTCTATAAGTACATCTCCAGCTAAAATCTTCCTATATAACTGTGATGGTTTTCTGTAGTTTGGAAAGTTGTAACAGTTATTCTCAGATGAAAATTTCCCTGAAATGCTTATGTATTTAACTAGTCTATTTCTACACTTGTTGCAGATAAAACTATTATGATATTTGAAAACAATGGTTAATTTCTTTCTTTAAACAAATTTACTTTTACAAGAAAAACAAGATACATTTGCAATGTATTTCAATCAAAAAAATTCACTTCTATATATCAGATCTACATATTTCAAAGTAAAAATGTTCACTTCTCAGCTGAAATTTCTGGTTAAAATGAGTATCTGTGTATTTTGTGCTTAGTCAGGATGTAAATTTCACAGTGGATTTTTTAAAAATTTACCTTTAATTGGGAGAAATGCAAGTGATATATTTATATACTGTTGGGATAAAAACAGTAATATTCATTTTTTAAAGAACTATGAATGTGGTTATGGTTTTAGTTCTTTTTACTCATGTTTAGCATAGGCTTTAAAAAATACACTGTGGTCTACACTGACCCAAAAGTATTCCATAAATTAATTTAACAAATATATGGCAAATTTTTCATAGCTAAATCTAATTCTAATAGGAAATTGCTGCCTTCTGTTTAATTACATTGACTGAAATGTGCTTAAGAGGAATGTTTTCAGCATATTTTATATACTAAAAACAAAAAGGTAGTTTATTGGGTCAATGGCTAAGATGTAATATTACTACATTGTAGAGTGTTATAGTTCATATCGTCCCATTTGCCCCAGGATTTTAGAAACTAGCAGTCTGAGAGATACTGTGTCAGTTATAGTTGGGTGACTCTAAAGGCTGTTAAATACTATTTCTCTCGATAACAGTTAATCTCTATTCCTTAAGTTTCTTTTCTTCAATATTTAAATATCATTCATATCAAAATTATCCTGGTTGTTTCCCTCTAAAAGGACTTTAATCTCTATTTTTACCCAAAATATGGGGCTTTGAGTAGTATGGTAACAATAAACATTAAATAGGAATCGTGTATTTTTTCCTTTCCTCTCTTCTAACTAACATGTAAGATTTTTTAATGTGCAAAAAACCATGCTAAATTTCACCGCTCAATAAGCACTTAAATATCTATCCTGTGTCCCCACTAGTTTGGGAATGACAGTCATTATGTTGTTCTTACCTTTTCTATATCCAGAACTTTATCCTGCATTTCCTTCAGCGCACACTGAGACTCAGCTTCACTCAAACGGGCTTGGACCAGTTCCTTCTCTAGCTGTAGCACAAAATCTTCATTGTAGTTGGAACTGCATTTATGCTACAAGTTATAGACATATACTGAAATTTTTCAGAAGTTTGAACATGTATATACAATAAAAATAAGTGCAATTACACAATACAGCTATTGAAGGTAACCAGATTGTAAAGTTCCATCCACCTAGTATTTCCAGCTTATCTCCTTTCCAGAAAATAAAAAATTCCAGGTTTGATAGTTAAAATGATGATCACATGATCAGGTGTTTATAATCAAATCCAGTTCATAGAAGATAAATATCTTCTTTTATCTGTCCATTCATCCAGATACTAAGAATTTGTTCCAGCTCTATAGACCTGAACTGAACAACACTGTAACCAACAGTCATATATGGTTACTGAGCACTTGAAATGTGGCTAGTCAAATTAAGAAAGGTTGTAAGCATAAAATACAAACTGGATTCTGAAGGCTTAATGTGAAATAAAAAGGCAAAATATCTCATTAATTTTAATACTGATTGTGCGTTGAAATAATATTTCAAATGTACTGAGTTAAAATATGGATTTAATCAAATAAACTATTATTTATTAATTTCATGATCTTTCAAATGTACTGAGTTGAAATATTGATTTAATCAAACTTTATTATTCATTAATTTCATTGTCAGTTACTCCTTTTATTATGGCACTTTAAAATGCATATGTGATGGCTAACAAACACATGAAAAGATGCTCAACATCACTCATTATCAGAGAAATGCAAATCAAAACCACAATGAGGTATCACTTTACACCAGTCAGAATGGCTGCCATCCAAAAGTCTACAAGCAATAAATGCTGGAGAGGATGTGGAGTAAAGGGAACCCTCTTACACTGTTGGTGGGAATGCAAACTAGTACAGCCACTATGGAAAACAGTGTGGAGGTTCCTTAAAGAGCTGCAAATAGACCTGCCATATGACCCAGCAATCCCACTGCTGGGCATACACACCGAGGAAACCAGAATTGAAAGAGCCACGTGTACCCCAATGTTCATCGCTGCATTGTTTACAATAGCCAGGACATGGAAGCAACCTAGATGCCCATCAACTGATGAATGGATAAGAAAGCTGTGGTACATATACACAATGGAATATTACTCAGCATTAAAAAAAGATTCATTTGAATCAGTTCTACTCAGGTGGACGGAACTGGAGCCTATTATCCAGAGTGAAGTAAGCCAGAAAGAAAAACAACAATACAGTGTACTAACGCATATATATGGAATTTAGAAAGATGGTAACGAGAACCCAGCATGCGAGACAGCAAAAGGAACGCAGATGTATAGAACAGACTTGTGGACTCGGTGGATGAGGGCAAGGGTGGGATGATATGGGAGAATGACATTGAAACATGTTAATTATCATATGTGTAATCAATCGCCAGCCCAGGATTGATGCTCAGGGCTGGTGCATCGAGATTTCCCAGGGGAAGGGAGGAGGGAGGGAGGAGGGAGAGGGGTTCTGGAGGGGGAGCATATGTAAACCCATGGTGATATCATGTCATTGTATGGCAAAACTAATAAAAAATAAATAAATAAATAAAATGCATATGTGGCTCACATTACATTGATATTAGATAGCACTGATAAAGACTACAGAAAACAAGTACAAATTTGCAGAAAATTCTATTTTAACCTAATAGGAATAAAAATAAGGCATCTATAATAACGTAAACCATCCTAAATCCCAAAAGAACAAAAATGTATTTGCTGGTAGAAATGTACTGTTCTCTTTAAATATACTCATGAAAATGACTGCTAGAAGCAATGATGCTGCATAAAGAAATCAACCATAAAAGGATGAAATTCTTTCATTTCCTTTCCTACTTTACACCAATGTAGCTACTTAAGAAATCCCCTTTCGAACTAGTTTGTACACAAAGATGTTCAAAAGAGGAAAGAGACATCTAATTCACCACTACAAACGACTTCCTAAAATAAACTATCACTTCACATTTAATTCACGTAGTAATTACTGCATGATTAAAAAATAGTGACAACTCAAAACTCTAAAATAAGAGTCACAGAGAATTATCTCCTACTGAACTAACATAAGTAAACAATGGGTCTTTTTACTCTTTATTAGGAACAGAACAGATATCAAATTAAAACTATTTTAAAATTATTAAATACTGAATTAAAATATACAGTACTCCCTTGCCCATTACTGGAATAGGCAATGGCAACCCACTCCAGTACTCTTGCCTGGAAAATCCCATGGAGGGAGGAGCCTGGTAGGCTGCAGTCCATGGGGTCACTAAGAGTCGGACACGACTGAGCCACTTCACTTTCATGCATTGGAGAAGGAAATGGCAACCCACTCCAGTGTTCTTGCTGGAGAATCCAAGGGACGGGGGAGCCTGGTGGGCTGCTGTCTATGGGGTCGCACAGAGTCGGAACTGACTGAAGCAACTTAGCAGCAGCAGCAGCTTGTCCATTACTCAAAAAGTTATGTTTTAAAAATGCACAGTTCACCTACTGGGCAAAGGAGAACTTTTTAACTCACTTTTATTTCTCCCAGTAACTTTGTGATACTATTAAAACAATATTTCATAAAAATAAAAATAAAATAATATTTCAATATAAGAAATAGATAGGTATATCACCTTAGCAAATACTTACCTTACCAAACAGAAAAATGACAGTTTTAGAATGGTCGCATCCAAAATGCAGGTGTCATGATTTTTGTTTAATCAGATCACAGTTATTTTATGAGTAATACTAGAATCTTTTGCCCTTAACCTAAAGCTCTGACAACAGTAATTCAGGCTTACTTGTCAAGACTCTATTAGGAGGGCCCAAGGAACACATCAAACCCAAATGGCCAATATGAGAATGGAACCATTGATCTGTGTAAACCAACCTACCCAATCAAGTGGAACAAATTTTTAGCAATAAAATTTACAAAACTTCTAATCATCCTCTATTGTTCAATGGATTCATTCTACAGTGTACATGTTATTTCTCTTCTTTCCAGTTTGTTCCTCAACCCACTACAAACTAACTTAAGTCTTCATCCCTTGATGAAACTCCTCTAATCACTAACAGTGTTAATACCCAATAACGATATAAAAACTCAATGGAAAGCCCTTGTGTTCAGCTCTTGGCTTCACCAGATAGTCTATGCAATTTAAAACAACTGACCACTAACTAAAAATTTCTCTTCCCCCAGATTCTGAGGTGTTACCTTTTCATGGTTTTACCTCCTATCTTCTCTGTCTGCTCTGTCAGTTCTACTACTTCATTATAAATATGTCTATGTGTTTATGTGTATATATATATGTGTTTCAATCAGTAGGCTTCAGGGTTTCTATATTCTGTGTTTTCTCTCAATCTTTCTGTTAATTTTCTTATTTTGTAGATTCCTCCTATGTGATTTCATCCATTGTATAATACAGTCCATACAAAGACTATCAGGTACAATGTATATCAGATTTTTACTCTATATAATTCTATATAGACAATGGATGAGATCACCAAGGAAGAATCAGGAAAATAGTAAAAAAAAAAAAAAGCAGGGGGGATGGAGGGAGAGGAACATACAATAATGGAACTCTAAGGACAATAAATATAGAAAGAAATCGACAGATACACAGATATATAAAGAGTGATGACTCTCAAGTGTGTATTCTCACCCCAATCTTTCTAATAAACTACAGATTCATATTCACCAATTCCTACTGGTTTTATCTGTTTAGCCTCACACTCACCTCACATTCATTCTTTCAAAACTGGACTCCTTATCCTTCCTCCCTATATGCTAAGGATCACATCATCTAACAACCATCCAAGTAAAAACTTCCCCTCTTATTATACTCAACCCATAGCAAATCAATCACCAAATCTTAGTTTTTCTTCCAGCTACCTCTTGAATTTGTCTGCTCCTTTCCATCTTCAAAGTCATTTTATTTATGCTCTCATCTTTCTTTGAACTACTGCAATAGTCTTATATATATGACCATTTAACTATTAATTGCAGTGCTTAGTGGGTATTATTTAATACAGGCATACCTCATTTTATTGCTCCTCAATTTACTGCACTTTGAAGATACTGTTTCATTTTTTTTTTAAACAAATTGAAGGTCTGTGGCAACCCTACTTCAAACCAAGTTTATTGGCGCTGTTTTCACAACATGTGCTCACTCAAGTCACTGTGTCATATTCTGATAGTTCTCACAATATTTCAAACTTTTTCATTATTACTATTTTTGGTTTGTGATCAGTGAGCTCTACTGTTTCTACTCCAATTTTCTTCAGATGCCATGAACCACATACCCATTTAAGAAGGTGAACTTAACTGATAAATGTTATGTGTATTTTGATGGCTCCACTGACCAGCCAGCCATTCCCTGCATTTGCACCTCCTTATTCCCTGAGATACAACACTGTTGAAATCAGGCCATTTGATAACTCACAATGGCCTCTAAGTGTTCAAGAGAAAGGAAGAATTGCATATCTCTCATTCTAAACTGAAAGCTAGGAATGATCAAGCTTAGTGAAGAAGGCATGTCGAAAGCCAAGAGAAGCCAAAACTAGGGCTCTTGTCCCAAAGAGCCAAGTTGTGAATGCAAAGAAAAAGTTCTTGAAGAAAATTAAAAGTGCTACTCCACTGAACATATAAATGATAAGAAGGTGCAACAGCCTTACTGCTGATAATAGAAAACGTTTTAGTGACCTGAATAGAAGATCAAACCAACCACAACACTCCTTGAAGCCAAAGTCTTATCTAGAGCAAGGACCTAACTTTCTTCAATTCTATGAAGGCAGAAAGAGGTGAAAAAGCTGCAGAAGAAAAATCTGAAGTTAAAAGAGATTGATTTATGAGGTTTAAGGAAAAAAGGCATCTCCATAAAATAAATGTGCAATCTGAAGCAGCAAGTTCTAATGTAGAAACTGCAGCAACTTATCCAGAAGATTTTGGTAAGATCATTAATGAAGGTGAGTACATTAAACAATAGATTTTTTTATGTAGATGAAACAGTCTCCTATTGGAAGAAGGTTCCACCTAAAGCTTTCATAGCTAGACGAGAAGTCAATGCTTGGCTTCAAAGTTTCAAAGAACAGGCTGATTTTCTTGTTAGGGACTAATGAAGCTAGAGGCTTGAAGTTGAAGCCGGTGCTCATTTACCATTCTGAAAATCTTAGGACCCTTCAGAATTAAGCTAAATCTACTGTCTGTGCTCTCTAAAAGTTAATGACATAGCCTTGATGATAGCAATTTGTTTATAACATGGCTTACCATCGTTAAGTCCCACTGTTGAAACCTAATGCTCAGAAAAAGATTCCTTTCAAAATATTACTGTTCACTGACAGTGCACCTGGTCACCCAAAAACTCTGATGGAAATGTAAAATGAGATTAATGTTGTTTTCATTGTGTTGCCTCCTAACACAACATCCATTCTGCAGCCCATGGATCAAGGAATAATCCTGACTTTCAAGTCTTATTATTTAAGAAATACATTTTGTAAGGCTATAGCCGTCAAAAAAAGAGCCATTTCTCAGATGGATCTGTGAAAAGTAAACTGAAAACATTATGGAAAAGATTCACCATTCTAGGTGCTATTAAGAAAATTCATGATTCATGGAGTAAAGTCAAAATATCAACATTAACTGAAGTTTGAAAGAAGCTGATTCTAGCCTTCATGGATGACTTGGGGGTATTCAAGACCAGCAGAAGAAGCAAGTACAGATGCAACAAAAAGAGCAAGAGAACTAGAGTTAGAAGTGGAGCCTGAAGATGTGACTGACTTGCTGCAAACTCATAGTAAAACTTGCACGAAGAGTTCCTTTTCATGGATTAGCAAGGAAAATGCTTTCTTGAGATGGAATCTACTTCTGGTGACAATGCATGAGGATTACTGAAATGATAACAAAGGACTGAGAATATTACACATGCTTACCTAATAAAGCACTGGCAGGATTTGAGAGTACTGACCCCAAGAAGTTCTACTGTGGGCAAAATGTTATCAAACATCATTGCATGCTACAGAGAAATTTTTCATGAAAGGAATCAAAATCACTGTAACAAACTTCACTTTGCCTTTTTAAAAACATAAATTGTCAATCTTCAGCAACCACCACCCGGATAAGTCAGTAGCCATCAACATCAAGGCAAGACCTTTCACCAACAAAAAGATTACAACTCACGGAAGGCTTAGGTGATGATTAGCTTTTTGGCAATAAATATCTTTTAATTAATGTGTGTACATTGTTTTTCTTAGAAATAGTGCTACTGCAGACTTCATAGGCTACAATATAGCGTAAATATAACCAAAAAATTTGTGTGACTCACTTTTTGTGATATTTGCTTTACTGCAGTGGCCTGGAACTGAATCCACAGTCTGAGGTATACCTGTATTTTATGTTACAGCTCATACTAAATTGTAGTAGAAGCATTTTTACAATTTTGCCACCCAGCCCAGGTAGGTGTTTTCTTTCCCTTTTGTACTAAGACTAAAGAAGTTTTAATTCCATGTTTATTAATACAAATATGTTAATGAAAATTATACAAGCAGAATAAATCTAACTTCACTAAGCCAATTTCATCTCATTATCAATTTTTGTATATAGCAACTAGCTCTATTCAACTACATTCATATGCATTATTGGACAAAAAGCTTTTATTTGGATCAATTCTTAGTACTGATATGAACTCACTGGAGATTCTGCATTTAGTGCTATGACTTGGAAGTTTAGGAATAAAACTAACATTTGTTTGGTTGAAACATGGACCAAAGGGTGACCCATGGTGAATGAACTGGAAATGTTGGACATGCCTTGGTTCAGTGTAAAGAAAGGGAAAACTGGTGACAAAGAAACTGGGGAAGATGTACAGAGACATACCTTTCTGAATATGCTAAAATTGTGAAGATGCTGCTTCCCACGTGAATGCTCGCCAAAGGGTGATCTCAGCAGATTTTTAAAAATCAATTGAATGTAAAAGATTCTGATTTAGGCTCTAAGGAAAGTGTGATTGAAAATTTCTTGTAGCAAGAGCATTCTCATTCTTCCCTTCTGGACTGGACAAATCACAAAAGCTGCAGTGTTGCCCTATTTAGATGAATATAATAATATCTGCTTCTTACACTATGCTCTCTGCACCATGAAGTCAGTTCCAGCTCATCTCTGAAAACTGTAAATGCTATTTGCTATTGAGCACTAATAAGTTCCATTTTTTGATTATTGCTTTTTACTTTTGAAGTCAAATATTTTTCATTGCTTGATAGAGAAAGGGGAAAATGGTGCTCTCAAGTTAGAGGAATAAAAGATTTTAAGTCAGAAAAAAAAAAATCAATTGAATGGGATAACCCATTCCACGGATACCAGTCAGCCTCTATCCTCAGAAAGCCCAGTAAGCTTATGAACAAAGTAGCTACAGTGGCTGGAACAGAGATTATACATGGGCTCAGCAACATGGATTTCTGCTTGAAACTGCCACTGCTAAGTATCCAATCTGCCAGCAACAGAGATCAACACTATACCCCTGATACGACACCATTCCCTGGGGTGATCAGCCTGCTACCTGGCAGCAGGTTAATCATACTGGACCACTTACAAAATGGAAGGGACGTTTTGCTCTTACTGGAATACACACTTACTCTGGATATGAACTTGCTTTCCCAGCATGCAATGCTTCTGCCAAAACTATCATCCGTGGAATTACAGAATGCATTCTCCACAGTGATGGTATTCTACACAGCACTGCTTCTGATCAAGGAGTGCACATCAGAGCAAAATAAGAACAGCAGCGGGCCCATGCTCATGGAACTCATCAGTCTTATCAAATTCCCTAATATCAAGCGCTGGACTGACAGAAGGGTGGAATGATCATTTGAAAACTCATTTCCAGTGTCAGCTAGGTGGCAATATCTTACAAGACTGGGACAAGGTTCTCCAAAAGAATGAATATGCTGTGCATCACTGTGCAATATACAGTGTCATTTTTCTCCCATAATTCACAGATACAGGAATCAAGGGGTGTAAATACGAGTGACACTATTACTGCTACAGACTCACCAACAAAATGTTTGCTTTGCAACATTATGTTCTGCTGGTTTAGATTTCTTAGTTCCTGAGGGAGGAACGCTTCCATGAAGAGACAGTAAACTGGAAGTTAAGGCAAACCACTTTGAGTCCTCATGCATCTGAATTAGTAAGTAAAAAAAGAATTACGGTATTGGTTTGGCTGACTGATCACTACTGAGTCGTCCACTACACTACAACAGAGATTTGGAAGAATACATGTGAAATGTAGGAGATCCTTTCAAGTGTCTCTTAATATTATCATGCCTTGTAACTAAGGTTAAAAAAAAATTTACAATAATTCAATTCAGGAAGGATTGCTTATGGCCCAGATCCTTCAGGATTCAAGGTTTGGGTCACCCCACCAAGCAGAGAACCATGACCAGGTGAGGTGCTTGTTGACGGCAAAGGAATACAGAGTGGATAGTGGGAGAAGGTAGTTACAAATACTAGCTACAACCACATGATCAGTTACATAAATGAGGACTGTAACTGCCATGAGTATTTCCTCCTAATTTTGCTATGAATGTTTTCCATTTTCTTTGAATATGTGTGTTTTCTTTCCTCTCTTGTTTTCTTATCATGCAATATAAGATGCACTGACTTTATATTACAGCATTTAAGTATTGTTGATTTTACAGTATATCCTGTAATTAAATTACAAGATACCAAGAAGGGAAAACATTACTCAAGAACTTTACCACCTCTTCTGGGGAAGGCATTAGTACATTTTTGGTTATGCTCAGGATATAACTTTATGAAGTTATGCAGAATTATGACCTTATTATTTTCTTTACCTGGAGATTAAGTATAGATTAACAATATGCACACAGATGCCAAGTTGACAAAGGCTGAACTTGTGATGGTTAATTTTCATCAACTTGACTAGGACATGGGATGCCAGATAGACATTACTTCTGGGTGTTTCTGTGAAGGTGTTTTCAAATGACTTAGTAGACTGCCCTCCCAATGCAAGTGGGGACCAGGCAATCAATTCAGGGCCTTAAAAGAACATGTAACAGAAAAACGGAGGATTCATTCTGTTCCTGCCTGCTGCTTGAGCTAGGACATTAGTCTTCTACCTTGGACTGGAATTACTTTCATTCCTCTGCAGAACTCTAATACTGGGTAAATTTTATAAGATTAAATTTATTGATTATAGAGGTTTTATTATTCTTGCTTGGTTTTGGTCCCTTTCAATTGGCTCAGAGCTTCTGCAATTGAATTCTTATTTGGTTATTTATTTCTACATTTTCAATTCTGCTGTTCAAAATTTTGCAAATCTAAATTTGATCAGGAAAATGATATACTTCTGATATAAAAACTTCACCTGTCAGTTTTAGTCTTTTAGGCTTTGGTTATTATTAGCCATTTATGCCACTGACCAAAGAAGCTGGTAGAATAATGAAATAATATTAATATTAATATTAATAATAATTACCACTTATTGAGCACTCTTCCATGCCAAGCATTATTCCAGAGGACCAACTCACTTAAATCTCAATAATCCTTTATTATATACAGGATTAAAAAATTTGTATTATATACAGAAGTTAAATAATTTGTAAAGGACAGACAAATAGTGAATGGCAGAATTGGGATAAAAATGCCACTGTTAAAAGACATCACTATGCACAAGGAGTTTTGTTTCTTTTGTTTTTATTAAGCCTTTTAACTTAAGTACCTCCAGTGGAATAAGAGATGTCAAGAAAGGCTATGGGTGCCACACAGTCTGAAAAAACACTGTAGCACATGTGGGCATTTCCAGCTGCTTATCAGGAGGATGTGCCATGAAGACAGTGGCTATGAAACAAGTGAACACTAGGGAACAAAAATTCTGAGTACTCAGAAAACTTTTTAGCATGGATAGTCCACCTCACTTTATAGTTTTCCCAAACCAAATAGAAAGAAAAAACATCTGGAAACCAACATTACTCTGAAAATTTTAAAACAAATCAAAACAAAAATTGGGCTTTTATATATGAGGTTGACTTGAGGTCAGGAAAAGAATGATAAAC
Organism: Antilocapra americana; assembly: GCA_007570785.1. Classification (NCBI taxonomy): domain Eukaryota; kingdom Metazoa; phylum Chordata; class Mammalia; order Artiodactyla; family Antilocapridae; genus Antilocapra; species Antilocapra americana. The sequence goes on from ML662496.1 coordinate 7,088,333, forward strand.
TTTTGAGAGAAGAAAGAAATCATCAAGGGGCTTCCCTGGTGGCTCACTGGTAAGGAATCTGCCTGCCAAAGCAGGAGTCATGGGTTCTACCCCTGATCCAGGAAGATCTCACAGCCCTCCGCAACAAGAGAAGTTGCTGCAATGAGAAGCCCACACACTGCAACTAGAGAGTAGCCCCTGCTCACCTCAACTAGAGAAAACACCATGCAGCAACGAAGATGCAGCACAGCCAAAATAAATAAAATTATTTTAAAAATCATCAAAGTCAAGAGAAGCTCAAAGTGAGGTTTAATAACAACTATCATATTGAGCCCAAGCCCTGATCATTTCGATGCAGCTGTTTCATTTTAAGATGTTCCTGTTACACTCACTATAAAACAGATTTTAAAGTTTATGATGATAACAACAATGATGATAGCAGCTAACATCTACTGAGTGCTCATTATATGTCAGGCATATGCTAAGTGCTTTGTACTCTCACTTAACCTAAGTAACCTAAAAAGACACCCAGCAAGGTAAAAATACATTGGCGATTCTGTCAATTGGGAATATGGATTACAGAGCCCATATTGTTTTTTTGTTTCTTTGTTTTTCTTTACATTATCGTGTTGGCTTTGCCATACATTGACATGAATCCACCATGGGTATACATGTGTTGAAATAATACTTTTTAGAGCTTAAAGTATTGTTTTAATATGTGAAAGTATTAGTCCCTGAGTCATGTCTGACTCTTTGCAACCCTATGGAGTGTAGCCCGCGAGGCTCCTCTGTCCATGGAATTCTCCAGGCATGAATGTTGGAGTCAGTAGCCATGCCCTTCTCCAGGGTATCTTCCTGATCCATGGACTGAACACTGGTCTCCTGTATTGCACGCAGATTCTTTACCATCTGAGACACCAGGGAAGAATTTTAATATGCACTGTTCTAAGAATTAGAGCTTCCCAGGTGGTTCAGTGGTAAAGAATCTGCTTGCCGATGCAGGAGATGCCAGAAAGCCAGGTTCAATTCCTAAGTAAAGAAGATCCCCAGGAGAAGGGCATGTCAACCCACTGGAGTATTCTTATCTGGAGAATCCCCATAGATAGAGGTGCCTGGTGGGTTACAGTCCATGGGGTTGCAAAGAGTTGGACACAACTGAGTGACTAAGCACAGCACAGCACATGGTACATTCTATTGTTATGGCTCAAGCATCTGAGAAAACTATTATTACATAGGCAAATAGTCCCGAATATGATTCTATGCAAAGCAATATCAGAAGATAAAAAAATTTAAATAAAAAGTTGTATCTTGCTCTCCCACCCAGCATATAATCACAAAAGATGTCTGTAATCCTCCCTACCACATGCTCCACATAGTCTTTGTTTAAAAAAAATCCAAGCAATATGGATGCCCTATGTAAAGATTTACCACATTAAACTTTTTTGAAAAAATGGTATATCATTTTTTATACAATTTATTTCCAACATCTGAAAAATTACATACATCCTTTAAGGTGGAAGATCATCTCTGATTATTTTTATACTCAACTGCAAGATACTCTGATAAAAAAAAATGCTAAGAAAACAATTATATCCATTAAAGTGAGCATTCATTTATTATTTACATGTGATTTACATATTATATTACATAATCAGAAATGATTACATATTAATGTAAAACATTTAATCTTACACTAAGGCCAAAATTATTTTGGAAGAAAACGTCAGTTCAGATTTCTAGGTATACTGACCAACAGTCTAAGAATTTACCAAGCTTAATATGGTCTATTTTTGATTTTTAGGAAATTTAAATAAATTTACCAATAATTACATGGCTTTTTTAAATTAAATGGCTTTCTCTTGAAATGTCACCAAAGTATAGTTTAAAAGTGTTTATTGTGCAGGAAGAGATGTTAGATACTAACTTCCATATCCATAAGGAAAAACAAACCCATTAGGTAAAATCAGGTGTTGGGCAATTCTAAATGCTGCTCAACAAACACATTTTCTAAAATAAATTATCTAAAAGATTTCACAATTTGCACTGTTTCTAGTGTATTAATGTTTACTCATATGTTATTCTAAGTACAGTTAGTTTTTATTCCTCACACCAAATACTAAAATTACCACATAATTATTTCATAATTTCTTCTAGAATTATAGGAAGAGGAAGGAATATCAAAAGAAATCTTGCCTAGCCTCCTGTTTAGTACCTCCTGGTACAAAGGTCCCAACCATCTAGAGGCAGTCACTTCAGCAGTCAATAACGTTAACTGTTAGAATCCTTCTTGTATACGTCAATCCTAGCCAATAAACTGATAGACAAAGATTACTTACTCAGGACACCTGAATGATAAGCAGTCGTGTGTAGGATAAAGTTTTTAAATATTAATAGATCAAGAAAGACTCAGACAGTAGATCTCCTCAGGAAAAATCATCCAACATAAACACATTTGTGCCTCATCACACTCAAAAGGGACAGGGTCAGACATGTGACTGTACAAACATTACTGGATCATTTCTATCTCTACGGGCTTCCTAGGAAAACTGATGTGTAACATTGTATAACAAATACTTCAAGGGATAGTTTAATCTAAATCCTTGGTTTTATCTTATGCTTAATGTTTATCATTTAAAATTACTAAATGGAAGTAAATTTTATTTAGTAAATACTAATAAATTAACAGAGATCATTGTATAGCACAAGAAAATATAGCCATTACTTTGTGTTAACTTTAAATGGAGTAAACATATTGTATACCTGAAACTAATATTGTAAATCAACTATATACTTCAATTAAAAAATTATAATAAAATAACATCATTTTTGAAAACCAACAATATCAGGTTCAAAGTATTAAAAGCCACCATGAAAGGGAACCAGTGACCTGCTAAGGACAATTACTCAATAATTGTGTACTGCACAAATGCTTTTTAAGGAATATCAATACTTAAAATCTATTAAAATTATATTAAAAACTGCCACTCAAAAGTTTAATATATATCATTGTACCAACTGCATTAAAATCATTAAAAATGATATGAAACATCAAAACAAATAAAAGCACATGAGTCTGGAGTGATACAAAAGTATTCAAAGTAAGTGAGAGAGAGAGACCTAGGGGGGAAAAAGAAAAAATTCTCTTTTACAGAGAAATATCAGCTAACAGAGTAGGAAAAAATGAGAAAAATATGAAAATCACCATCTTGGAAACCCAATCAGAGGATGCTAAAACCATTAGGTAACAGGTAAACAGAGGACAAGATAATTATTTGGTACAAAAGTATTTCCCAGTATATTAATTATTGCAAAGAAGAAACCATACCTTTACAAGGGAGAGGGTTTGTGGTAAACAAACTCAGCATGGCAAACAAACTCAGCATCACTAAATAGTGGGAACTTACATTATGGGATTCCTGATTTAAAGCAAAGTTCACAACATCATCTATAATCTAAATGTTAAAAATATTTAACTGAATCTAGTTTACAGAAAATATGACACCATGAAGAAGGAATCAGACAAATCCAGGGTATAAGACAAATTAGTTACATATGTAAAAAGTCAATGTTACCCCTAAATGGGCTATTGTTTTTTCTGTCTTTAGTCAGTCTAGACAGTTTTATCAACTTCATTGATGATTTAAAAGAACCAGCATTTGGTTTCACAGATTTTCTCTATTTTTGTTTTATACTGTTTTCAATTTCATTAATTTCTACTGTCTTTATACTTGTTCCTTCTATCTGCTTTAGGTTCAATTGTCTTGGACAAATCTAATTTCTTAAGGTAGAAGAACAGATTGTTGGTTTCCTTTCCTAATATAAGCATTCAATGCTATAAATTTTTACTAGCCAATGCTTTAGGTAGTCATTTTTAGTAATTGAGAGGTGATTTTAAAGCTTAATGATGTTGAGGATCTTTTCAAATGTTTGTTGGCTTTTGTATATTTCTTTGGAAAAAGGTCTATTTGAGTCTTCTGCCTACTTAAAAAAGTGTCTTATTTTTTTGCACTTTCAAAACCTATTCTCAGCAACTTGCAAATATGCAATATAGTATTGTCAACTATAATCACCATGCTGTTTATTACATTCCCAAGACTTATTTATAGCTGAAAATTTCTACCTTTTGATTCCCTTAACCACATTTCACTCATCCCCCCATCTCTTGAAACCACCAGTCTGTTGTCTCTGTCTATGAGCTTGGTGGACTTCTTGTTTTTGGGTTCACATGTAAGTGACTCATGTGATATGGGCCTTCACTATCTGACATTTCACTTAGCATAATGCCTTCAACGTCCATCCATGTTGTTGCAAATAGCAAGATTTCATTTTTTCATGGCTGAATAATATTCTAGCATGCAGGGGTGTATCGTGTGTGTTTATGTGCATCATTTTCTTTATCCATTCATCCACTGGTGGACACTTAGGTGGTTTCCATGTCTTAGTTGATGGTAAATAATGCTGTATAATTCTCTGTGCATTTTAAAACTGAGTATAGTCTTTTTGATCAGAGTTCTCTATAAATTCTAGATGCTAAACAATTAACTATGTGATTTGCAAATATTTATTACCATTTTGTTGGCTATGTTTTCATTTTCTGGATAACGTTCTTTGATGCTCAAAGGGTTTACTTTTTAAGTTCAGTCTACCTGTTTTTTGGTTGTAGTTGTTGTTACTCATCCTTTTGGTGCCAAAGAGTTCATATCTAAGAATCCACTGCCATATCTGAGCTCATGAAGATTTATCCTTATATGTTTTAAAAGCACAAAGATGGCTGATATTTATTTTGAGTAATTTTTTAATGTGGTGTATGATAGGAATCAAAGTTTATTTTCTTGCATGGGGAGATCCTGTTTTCCAAGAAACATTTGTTGAAGAACCTATTCTTCCTTATCAACTGGTCTTGGACCCTTTTTTGAAAATCAATTGGCCATAGATGTATGGGCTTATTTCTGAACTCTCAATTTCTATTTCAGTGATCTATATGTCTATCTTCTTGCCAGTACCACACTGTTTTGATTATTCTAGCTTTGTAGTAGGTTTTCAAATTGGGAAATGTGAGTCTTCCAACTCTGTTCTTTTTCAAGATTGTTTTCCCTATTTAGAGCTCTTTGCAATTCCATGTGAACTTTAGGATAAGTTTTCTCATTTCTGTAAGACTGATAGGGTTGATAGAATTAAATCTATATGTCATACTAGGTAGTGCTAACATCTTAATAATATGAATCTTCCAATACATGAACATGGGGTCTTTCCATTTATTTATGCCTTAATTTCTTTCATCAACAGAGGAATGGATAAACAATGATTCGTATCTTCAGTGCAGAGTCTTTCATCTTCCTAGTTAAATTTACTCCTATGTACCATAATGAATTATCACTTAACATCTACCACAAGGATGGCTATTTTTTCTTTAAATAAAAAACAGTAAAGAAAAAAAGTGAAGCAAAGAACAAGAGCTGCTGAGGATGTAGAGAAATTAACTGGAACCCTTGTACATTGCTGGTGAGAATGTGAAATGATGCAGCATCTGTGGAAAATAGTCTGCTGAATCTACAAAAAGTTAAACATGGAATTACCATTTGATGCAGCAACTCTGCTTCTAGGTATATACTCAAAAGAATTAAAAGCAGGGACACAAACATATTCTTATGTTAATGATCAATGATCACAGCAGTATTATTCATGACAGCCAAAAAGTAGAAACAACCAAAATGACCATAAACAGATGAGTGGGTAAACAAAATATATACACATACAATGGAATATTATGCAGCCACAGTAAAAACTAAGGAAATTCTGGTATTAATGCAATGCTACACCAAGGATGAGCCTTGAAAACATTATGCTAAATGAATTAAGCCAGATACAAAAGGATGAATATTATATGATTCTACTTATATGATACAATGGAGGTTACCAAGGGTGAAGACGTGGAGGTGGAAAGGAGTTATTTTTTAATGAGTACGAAGTTTCTGTCTGAGATGATGACAAAGCTCTAGAAATACAGTAGTTATTGTCGTACAACAGCAAAAGTGTACTTAGTGCCACTGAGCTGAGCACTTAAATGGTACATTTTAAGTTGTGTCTATTTTACCACAATGAAGAAAAAAATTGTCAAGAAGAAAAAAAGTGAGTGAATATGTTAAGTGAAAGAAGCCAGACACAAGAGCCTCATACCTTACAATTCTGTTTATACGAAATTCTAAAAAAGGCAAAACTACAGTGACAGAACGCAGAAAGGCTGCTGGGAGTGAAAGGGTGAAATGCAAAGGGACATGAAGGAAACTGTGGGGGTGATGAAAATGCTCTATATTTCGATGATGAAGGTTATACAACTAATGTCAAAACACATCAAACCATATGTTTTAATTTCAATTCGATGAATTCCATTGCATGTAATTTATACCTCAATAAAGTTCATTTAAAAAGTTAAAGAGAAAGACTTGACATGGTTTAGCCTTATACAATTATTTTAGAAAAGAAACCCAATCCTTGAGTATTCAAAGTCACAAAGCTAGCAAAACAGGATTAGAATTTAGTTCCCTATATGATATCCAAAGCTATTTATATCATATAAAATGACACTACTGGCAGTAGAGGGTGGCGGTGGTGGTTGGTTATACTGGTAATTCAGTATCTCCTGCTGGAATAAACTTGAAAACCTTAAGAGAATTTTGAAGACCTCATGATGTTATATTGGAGCTGTAATCAAGACATTTAGCAATGTCAGTTGATCAGTTTCAAGGAGTGGTATTCTCAGTACTTTGCAAAGCAATTACTCCATTTGTCAAAATTTCAATAAGATTTTGTATCTTTGGATCTTAAACACATTCTGCCTCTGAAGCAATATCAAAAGAGACTAACTACTTTTCCATAAGCTCACCTCTCAAATACTTAAAAATGACTGTACCTATGATGATCTTTAAAACCTTCTTTAGTGGAATCTAAAAATATCCAGGGATTCCACATCTTCCTAAACTTGCCATAATACAGTCTGTAAACATTTCACATTAGTTTTGGTATTCAAACTAGATACAACACCACTAATTTTCTATAAGCTACTTAGAATTGGATTACTATACTTCTAGAAGACTACACTTGGGATTAGGGATGTGGGGTCTCCTTATATTACTGGTAATTCCTGATTCTCAATTTTAAGGTTTTGTTACCTAAAGCATCACTAAGATATATCTTTAAGATCTAAACGTCAAGACAAAACTATAGATTTATTTCTATGAGATAATCTTTTAGCTTCTTATTCTGAACAGACTGTTTAAATATTTTGAAATCTTGACTTTGCATTAGCATATTACCTACATTCCTAAAATATTTCATATATAAACCTTAAACATACCTTGTATATGAAGATTTAAATAATATATATTTGAAGCACAGGTTTAGGAGACAAAGACCTCTGATATCTCTTCAACATGAATAGCCATTTTGACATAGTTACTTGTAAAACCACTTGTTTACTATTTCCATCTATATTTTTCTCCTTTGTCAAGAATGATATCATGAGAGAAACTATCAATAATTTGTAAGAATTTTTGTTTATTACAGAAATAAAGTTAGTTTGTTATGACTTATACAGAGTAACTTAGCTTTCAGTTATTCTTCTATTTATTCACAAACCAGATGCTTCAGGAATTTTTAATGAAGCATTATCAAGGTCACTAATCTTCTTTTGAGATATACAGCCATTATTACTTAGCCGTAGTTGCCAACCTCAAAGCCTTTAGTATCTCTTAGTTTGTAAGATCCTTTTTAAAAAGTAATATTCCTGTGATCATCCTTGAAGTTGCTGATTACGCAGGGATATACACTTTGCTTTGAAATTGAAATTTTAACCAAGGCTCTGATATTTTCACCTATTTTTGTGCACTGCTGTTTTATATGTCTGCTTTACAGTTTATTTCAGTTTAAGAGGAACCTTGCTTAGACAGTAACAAAACTGAAGTAGAGATTTGCTTTCTACTTCCTGTATCATAGGCCCTCAGTATGGGTCTATCTTGTCCCTGAATTAGAGTACAAAGATTCTTTTTGTTACACTTGACTATTTTCAAAAGCTGTTCATTCATTCATTTCAAAAGCAGTTCATTCTGGCTGTTTTTGTCTGCCCACTTAGCTCTTTTATTATTAACCAGTATTTTTTTTTTTAATCTTTGATACACATCTATCCACAGGTCTTATTATTTGAAAAACTATGTAAAAAACTAATAATTCATGATTCTAATGTATTTTATTAAGATTGTAGCTTATACTAAATGTAAACATAATATTTATCTTTCCCCATGACAAAATCAGATTATATTGATAACTCAGTTCAGCTTAATTCTCAGCATGACCTCTCAATTCTGTTTTCCCTGCTTTTATGCTTTGATATTACTGATATTTCATTCAAAGGCAAAATAAAACATCTGAGTTCCCATCTTTTTAGTACAGTTAGCCTTCCACAGCCACAGGTTCTGTGCACTTGCAGATTCAACCGACCGTGGGTTGAAAATATTCAGGAAAAAAAATTCCAGAAAGTTCCAAAAAGCAAAATTTAAATTTGTCATACAAAGGCAACTATTTACATAGCATTTATTGGGCTGGCCAAAGAGCTCGTTCAGGTTTGTAAATGGTACAGACAAATCTGAATGAACTTTTGGCCAAAGTAATAGATTGTACTAGGTATTATAAGTAACCTAGAGATGATTCAAAGTATATGAGAGGATGCATGCAGATTAGATGCAAATACAATGTCTTTTACAAAAGAGACTTGAGCACACAATAATTTGTTATCCTCAGGTGTCCTGGAACCAGCCTTCCACAGATAATAAGCAATGAATGTATTCTTTGACCACTCTTTTATTCATTTTTTGGTAGCCATATTCAATTAACATAATAAGAAAAAAATCTGTTATGCTTTTTCAATTACAAATTTCTTCTTTGTGCTTTTAGTTTTCTGATTTTTCACGCTCAGAAGATAATACCATTTCTTAATTTTTCTGAATAAAAATAGCATCCAACTTCGAAGTCACTCTCTTTGCTTTACAGACCCATATAGAGTTCTAGGTTTAACACTTTTTCTTCTTATTCCTGTTACATTCAACTCTTACTTGAAAACAGAAAGCTGAAATAAGAAATAATATATTCTCAAAGATAAACAGCTGGCTTTTCTTTTTAACTCTCATATAGTTGGTTTTTTTAACTTTCAAATTTTTGGTTAAGATCACACTGGTCTCAATTTGCCAATGGAAAATAGTATATAAATTACAAAAAATACCTGAGGATAGCTCTATGATCAGTAGCAGTTTTACTACTGTAAGTTAGTTAACATAATATTTTTAAAATTCATTTTTTTTTCATTTTGACAATTTCTCTCTTCTGGAAAAAACTTAAGCATACAACTGAACCCATAATTTAATGTCTCGATGTATGAGGACTACAGTATTTCTAAGACATAAATCACCATATTATCAAAGATCTAAATGAGATATTTATATATTACCTATATACTAGGTAGTATCATATGTATACAACTAACAAAAACTTGCAAATATTTACAAATTAATCTTTTAATGTAAAAAATGAAAAGATACTTTTTATAAAACACATATCTAAAACCTAAAAAGCAAGTCTGACAAATATCACTTATTTGCTGTGACTTAAAATATAATGTAAGGAAACAAAATAATACCCATTTCTAACAAAACTGTGTAAAACAGAAAAAAAAAAAAAAAAAGTTAGAACAAGGAGTCCTGAGGCCACAATAAGACCCCTAAGTATTATAAAACTTAAAATTGATTAAGAATTCAATTACAGTAGAAAACAAAATTGTTAAAAAACTAGAGCACAGAAGTGTGCTTAAAAAAAAAGTTTAAAGGAAGGGGATGAGGAAGGTGAGAAAAAACACTACCAGACTCCTTACCCATTGCTGTTGGTGCTGGAGCTTCCTGATGGTATTTTCAGCTTGCTCCAGTTTAGCACTGGCCTCATCACTCTGCTGTTTGATGGTGGCCAGCTCCCGTTTTATGAGGTAGTTTTCCTCAGCCTCCTGGGCTCTTGTCACTTGTCCCTTAGGACATAATTTTTGTGTGTGTAAAGCAATTTAGGATAGATTCAAGAAAGACTGCCTTTGTGAGGTTTAGTTACTTACTTTTGACATGTTAAAAAAAAATCACCTCAGAAAACAGAACAACCTAAGTAATCATTAGCCAGCAGCTTATTATTGCTCCAGCAAATTTTGGGAGACTCAATGAAAAATTCATCTGATAATCTTAAGAACAATTCCTCTTTCAGTCAAAAATTCAATTCATGCAATATTACTGTACATGCAGGACTAAGGTTTTCAATGAATAGTGGTTAATTTTGCAGAATCCACTGATTGCCATTTTGGAATAAATACTTTAAAATAAGGTTAGCTCTAAAACGTGCAAAAGATGGGTTTACTTTAATAAAAGTAACGCACTGTTATCAAAAATTAAGTTTACACCCATAAATACCACCCCAAAAATTATTTCCAGAAAAATGCATGTAAAATTGCATGCATTAAAATACGAATTTCTAGGTTTAGGACTTCCCTTAGATGTTAGAGAAAATGCTTTTTAAAAAAAAGCCAAAAAACTATACCTGTATCAATCTATCTGCCAAGGAAGCACTTTCCTACAAAAGGAAAAATTCAGATAGGAATATAAGAGACAGAAATAAAACAAAGGTGATAAAATTAGGAATAAGAAGAAACAATACATACCCAAATTCCACCTACTTTTCATTGCAATTAAAATGGACATTTAGATTTTAAAACGGTTTTTTATTGTATGTATTTCTATTCTTAAAGAAAAATATATCAAAATAAAGATAAATGGGAGAACATCATGTACTTCTAGAAGAAACCAAACACAAATTCCAAGAGGGTTTTTTCATAATTTGGTACAAACCAGTATCTTCTTTTTAAAGTATACTTTTAAAGTATTTTTAGCATTATCAAATCATTTATATGAAAGGGAGACGGAATTTGAGGAAGCAATTCCACTTATAAAGTGTGACAGCAATTTGTGTAACAGCAACTTCCAAAGAAACAAAGCAAGGAAAATATGACAAATGGTATTAATGAGCTCAACCGTAATAAACTCTAGCAATAACAGAGTAAGTAAACATTGTGGTTATGGACTTTAATTGGTATCTAAGTATTTATAGGATTCTAAGTGCTAAAGAACACACCCAGGCCAAATAAGCCAGCAAAAAAATATTTAATTTTCTAGAAGCAAAATCCAAACTTAACACTTTCCAACAGCACCTTTATTATTTTCAAGGTTCGAGGAAATAAAAATACTTTCTCTGTGAAAATGTCTTACTCCAAAGATAAAAGACCACCTAGAAAGAGGTATAGTTTACTACAAACTGAATATTTAGTTTAAAAAAATATATATATATAAAAAATTAAAATGACTTAAAGACAAGAGCACAACCTTTTGCAGTTACCAAAAAGGCATAATTATCTTCAAAGCAATTCTAGTAAGATGAAAGCATTATATCCTTAATATAATCTACCTGCAATTATTATACAACAAAAACACATATGTAATAAAATCCTGTCCTTGTGCTATGCTATTTAATATGAAACTATCAATACTTCCAAACAAAAGAAAAAAATGCAAATAATCTATCTTCATTCATTTGTTCCTAAATATTGACCAATCAATTTTCAGGGAAGATTTTAAGATATTTGGCAATATCATGAGGAGTATTTTTTAACAACTAATTCCTATCTTTGGTAAAAAGAAAACAAAACAAAACAAAAAACACACCAAGGGTTTGTGAATTGAGATATCTTTAATAAAACAAGTGTCTTTGACTATGCTTTTATTACCCAATATATTCTTACAGTACTAGGAAGAAGACTACAAAAGACGTTATATCAAAAGCAGAATAAGAAAAATAATACAAAATTGCAACATCTACCCAGTTATTTTATATGATATAGAGAGGAAGAGGTAACAAGTGTTATCAAACTAATTCTAAGAACCAAAAGTTTAGGCACAATTTCTGAACTGAAAATCAACAAATTTCATGATGAGTTTTTATGTAAGAAATTAGTCAGTCATTTTGACTAAACTTAAAACAAGCCTAGACCTTAAAGAAATCACTGCCACATTTAATATATGTCTGGAGAGTCAGGGCAACATTTGAAAGTCATCTTTAAAATACTACACAGAATGGATTCTCAATTAGGTTACCCCTAAAGAACACACTTTTTAGAGATTATATAATGAAAACAAATAATATTAATATGTTACTCTATTAATAACCTTAATTTGAAACTTTAACCTGAGAGTTCAAGGACTAGTAATGATCAATTTTTACTGACAGGTTATTTAGTTTAGTAGTAAGCTATGCAAGCTAAGCAGTCAGTACCATAATTTTGGAGACATCTGCTAGATTTTTGAGCCTTTATTTAAAATAGAAAAGTTATTGTGAATTCAACAGATGTTTACAGAAGTAACAATTTACTTACTTTTTCTAATGTTTCAATGCGCTGTTTTAAAAGTCTATTTTCTGTTCGTAACCTCTGCAGAAACAAAAAAGGTTTGTTTGAAAACATTCATGGGAAGGAAAAATGACACCTAAATCACAGTCCATAAAATGTACCACTTTTAATAAACAGGAAGAGTCTAAGAAATGGCTGCATTACCGTCTGTGAAATTCTTAAAGCCTCAGAGTAAGAAATGCATGGAAAGAGAAATGACCATATTTATCATTCTGGCTGTGTTTGAATTATAAATATAAGCTAGAGTACATACAGAAATAATCTCTTTCTTTTCTGTACCTAGCAAAAGGACTCATAATCCGTATTTACTTTTTCTTTATTTTTTTGGCCTCACCTTGCAGCTTACAGGACCTTAGTTCCTCAACCAGGGACTGAACCCAGGTCCTAAGCACTGAAAGGACAGAGTCCTAACCAATGGACTGCTGAAGAATTCCCAGTATTTTCTTATATATCTTAACATCCCCATTAGATGGAAAGATTCTAACTCATTTATCTCCTACAAAAACAACATAAATTTAGTCAATTGTCTATTATCAAATAAATAAGAAACTTGAAAAATGTACATTAACAGTATAGATATCAAATTGTCAGTTTAAAACTAGATCATTTATAATGTGCTGTACATGCAAAATTGCAAATTTCCACTCTGAAAATATAATGAGTTGTTTTCATCAAATGAATTATTTATCATGAGTTGCTTCAAACTTAATTACTAGCATTTTCCTCTAGTTAAAAGTAAAACCTGACTAAAAAAATAACTGTACCTAATTACTCAATGCCCAACTCTCAAAACTCTGTCAAATTACTGGTATTAAGTATTAAATCTAACATCCTATAAATTGGTGCAGTCACTATGGAAAACAATATGGAGGTTCTCAAAAAATTAAAAATTGAGTTGCCATTTGATCCTCCAATCCCACTCCGGGGCATACATATCAAGCGTGTATGCTCAGTGGCTCAGTCATGTCCAGTTCTTTGTGACCCCAGTCTGTAGCCCGCCACACTCCTTTGTCCATGGAATTTTCCAGGCAAGAATACTGGAGTGGGTTACCATTTGCTACTCCAGAGGATCTTCCCAACCCAGGGATCAAACCCACATCTCTTGCAACTCCTGCCCTGGCAGGGGGATTCTTTACCACTGCACCATCTGGGAATCCCCATATATATCAAGACAAAACTGTAATTCAGAAAGATATATACGCACCACTATGTTCACAGCAGCAGTATTTACAATAGCCAAGACATGGAAACAACCTAGATGTTTATCAATAGATGAATGGATAAAGAAGATGTGATATACATACACAATGGAATATTACTCAGTAGCCATAAAAAAGAATGACAAAATGCCATTTGCAACAAGGATGGTCATACTATGTGAAGTAAGTCAGAATGAGAAAGACAAATACCATATAATATCACTTATAAGTGGAATCTAAAATATGACACTAATGAACATATCCATGAAACAGAAACAGACACATATAGAGAACAGACTTGTGGTTGCTAAGGGGGAGACTGGGGATGGGGAAGGGCAGGACTGGGAGTTTGGGACTAGCAGATGCAAACTACTATATATAGGATGGATAAACAACAAGGTCCTACTGCATAGAAGAGAGGATTATAGTTAATATCCTGTGACAACATAATGGAAAATAATATGAAAAGAATATATATATGTGTAACTGAATCACTTTTCTATACAGCAAAAATTAACACAACACGGTAAATCAGATATACAAAAAAAAATCACTCTACATTAAAAAAAAAACATCTCCTTTCTGTATAGTCTATCCCTTTATTTTGCTTTCACTTGAATTTCAAACTCCCTCTTACCTTTCTGTACCAATTTGCTCCAGAGCACAATCCAACTTTCGACCTTACTTTTCTCTCAATTTCTGCTAAAAATGTCTTCCTCAGAAATTTTTTCCATGATTTGATCTATTGTTTTGTCAGTAAGGACTAAAATGGCACCCTACTCTAGTATTCTTGCCTGGAAAACCCCATGAGCAGGCTATAGTCCATGGGCCACAAAGAGTAGGACAAGATTGAGCGACTGAGCACACAACATATAAAACCTTGTAACAAAGAAAATAAAAGACTATAAATTATTGTTCCCTTATTAGGTAGACTATAAATTAGAATATATCTTAGATTTATTACAAAGATAATTTGCAAATTAAATTTTCTTGCTCTTTTCACTAGAATATATTCAGGTGATATGAATAGATATTACCTTATAAGTGATCTCAGACTACAAAATAGTTTGAGGAGAATAAAATACTTCTTAGCTACTCATATTACATACAGTATAATGGTATACACAAATAAACAACTATTAAATGCTGCTAAAGTCTGGAAAGCTAAATAAATAAACATGATTCTCAGTATCTTCTCAATGTATTTCTTGAAAAAAAAATTAAAACTAAAAACACTCACTTGGATTTCCCTTCCCACACCATTTAAATTTTCTGAAATTCTGCTATAAAAAAATCCTAACTTCATTTTCCCCTACACAGATATGTTCCTCTATAGCACCTACACAAATATCTTAATATCACTTTTATCATCAATAAATCATCAATTCCTCATTTGTGTGATATCCACTTCCTGAGGATATGGAAAATATATAATAATCTTTATGAGTTATTAAAAACTGTTTCAGGGTTATTTTGATAGTATTTTAGCAATTACAGCTTTTAAAGGTTTCTTCGGTAGCTCAGTGTTAAAGAATCTGACTGCTAAAGCAGGAGACATGGGTTCAAACCCTGGGTTGGGACGATTCCTTGCAGAAGGAAATGGCAATCCACTTCAGTATTCTTGCCTGGAGAACGCCATGGACAGAGGAGTCTGGTGGGCTACAATCCATGGGGTCACAGAAGAGTCAAACACGATTTAACCACTAAATAATAACAATGGAAATATAAGGTACCACAAAACTTTATATACAAAGATGGTAACCATAAGTACTATTTTTTAATGATAAAAACAACCTATATATCACAAAATCGAGGAATATTAGTTTCAAACAACTCTATACTTTCCAGCTTACTCATTTTATGAAATAACCCAAATTGAATGACAATCTTTTTCGTTGGGATAATCCACTGATCCTACCAAGTTTTCATTGTCTCTCATTCCCTAATATCCTTTCTTCCCAAAGTTCAATTGCCAATCACTGCAGACTCCCCTGCTTTTATTTTCCCTATCCCTTCTCTCCTTCAGTAGTCAGCATATTTCCTTGGGAAACCACCACTCTGGATCAACACACTAACAATTCTGAGCCTTAGCCGGTAAATACAATCAAAGAAAAATAAAACCATAAGGTTTATTTCAATTAACAATCACTGAATTCAGTTGGACTCAATGCATCCTAGCAATAATAATATGTCCTTAGTCAACTCCTTCTCCCACCCTCTTAGATGACCATTTCATACTTTCCTTTCTTCAAACAGCAACTCTTCACACCCTATTGGCACTCTCAGATGATAACCTTGTTTCTGAGTTCATGAAAAAATTAAAACAATCTGGGACTTCCCTGGTGGTCCAGTGGCTAAGACTCTGAGCTCCCAATGCAGGGGAGCCAGGTTTGATCCCTGGTCAGGGAACTAGACCCCACATGCCCCAACTAAGACTCAACACAGCCAAATAAATAAATAAAAATAATTAAAAAAAAAATTAAAACAATCAAAACAGAACTTCAATATATCCCACATCTGACACCTTATCTACGTTTTTGCCCATATAGTTTACATTTTCTCTCATTTTTGTGGACTAATTATCTCCATAGTATCTTACAATTATAAACTGGAAGTGACAAGTGATTCAAGGGATTAGATCTGATAGAATGCCTGAAGAACTATGGAAGGAGGTTCGAGACACTGTATAAGAGGGATGGATTAAGACCATCCCCAAGACAAAGAAATGCAAAAAAGACAAAATGGTTGTCTGAGGAGGCTTTACAAGTAGCTTTGAAAAGAAGAGCCGCGAAAGGCAAAGGAGAAAAGGAAAGACATACACACTTGAATGCAGAGTTCCAAAGAATAGCAAGGAGAGATAAGAAAGCCTTCCTCAGAGATCAATGCAAATAAATAGAGGAAAACAACAAAATGGGAAAGACTAGGGATCTCTTCAAGAAAATTAGAGATACCAAGGGAACATTTCATGCAAAGATGGGCTCAATAAAGGACAGAAATGGCATGGACCTAACAGAAACAGAAATTATTAAGAAGAGGTGGCAAGAATATACATAATAACTATGCCAAAAAGATCTTCACCACCCAGATAATCACGATGATGTGATCACTCACCTAGAGCCAGACATCCTGGAATGTGAAGTCAAGTGGGCCTTGGGAAGCATCACTACCAACAAAGCTAGTGGAGGTGATGGAATTCCAGTTGAGCTATTTCAAATCCTAAAAGATGATGCTGTCAAAGTGCTACACTCATTATGCTAGCAAATTTGGAAAACTCAGCAGTGGCCACAGGACTGAAAAAGGTCAGTTTTCATTCCAATCCCTAAGAAAGGCAATGGCAAAGAATGCTCAAACTACCACAAAATTGCACTCATCTCACACACTAGGCAAAGAAATGCTCAAAATTCTCCATGCCAAGCTTCAACAGTACATGAACCATGAACTTCCAAATGTTCAAGCTCAATTCAGAAAAGCCAAGGAAATTGCCAACATCCATTGGATCACTGAAAAAGCAAGAATCCCAGCAAAACATCTACTTCTGCTTTCTTGACTATACCACTAAGCCTTTGACTGTGTGGGTCACAACAAACTGGAGAAAACTCTTCAAGAGATGGGGAGACTAGACCACTTGACCTGCCTCCTGAGAAATCTGTATACAGGTCAAGAAGCAACAGTTAGAACCAGACATGGAACAACAGACTGGTTCCAAATAGGGAAAGCAGTATGTCAAGGCTGTATTTTCTCACCCTGCTTATTTAACTTATATGCAGAGAACATCATGCAAAATGCTGCGCTGGATGAAGCACAAGCTGGAATCTAGACTGCCGGGAGAAATATCAATAACCTTAGATATGCAGATGATACCACCCTTATGGCAGAAAGTGAAGAACTAAGGAGCCTCGTAATGAAAGTGAAAGGGGAGTGAAAAAGTTGTCTTAAAATTCAACATTCAGGAAACTAAGACCATGGCATCCGAACCCAGCATTTCATGGCAAACAGATGAGGAAACAACATTAATGGTGACAGATTTTATTTCTGGGGCTCCAAAATCACTGTAGAAGGTGACTGCAGCCATGAAATTAAAACATGCTTGCTCCTTGGAAGAAAAGCTATGACCAACCTAGACCATGTTAAAAAGCAGAGACATTACTTTGTCAACAAAGGTTCATCTAGTCAAAGCTATGGTTTTTCCAGTAGTCATGTATGGATGTGAGAGTTGGACAGTGAAAAAGGCTGAGCGCCGAAGAATTGATGCTTTTGAACTGTGGTGTTGGAGAAGACTCTTGAGAGTCCCTTGGACTGCAAGGAGATCCAACCAGTCCATCCTAGAGGGATCAGTCCTGGGTGTTCATTGGAAGGCCTGATGTTGAAGCTGAAACTCCAATCCTTTGGCCACCTGATGCAAAGAGCTGACTCACTGGAAAAGATCCTAATGCTGGGAAAGATTGAGAGCAGGAGGAGAAGGGGACAATAGAGGATGAGATGGTTGGATGGCATTACCAATACAATGGACTTGGGTTTGGGTAAACTCCGGGAGTTGGTGATGGACAGGGAGGCCTGGCATGCTGCAGTTCATGGGGTCGCAAAAAATCGGACACAACTGAGTGACTGAACTGAACATTAAAGTCTCTCTTGGCAAGTAGAACAATGTATACACTTAAGAACATGTATGAATTTCACATTAACCCAAATCAGATTTCTAACCCTTGACAATCTTCTATCAATATGTCCTTGCGTGCTTAGTCACTCAGTCATGTCCAACTCTTTGAGACCCCATGGAATGCAGCCTGCCAGGCTCCTCTGTTCATGGGTTTCTCCAGGGAAGAACATTGGAGAGGGTTGCCATTTCCTTCTCCAGGCAATCTTTCCAACCCAGGGATTGAACTCAGGTCTCCTGCATTGCATGTGGATTCTTTACCATCTAAGCCACCAGGGAAGCCCTCTATCAATATAACCACTAGCATATTATTTGAGCTTCCTGAACCTTAGTTTCTTCACAGAAACATGAACAAGCGTTTCAGAAGGTTACCAAAGAATAAAAGGAGATAATGTATATAAATTATCCCTCATATATTAAGTATTGAATAAATGTGTGAATACTAGTACTTTATATTGATTGTTTAATATAATTCCTGAATGACTTAAATAACACTTGTCATGTTTGTATTATTTATGTCAGGCAGTGAAAACAGATGTTTTATATCTGTATAAGAATATATTTTATATATATGCTCTAGTTTTCAGCATATCTAGAATATATCATAATTTTTGAAATAAAAAATGTCTAAATCTGACTAATAACCAGTCAGAATTTCTAACTCCTTTTCACAAGACTTAAGTCTCTATGCCCAAAAGCACGAATTTAAACATAAATTCATATATCTATCTTAAATAGATATATTTAAGATATATGCCCCCAAATAAGCTAGAATGTTAGTATTTACCTCCTCCCCCTCAGGTAGAACATCAAGAGGCTGGAAGAAGATACTGAAAAGGGTTTTTCTATTAACAAAAAATTTCACGCTGTAAAATGTAACATTCACCATATGAAATCGTTATTAACAAAATCTTCCTATAACACTTTCAGATAAAGAATGGAAAATACTTGAAAGTCACCTTCTTGATCAAGAAGCTGACAGAATTCTCAGCATAAAAGTTATTGACCTGAAGGTCAAACCTTAAACACATGTCACAACATCAAAAAATCGTCTTTTACTTCTGTATCAAAATGTCATCACAACTTCTTTATCCATCCATCTGCTGATAGACATCAAAGTTGCTTCCATGTCCTGGCTATTGTAAATAGCACTGCACTGAACTGTGGGGTACATGTGTTTATGAATTACAGTTTTCTCAGAGTATATGCCTAGAAGTGGGATTGCTGGGTAATATGGTAGTTTCGTTCTTAGTTTTTTAAGGAACCTCTATGCTGTCCATAGTGGCTACATCAATTACATTCCTATCAATAGTGCAAAAGGGTTTCCTTTTCCCCACATCCTCTTCAGCATTTACTGTTTGCAAATTTTTTGATGATGGCACTTCTGATCAGTGTGGGATGATACCTCATTGAAGTTTTTATTTGCATTTCTCTAATAACGAACCATGTTGAGCATCTTTTCATGTTTGTTGGCCATTTATATGTTAGCTTTGGAGAAATGACTGTTTGGGTCCGCAGCCCATTTTTTGCTTTTCAAATATTAAGCTGCATGAGCTGCTTGTGTATTTTGGAGATTAACACTTACAATAGCCAGGATATGGAAGCAACCCACGTGTCCACTGGCAGATGAATGGATAAAAAAAGTTGTGGTACATACATACAATGGAATATTACTCAGCCATAAAAAGGAACAAATTTGAGTCAGTTGAACTGAGGTGGATGAACCTAGAGACTTTTATACAGAGTGAAGTAAGTCAGAAAGAGAAAAACAAATATCATATATTAACACATATATATGAAATCTAGAAAAATGATAGTGATAAACCTATTTGCAGGGCAATAATGGTGACACAGACATAGAGAACAGACTTGTGGACAGTAGGGGAAGGAGAAGCTGGGACAAATTGAGAGAGTAGCACTGAAACATATACATAAACTGTGTATAAAACAGATAGCTAATGGGAAACTGCTGCATAACACGAGGGAGCTCAACCAAGTGCTCTGTAACAACCTAGAGGGATGGGATGGGGTGGGGGAAGGTTTACCAGGGAGGAAACATGAATATTTATGGCTGATTCATGTTGTTGTACAGCAGAAATCAATACAACATTGTAAAACAATTATTCTTCAATTTAAAATAAACAAAAAAATATACAATATCTACAAACTGCAATAAAATGGAAAAAAAATCACATGATTATGATCATTCTATTTGTGAAAAGAACAATATAAGGTTATCTCCCAAAGGCTTTTAAGAACCAAAGCAAGAAAGTACTAGTTTAACAGAATTAATTTCCTTGTAAAAGGGACCTCGTGGGAGGGGAAGGGAACGTGAATAAGGAAGTGGCATTTCCCATTGATGAGAAAGGCTCCAAGAATACATGGCTAATTAACTGTAAATAAGATGGTCTTCTGATTATGACAGAATAATTGCCAGATCCAACTTAAAAATCTGACATGTGCAAACAAAGTTTAAAAAGTACAGTTACACAAAAATTGTTTTGGCTTTGTCCTTTAAGAGGCAGGAGGAATGAAGAAAGGAAAGAAAATGGTACAAGAGTAAAAAAGAACTAAGTGGAAACAAGATTTTATAAAAGGAACTATCTTTGAAATCAGCATACTTTATTTACCCAATGCATTACACTAACTTTTTAAATGTTTTTTCCCCAGATTCTTCTCTATAAACAACTTTATAAAAAGCCATCTGTTTTTGCCTAAAACATATTTTAAAGTATTTTGTGAGGTATGTCAACTACTACTTAACCCAAAAATAAAAATTTGAAAAAAACTGCAAATATAGGCTAAAGTCTGCTAGATCTTTTTGAAAAGGCTTTTTGATATTCCTACATGTGACTTAATCTTAGAAAAAAAACTTCAAGAGCAAAACTTCTTCACAGAACTGAGGTTTTTTGTTTGTTTGTTTGTTTTTGCAACAACAAAGTGTGATGAAATGAACTGGATGGTTTCCCCATCCTCAGATTCTTGATTTGCAGTTCCGAATAACCCATGGTCTTGCCCCAGTCATCAGGATGACGTACTTTTTACTTTCAGTAGGTTGAAGTGGAGAGTATGATTTAATATTACTCTTAATCATGGAACCTAAAAGAAAAGCAAATAGTAGAGCAGCAGTTGGATGACAGACCTTTTTAAAAAAAAAAAACAAAAAGAGGAAAAAAATCCACAAGGGTCTTTTCTTTCTCTCTCTCTTCCTCTCTGTCTCTCTGAAAAATTTAGAAGTATCTATTTCCAACAGATAGTGAGTAGGTGATAGAAATGGAAATAAGAGAGAGACAGAGTTGATGAGGGAAGAGATTGTGTTCCAGGAGGCTTCTGAGCAGGATTATGGTAAGAAAGAGTAGCAATTTAGCAGAACTCATTCCCTAGTAAAAAGGGCTTGCAGGATGTGAGTAATGAAGTTTTATTTTATAACAAGGTTGAATTAATATATGGCTAGTGAACTGTAAATAAGACGGTCATTGAATGTCTTGCTAGGTCCAAGTAAAAATCAGACACATTCAAACATACAGTTGCGTTTTTTTTTTTCCTAAGTGGAATCATTCAATAAATTTGTTTTTTCTTTTTCTTTTGCAGGAGTTAGGGAGAAAATAAAGCCTAAGAAATTAGATCAGCCAGTCACTGAGTTCCTTCACTAACTCACACTTCTATTCATTATCCTCATCTAGAAATTATCAGCATAAGTGCCAATTTAATTTTCCTTAACACCCAGTTTACACAATGCTAAAGGATCCTCAACAATTTCTAGCCTACAGGGATACAAACAATTTTAAGATACACATGTGAATTTACATGCCCTTCAGATTGAAAACCTACCTGTTTCTCTGAACAGTAATTAAAATATAACCTTTGCTTAGAGATTGGAAGATTGAATTAGTCAAAGCTATTTGCTTCTCTAAAGCAGCCAAAATTATTTCTAATGCAATAATCTCCTCTATTTGGTCTCCCTTATACTATACTGCTTTTAGTCTCAGCATGTTATAGATTATCTTCTCTGTAACTTTTTTAAAACATGCTTAAATGGAATGATAATTATTTTTTCCCCAAATGTATTTTCTCCTGATGACCTGCCAATAAATCCAGAAAAAGGAAAAGCTGCTTTCTTTCACATAATTTTTTGAAATATCTGTTTTTAACTATAACCTAGTGGGATGGTAAATTTATCAATAAATAAACACAAACACCATCATTAAATCAATATATCAACATATGTCAACATAACGTAACATATATTGCCAAATAACTGACTTCAATCAAGTTATGTTCAGTACTTTTAAAAGTCCTAAGATGCTTACTTTAATTTCAACTTGTTCTTCCATTTCTTTAGTTTTTATTGTAGTATATTCCTTTTCAAGCCTAAGAAAGAGTGGGAAAAAAAAGTTAAAGGTATGCTTTCATTTCAATCTAGTTATGAAAATTATAAAATTTAAAACCATATATTAACACAAAATACAATTTTGGTGTTTTCCCCCCTACTTATGACTTGCAATATTTGAAATCAGAAAAATCATCTCAATAGTTATATTCATTTTCACACACAAAAAAAAATTACTTCAAAGACCAAAAAATAAATAAATAAATAAGGGGCTTCCATGGTGGTCCAGTGGCTACGATTCTAGGCTCCCAACACAAGGGGCCGGGGCTCAATCCCTGGTCAGGGAACTAGATCCCATGTCCCACAACTAAGCTCAACTGCTGCAACTAAAAAAAATCCCACATGCCACAACTAAAGATCCTGCATGCTGCAACAAAGACCAACAGTCCCGCATGTCACAACTAAGACCTGGTGCAGCCAAATAAATAATAAAGTAAATATTAAAAAAATAATAATAAAAAGAAGAACCGCAGGAAAGTAAACTTTAAAAAGCAAAATGCTATAAAGCACAAAACAGAGAACTGAGCTTACAGATTCTATTCAGCCCTTAACTTACAAAAGAACCACCTACCCTTCCCCCTCAAATTAGAATACACTGATAAAATTCAACTGGATCTTAACTAAGCTTGACCAAGAAATCTGTAAGAGGAGAAAAGGAACAACTCCTCCTACTAAAAAAAATTCCAGTTAATAAATGTGAAAAGAATGAGGCAAATATAAAAATCACCATTAGAGCTCCATAATAAATTTTCTCTGCCGCAGGCGAGAAAAATTGATGCTAAAATCAGTGGGTAGAAGTTTAAATGCAATCTCAGAGTATCTCTCCCAAAATATGTAGTAATTACAAAGGAAAAAAATAGTAAATTTATAGTATCGGATCTTAGCAGACAACATCTGAGCCAAATGATCAAGGTTAACCTCACTAGTAATGCATACGAACATCACACACTCCGTGTTAACATGTACTGAGAAAGTGCATCTTGCCTCTGTGGTATCCTACCCAGTAACGTGTATCCTTAATCTAATCAAGAGAAATCATCAAACCCCAACTGAAGGACATTCTAAATAAGTTACATTTGACCAGCTCAATCAGAAGTGTCAAGGTCAGAAAACACAAGAAAAGATTAAGGAACTGTTACAGACCGTAAGAGAGTAAGAAATGACAAACAAATGCAAGGTACTGTATTTGTAACTCTATTATTAAAGCATAAAATTATCTTAAAAAGTTACTGGCCACCCAAAAATTAGTACTACCAAGTTTTCTTTTTAAATCTTGTTCTCAATCATAGATGTTAATAACAAGTTTAACCTTCAAAATAATAACCAAGCTTATAATAACTTATAGCTGCTTTCAAAAATCAAGTTCTCCCTCAAGAGACAAGAACTTATTTACTATGTTTAATCTCACTCGCTTCCACTTTCTTTTACTTTCAACCTCACTTAGCTCACAGAACACTTCTGTATTGTGGTAAAAATCACATAACAAATTTTACCATATTAATTATTTAAAAATGTTCGATTCAGTGGTCTCTCCCAGTGGTGGTAGTGGTAATCTGCCTGCTAATGCAGGAGATGCAAGAGGTTGGGGGGTGGGGGGGCGGGAGCGTCGATCCCTAGGTCAAGAAGATGCCCTGGAATAGGAAACAGTAACCCACTCCAGTATTCTTGCCTGGAGAAACCCATGTACAGAGGAGCCTGGTGGGCTACAGTCCATGCAATCTCAGAGTCAGAAACTACTGAGCGCCTGCATATGCAAACACAAGCACAGAGACAATGTTGTGAAGCTGTCACCACCACCGTGTCCATAGCTTTTTTCATCTTAAAAAATGAAACTCTATACCTATGAAAGAATAATATTCCACTGGCCCCTCTCACCGGGTCTTGACAACAATCGTTTTATGTTCTATGTATGTGAGTCTGAGAACACTGAGAATCTCACAGAAATGGAACTATACAGTATTTGTCATATCGTGACTGGTTTATTTCACTCAGCATCATGTCCCTGTAGTTCACCCATATTATACCATATATTGAGCATCTTTTTATGTGCCTATTGACCAATTATACCTCTTTAGAGAAATGTCCATTCAAATCTACTGTCCATTTTTAATTCAGCTGTTTGATTTTCACTGTTGAGTTTTAAGAGTTCTCTCTATAGATATTAACATATCTATATATTAATATATAGATAAGAGTAAATAGATAATATATAGAGTTCTCTATACAGATATTAATCTTGTATCAGATATATGATTTGCAATTGTTTTCTCCCATTCTGCGGATTGTCTTTTCTGTTGAGTGTCTTTCTTAGAATACACAAAAAACTTTTTGAATATATTTTATTTTTAAATTTTAAGAGTCTCTAATGGATAGAACTTTTTAAAATTTTTAAATTTCTTGTTTCAGTTTTATTGAGATATAAGTGCTATAAGTTTAAGTGTACAGCATGATTTGGCTTATATACATCATGAACGATTACCACAGTAGTAAGTTTAGTGAACATGCATTACCTCATACAGATACAAAATTTTAAAAATAGAAAAAAACTTTTCCTTCTGATGAGAGCTCAGAATTTACCCTTAAAAACTTTCATATATAATGCACAGCAGTGTTAACTATCTTCATCATATTATACTTTACATCCCCAGCACTAAAACTTGGACATTTGTGCCTTTTGACTGCCTTCATCAACTCCTCTCTCCTGACCCCCATCTCCAGTATTAACAAATCTGATCTCTTTTTCAATGAGCTTGATTCTGCAGTATAACTTACCTAACACACTATGTTAGTTTCTGATATACAACATAGTGACCTGACATTTAAACTACTGACCATAGTCTCCACACTGTTCATTTCACACCAAGGACTGATTTTGTAAAGTTTTTATCTTTTAATCTCCAAATTTTAAATCTTTAATGAACTTCAGTCTGTCTATTTTTTCTTTTGTTGTCTGTGTCTTTGGTGTCATATGCAAGGCATCATTGTGAAATCGAGTGTCGCGAAGCTCTTTCCATTTTGACTTTGCATATAATGTTAGGTGAAGGCCCAACTTCATTCTTTTACAGTGGATATCCAGTTTTCCGAGTCCCATTTGTTGAAAGACAGTTCTATCCCTACTGAATGTTCTTAGCATCCTTGACAAAAATCACCTCACCATGCAGGCAAGGGCTTATTTCTGTCTTCATTCCAGCACCAATCTGTTTTCATTATTATACCCTTGTAGTAAGTTTAGAAATTAGGAAGTGTGAGTCCTCCAGCTTTGTTCCTGTTCAAGATTATTTTGGCTATATGGGGTCCTTTACGATTCCATGTGAATTTTAGAGTGGGATTTTCTATTTCTGCAAAAAATGTATCATCAGTATTTTGATAAGCATTGCATTGAATGTGTTTTGGGTTGTACTAACATCTTAGCAAGATTAAGTCTTTCAAAAAAGAAAAACAGATTAAGTCTTCCAATCATTGAATGTGGGATGTGTTTCCATTTGCTTACGTATCTTTAATTTCTTGCAGTTTTGAAATTTTCATTATACAAGTCTTTTTCCTCCTTGGTTAATTCCTAAATATTCCTTTTGATGCTCTTGAAAAATTAAATTTCTTCACTGATCCACTGGTTAATGGTACACTGTTTAATTCCAAAAAAAATTCCAGTTTTACTTCTATTAGATATCTAACTTCAACTGGCTACATCTGGAAAAGATGTTTTGTACATCTTTCTCTTAAAATCAACTGAGACTTAACAGAGTTGTTGTTATTAGGTAGAGTGTGCACAATGTGTATTTATTGTGTTGAGCCCTGTTTTCTTATGTATATTCTCTCTGGTTATTTTATTCATTACTGAGAGCGGGATAGTGAAGTCTCCAAATATTAACTGTAGAACTATTCATTTCTCACTTCAATTATGTGCTTTTTTGCTTCATATATTTTGATATTCTGTCTTTGGTATACAAATGTTTTTAAATGTTATATCTTATTGCTGTACTGAACCTTTCATTAATATGTATTAACTGTCTTTGTCTCTTGGAAACTTTAAAAATATAAAGTCTGATATTTCTGTCTGATATAGCCATCTCTGCTCTCTTTTGTTTACTATATTTGAATGGAATATCTTTTCCCAAACTTTCACTTTCAAGCTATCTGCATCTTTGGATCTAATATGAGTCACCTGTAGATAACATATAGATGGATTGTATGGTTTTCTCCATTCTGCCAATCCATGTCTTTTGCAGAGTTTAATTCATTCACATTAAAAGTAATTACTGATAAAGCAGGACATGGTCATTATGCTATTTGTTTTCTATATGCTTTGCTTTTTTTAAAATCCCTCACTTCCTGCATCATTATTGTCTTTAGTGTTCAGTTAGTTGGTTTTTTGGTATTACTTTCTAATTTCTTCTTGTGCATATTTCATTGTTATTTTCTTTGTGGCTCCATGGAGATTGTATCTGAAGTAATAATACTCTAATTTGAATCTCCAGCAGCTTAACTGCAATAATATACAAGAACTCTGCTTTTATAACATTTTCCCCAACCCTTTCAGTTACTGGTCACAAAAATATATATTTATACACTGTGTGCCCCAAAACACAAACTAATGATTCTTTAAAATCTACAAGACTCCTAAATAATGTAGAAAGCAAGACTGGAAGCTACAAATAAAAATTACAATACTAAGAGCTTTTAGACTAATAATTGTTCCTTTTAATGCATTAACATTAAATTGTACAAGAAACAAAAAGTGGAGTTACAATCCACTGTTATGATAAATACAACTTTTATAACTGCCCATGTGTCTACCTTATTTAATACCTTCCTTTTGTGACATGACTTTGAGTTACTGTCAAGTGTCCTTTCATTTCGCCCTGCTGCTGCTGCTGCTGCTGCTAAGTTGCTTCAGTCGTGTCCGACTCTGTGTGACCCCACAGACGGCAGCCCACCAGGCTCCCCCGTCCCTGGGATTCTCCAAGCAAGAATACTGGAGTGGGGTGCCATCTCCTTCTCCAATGCATGAAAGTGAAAAGTGAAAGTGAAGTCGCTCAGTTGGAATAAGTATTTCCTGAAGGGCAGATCTAGTGATAATGAGCTCAGCTTTTATTTGGAAATGTCTTGATTTTCCCCTCACTTTTAAAGGACATTTTGCCAGACAGAGCATCCTTGACTCACCTCCCAAGTTTCTAATAAGAAGTCTGCTTATAACCTTATTGAGAATCCCTTGAATGTAATGACTGGCTTCTCTTTTGCTGGCTTCCATATTTGCTCTTTGTCTTCTGCGAGTCTGATTATAACATGTCTTGGCGTGAGCTCTTCTTTACATCACTTAGAGTTCAATGAACTTAATCAATGTTTACATTCATGTCTTTCAACAAATTTGTTATTATTTCTGAAAATATTCTCCCCACTACACCTTCTCAGATTCCCACAAAGTGTATGTTGGTCCATTTGGTGATAATTCACAGGTCCTTTAAGCTCTGTTCACTTTTCTTGGGTCTTTTTTGGTGTTGGTCCTCAAACTCAGTAATTTCCAGGGTTCGATCTTCAAGTTC
Source organism: Antilocapra americana (assembly GCA_007570785.1). Lineage (NCBI taxonomy): Eukaryota > Metazoa > Chordata > Mammalia > Artiodactyla > Antilocapridae > Antilocapra > Antilocapra americana. The sequence continues at coordinate 7,116,630 of ML662496.1, forward strand.
ACTTATTCTTCTACCTACTCAAATCTGCCTTCAATCACTCTAGTGAATTTTCACTTCAGTTACTGTATTTTGCAGATCCAGAATTTCGTTTTGGTTTTCTATCTTTATACTGATATTCCCATTTTGTGCTTACATCTTTTTTACTTTTTTCACATCTTGTTTTATTTCTTTAAGCATCTTTTAAAGTCTTTGTCTACCAAGTCTACCATCAAGTCTTATCCAGGAACAGTTTCTGTTTAATTTTCTCCTTTGAATGGGTCATAATTTTCCTATTTATTTGTATGTCTTGATTGTTTTGTTGTTGAAAAATAGACATTTGAACCTAGTAATCTGGTAACTCTGTAAGTCAGATTCTCCTCCTCCCCAGGATTTGCTGTTCTTTTGTTACTGTTACTGCCTTTTTGACTGTTGTAAGTTGTCTCTGTGCTGATGATCAACCTGAGATGTGAACTCAAGGTATTCTCAGGTCTTTTCTGCTATTCTCCCTTGGGCATGTACAATCACATTCTAATGTCCTCCATATATGGAGCTGGTTTTGAATGTCTTTAGTATCTGGCTTCCAAAGGGGAGAAAAGGGCTCCAGCCCTTTAAATCTCTTTAAATTTCTTAGCAGGCTTTTCAGCCAGAGGAAAGGGTGCAACACCAGTGGAGAGAAGCACAAAGTCAACAGAGAGATGTGCAACAACAACTTCTTTGCACCTCTTTGATCATTAACAGCAATCAGCAATTATTTTCAACTCAAGTAAGTATATGTTAAGACTTAACTCCACCATCACCATTTTAACTTTCAATTCTAACTGTAAGCAAGATAAGGCAATACTGCCACGCATCTGTTAGCTGGATGAAATAAGAAGCTGCTCCATTTGATTTTTCTTGCTTTGTTCTCTCAGGGCACACTCCTTCTGGAGCAAAATTTTCTGAAATTGCCCCTTTGACTTGGTACCCCAGATATTTTTATATCCCAAAGCAATATACCACAGTAAGAACTGGAGCATGACAGGTTTGCCTTACTTTCATAAAGTGGTAGACGGCAGACTGTAAAAGGGAAGGTAGAGAGGAACACAAAGATATTGTAACAAAGAACAGACCTGACTCCACATTGGATTTATTCCTTTAGCTCTAACCTTAGTGCTTTGTTACCTGTGCTTAGTCACTCTGGCTCTGAACTGCAGTGCAAAGATGTTGCCTAGATACATGAGCCTGAAATACACAAGAGCCTATTCTCAAGGCTCTGCCTCCCAGGCTTGATTGTTAAAAAGATAGCACTTCTCTATTCATATGGAGATAAAAAGATGAAAAATAAATAAAATTTGTCTTGTTGGGGGTTTTTAGGAACACTGTGACCAAATCTGTGGACTGCTGCAAAAACAAAGAATTCCAACACCAAGACATTTGCAACAACCAGCTACCCTCACTCCCCTGTTAGCATTAAACAGGCTTAAATCCTAACTCGGGTGAGATTGTTCATTGGGACACCAGTCCTCCATCTTCTCAGTCTGCTGGCTTTCCAAATAAAGTCACTATGCCTTGACTCTTGATTTATTGGCCTGTCATGTGGCGACTATTATATGCTTGAACTCAGTAAAAATACCTCTACCTTAGGAATATCATCATGCAGATAAAAGTTAGGAAAGAATATAAATGGAAACTGAAAATCTAGTCACCATGCTCTGAATATTTTCCTGGGCCCCAGCAGACTAGACTGTGTATACAATTTAAAGATACATAGGCTATGCATCTCTTACATGTCAAATTAATAACCTGTTATATTGACAAAGACCCTGATGCTGGGAAAGACTGAAGGCAGGAGGAGACGGGGACGACAGAGGATGAGAGTCATGAGTTTGGACATGAGTTTGAGCAAGCTCTGGGATTTGGTGATGGACAGGGAAGCCTGCCCTGCTTCCATGGGGTCGAAAAGAATCAGACAGCACTGAGAGTCTGGATTGAACTTGAACCTTTTTCAGAGCCAGGTCCAAATCTAAGTTCATTATATTCTGAGAATGGTACTTATTAGAAACAGATGAAACTCACCCTTTAATACTGATAAAACATTACTCTCCAGAATATGCATAAACAGCTACTAAGAAGTAAGAAGTAGATATTGCAATGGAAAAGGAAGGCAAGTACCAACAAAAGGGAAAAAAAAAAAAAAGGAAAAAAACAGAAGCATATTTGTTATGCTGACCTGTGATCAGGGATCTTTGATGTTACTACTGTAAAAGATTACAACTTACTAAAGGATCAAATGATTAGCATTTTTTAGCAATAAAGTACTTTTAAATTAAGGTCAAGAGGCTGGGATGGTTCCTAAATGGTTTTATCAATTATAGAACAGAACAGCTTTTCAATCTAAAATGTCTCAAAATGATGCTGAGATGTGATTGGTTATTAGTAATTTCACAGGCAATCTATTAACAATACTAGTTGAACATGATAAATTATCTGTTTTCACAAATTAAAGTTAACTAATTTTAATAACAAAATATTTTCTCATAGTCTAATATGTTTTTTGAGTAGGAATCTCTATGGAAGTACATTGTACGTGTTAATGTAATTTCATTGTGCAGCAGCAAAGATATTAAGAACTGTGAGGCTAGTACTGCTATCATTTTAAGCATCTCGTACCACATTAACAAGTATCAGCAATGCTAATTATGACCTCAGGTTAACAATAAGAGCTACTGCTGTTAACACTTTTATCATATTTCAGAAATCAAACTTTACTAGATAAGACTGCTTATCTTGAACTTTGATGAAATATATACAAAAGAAAGTTTCACTAGAAAGTAATACATAATAAACAAAATTTTAACTTAATGCACACCTCATGACTATCTTGCTGGTTATGCTAATTTTAAACTTAAGTGATATACTGGGATCAACTGAGAGGAAAAAAATGTTAGTGACCACATCATAAAAGCGGATTCTAAAACAATAGCACATTCACATATATACACTTACCAGGTTCCTAATTCTAGTCAATGTGGAATGGGAAAGGAGTTTTAAAAGTGCAATCAAAAAGAAAAAAACAGTAATATACAATAGTCCTATGCACCATTAGAGCACTATGAAATTTCAATATTAAATTTATGTCATATTAAAACTAATATCAAATAAAACATTACAGTTCTATAAAATGATAGGAAAATTGTACTCACCACTAGAATGTTTTGCTGCTTCTATTCATTCTCCTAAAATGCACTGACAAACCCCTATAACTAAAAAACCAAAATATAAAATACTTAACTTACTTTTTCATTTTTTTAGAGTTATACTTGACTTGGTAAGCTGCCTGGATTAATTTGTCTGGACCACCATCAAACTGATGTGGAATGACCTTCTGAAAGTGCTAAGATACAACAGAAGAAAAACATAAGAATTACTTAGTGCCATTTATTATTAACTAATAATTAGAAAAATCTGAAGACAATTAAGAACTCATGACCTGGCTTACCTGTAACATCCCTTCCATGTCGAGTTGCATCAGTTCTGCCTGATTCATCTGAAGAAGCGCTAATCCTACCCGAAACACTATTTCTAAACCCTGAAGAATCAAATTATAAAGTCAAATTTATCTTACTCTTCCACAACTAATCATTCAAAAGAATACTAAGGTTAAACATTTAGGTACCTAAACTAGAGGAGAGCACACATTTTCTGTAAAGAGTTGGAAAACAAATGTTTTAGCCTTTCGGAGCCCTACCTATAAGTGTCACAAATAATCAACCCTGGAATTGCAGCTGAAAAGCAGATACAAACATCACATCAACTAACAGTCATGTCTATGTTCCAAGAAACTCTATCAACAGAAAGGACAGACTTGGCAGGCAAACCAAGATAGATCAGTACACGAATTATAGTTTCCTGGCTCCAGACTAACCGAATTTAGCTATGTTACATAAACTGATCTTCCCAAGATGTAATTAATAACAATTAACATTCTTGGGTGCTCTGATCACCTACCCTTACCTTCCTACCTTCTCAGTCAAAATACAGAAGACAAAGGACCACCACTACATGTCCATGACAATTAGAAGGACTACCTGCAAGGTGATCATGGGACAGAAGAAAATTATACTCACTTCTTCTTCCTCTTTGGGTAACAGATGCACTGCAACAATACTGACTGTAAAGGAAATCTTAACCCTCACTAATTCTCACTAAATCAAAAAGGAGGTGATTCAGGTCTGATTAAGAGTATGGGTTCCTGATTTTGACTGCCTATGTTTGAATCTTGGTTACTATACCACTTATGTGTCCATACACAAGCTACTGCATCTTTCTCTAAGAATCAGCTTCTTCATCTGTTATCCATCAAATGAGGACAGTACTCATATGGGTGTTGTAGGATTAAATGGAACATATGAGTCTCCTTTTATTCTCCTCATTGCCTAGCTCTCACTAACCCAATGATTCTTTTGCTCAGTCTGGTAAGTTGCCCACTAACTTACCTCAGACATAAAGATATCAAATATCCTTGTTGCAATTGGTAGTGGAAAAGTTGTAAGGAAGATAGTCAGAAACCATGATGATGCATACATTGAGGTATGAAAACTCTGAGACTGAAAATGCACGAAGAGCTCTGGAAGGTGCTCCTAAATAGAAGAAAGGAATTAATTAGCTAAAACATTGTAAAACTGAGTATTTTAAGCCAAACCATGTACACATACTAAATTAGCCTTTACCAAACATAAACATAAAAATTCAGGAATCATATGGAAGAAATAAAAGGCAGAAATGGACACTCTATAGATAGTGGTTACTATTCAGAAAAGGAAGAAGGGAAAAAGGATGGGGGGTTGGAACTTAAAAAGTTGGAACTTTCTAATTTCTTAATAAGAAAAATTACAACAAATAACTAAAATTTTTATAATTTTCTTTACTTTTCTATAAACTATAATATTTCAAAAAAAAAATTTCTTTAAAGGAAAGAAATGCTATGTTGAAATACTTTCAGGTGTTATATACCCCTGATTGCCTATCCTAAGCTCCCTTCTCACCCGAAATACAGATACTTCAGCAACTCTAGTAATTCAAAACATAAATGACACATTAACTGAAAATAAACCAAGGAAGTTAAAGGTTGATAAAAATAAGCTTACTATTTAAAAGACAAATAAGAATCACCAAGACCTACTTTATCTTTCTCTTTAAAATGCAAAAATATTTGGCATATCTCTTTCTTCTCATCACACATAGAAAAGGTAGAGGATTTTAAAATTCCTGTGGGTAAGGCTGCCAGGGAAATGGAGACTTTTCTCAGGAAAATGGCTCTTATGCCAGGTGAATCCTTAACCTATATTCTTAAATTTTGCTTACATAATTGAAATTTGTGTAAATGGAGAATATTTATATCATTACATTACAGGGAAAAATAGCAAATCTACTTATATAAATACAAAAATTAAATCCAGAAAGGTGAAATACTTTAAAAGTATTTTTTACTTGGTTTTGATTCCTCTCTTTCTCTTCTCTTCACCCTCACACAGTCAATAAGACTATGAATCTTAAATCAGCAATATAAAAGGATAGAAACAGTAATTTTTTTTGTTTTTAAAATTCTTTTCTAAATTTATTTTTATTTTATTTATTTTTTCTATACCTCAACTTTTATTTTTTATTTTTCTTTACATTATCGTGTTGGTTTTGCCATACATTGACATGAATCCTCCATGGGTATACATGTGTTCCCCTTCCAGAACCCCCCTCCCACCTCCTTCCTGATTCCATCTCTCTGGGTCATCCTGGTGCACCAGCCCTGAGCACCCTTTATCAAGCGTCAAACCTGGGGTGGCGATTGATTTCACATATGATAATTTACATGTTTCAATGCCGTTCTCCCATATCATCCCACCCTTGTAATTTTTTTTAAGATTACAGGCTAGCAGAAAAAGTGAGATGAAAGGCAGTAAAGAAAGGTAGGGGAAAGGCAGGAGAGAGGATTGAAAGAGATGAGAGACCATCTCAACGGAAATGAATTGATATCAGCGTCCAAATGTCGTGGGCTTCTGTAGGAGAGCATGATCTACATAAAATAATGTGATCAATATGGCATAATAAGAAACTCATGCACCTAGGTTACGATATATTTGGCACAAATGTTTAAGATTTGAACATAAAAATTATAGTAAAGTTCCAGACTGTGATCCACCTAAGACAGCACCTAACTGGGAAGTCAAGTCTAAATTGTGGGTTAACAGACCAACAAATAATCATGTAATTAAAACAGAATTTTTTTTTCAGTTGCTTTAATGCTTTTAACATTACATTTGCTTAGTTGTCACTCAAGCCAAGATGACAAAACACATAAAGGCAGTATGTTTCTGCAACACCACACTTTTACCTGTATCATGCATTCAAACTGGTACATACAAAGGCCTAATTCAGCCATACTTGGTTTAAAAAGTTCACGAAGTCTATAATCTTGCATTAATTTAACAAATACACAGAAAGCTTCTTCTTCTGGCATCTGCATTAGGAGGAAAAAAAAAGCAACATCTATTGATGTTCTGTGACAAACAAGTGAGCTAAATACATTTAAACTAAGTACTCATCCAACTATAACCACTGTTTTGAATGTCAAGTGATGTAATATTAAGAGCAATGGACTAGGAATCAGAAGATTCTAATTTCCCATCCTATCACCATCAATGAGAAATTAGGCAAATCTTACAACTGAGACCAGCTGCCTCACTTGCCTAACTCATGAATTCAATCAACCAATATTCATTAAAGCCAGATACTTCTCTCTCTCTCTCTCTCTCAAATACCAGTGAACAAAATGAACAGTCTCTACTTTCAAGGAGTTTGAACCTTCCAGTAGAGGGAGATAAGACAATACATGTGGTTAGTGGTTTAGTCCCTAAGTTGTGCCCGACTCTTGTGACTCCCTTGTAGCCTGACAGGCTCCTCTGTCTATGAGATTCTCCAGGCAATATACGGAATCAATCAATTAATATATGTCAGATGGTGCAAAGTGCTATGGAAATAAGACAAAGTAAATCAACAGGGAATCCTGGGGAGATACATTCTATTTATTTATAGGTAGGTCAGAGAAAGTCTCTTGATTAGGTAACATTTGAGCAGAATACTGAAAGCGAGGGAAGAACAGTGCTGAGAGAATAATACAAATGTCTTGAATTGGAATCATGACTGGCATGCTCAAGGAACAATAAACAGGGGACAACTAACTTAGGAGCGATGTTACAAATGAATGTATGGTTATGGAGGAGAAATACAACAAACCAAATTATAGGATTTTAGAAACCACTGTAAGGACTTGAACGTTTATCTTGAGTGAGATGGGAGGCTTTTCAAGGGTTCCGAGCAGAAATAATAGTGTGTATAAGTGTTAAAAGAACTGGTAAAATAAGTTTTCCAAAATAATCTGTAATTATAGGGTTTTCAATTTCACATTTGTGTGTAACTCACTAGATAATGACATCAACTAAGATATTGAATATAAAAGCTCTGTAGAGTTACACAGATATTAAATTTAGTCACATAACATACAAATTACTGTGTGGTCTTTTTTTTTGTCATGCAGAGATCTGAGTTCTCCAAACAGGGGTGGAACCCATGCCCCTGTAATGGAGCATACAGTCCTAACCACTGGACTGCCACGGAATTCCTTGTGTATAAAGATAAAATTTTCTAATGTTCATTCACTCACATTACACCAGTGTGTTTCAACAGAGAAAACCTCAAAAGGTCTCTAGGCACTTTTCTTACTGAAGACTACATTCATTAACAATATATTTTCCCTGGCCTCAACACAGCCATGGACAGGAGCCAGGAACTATTCTTGGCAAAACGCATCCTTCCTTCCTTCCTCCCAATACATATCTTCATTGGTCCCATCAAGCTTTACAGCCCCACTGATTTTTATCTCAGTCACTACCAGAAACCCAATATCCTAGAATGCTCCTCCCAGGTGGTTCCAGTGCTCCCATAACCTATCCCATTTCTAATATGGCCTAAATCTTTTACACAGCACTTTCTGGAACTAATAACCTGCCATCAATAAAATATCCTATCTATACCCTCAATCTCTTCACCAAATGTTCTTTCATTGTCTTTCTCTAGGTGAAACCTGACTTCTCCCTAAGGATACCTCAAAACCGAAATCTGGCTGTCTCCTGAGGAGAATGTTTTCTCTCCCTCAGCACTGGAAGAGGGCAGGGGTACATGTCCCTCCTTGGACCTCAATGCCTCATTGCCACTAACTGCACCTTCTCTCTGATACACATTTTCTCTATGACACTGAGTTAATAAGAATCATGTATTTTTGCAAAGATCTAGTGGGGACACTATCTACACAATTTTAAAGCAGTACTAAGAGGTACACAAAACATATACCCAGTACTCTTAACTATTTTAACACCGCGTACTAAATAAGCTAACCTGCAAAAAAATTTTATCGGACTCTGAGTTATATTTGTAAGCTAATGTGTGGGAGGCAAAGTAGCAATAGGGTATAAAGAGAATTGTTTTAGAAACAAAGACAGGACAGCTTTTGAATATATTTGCCAGACATTTTCTAGCTTCTAGTCCTGAGTGGTTAAATGATTACTGTTATGGTAGTATCTTAGCTGCCACAGACAATAATAGTTGAGTGAATCAAGCACTGAAAGAAGGTGACACTACCAGCACCTGCAGTGACTTGAAGAAAAGTGTGATGACCCCCCTAGGGTTCCTAGAGAGCTAGGTCAGATATTGTGAGACTCATATCTCAAGCAGGGAAAAAACTGCTCTTCTATGTGCAACAGAAATAAAAGGTTATTTTGAAGCAATGTAAAAGGAACAGAATTGTGACCAAAAAATCAATGAACTAGTAACAGGAATGTCTGCGTTCAATAGTGAAAGGTCTGCTAATAACAACCAATTACAAATTAGGAAGATCACAATTTTGCAGAACAGATACATCTCGACATTAATAAATCTAGTTTTAGGATTTTTTGTTTTTTAAAATAAACCAAATGTCACCAGAAACAGGCAAATATCTTGCAACAATAACTGAGAGCAGTTATAAAACAAAGTAAAAATCAGTCAAATAAGCCAGGATCTCTGACGGGTTTTTGCTAATGAGAAAAGAAGTGTGTATATTCTTATTCTTGACAGATACAGAGCTTTAAAGCGTAGGTAGAATTGTCCTGAAATTGAAGCAAAGGCATGGGAAACACTTTTTTTGGTGGGACCCAACATTCTCCTGTCAATGGTTGTGGTCATTGTAGTCAACAAAAAAGTCCGAAATGCATTACCTGGATGCAGTCTCAAAAATGACAGAATGATCTCTCTTCATTTTCAGGGCAAACCATTCAGTATCCCAGTAATCCAAGTCTATGCCCCAACTAGTAATGCTGAAAAATCTGAAGTTAAATGGTTCTATGATGACCTACAAGACCTTCTAGAATTAACCCCAAAAAAGATATCCTTTTCATCATACGGGACTAGAATGCAAAAGTAGGAAGTCAAGAGATACTGGAGTAACAGGAAAGTTTGGCCTTGGAGCACAAAATGAACCAGGGCAAGGCCAACAGAGTTTTGCCAAGAGAACACACCGTTCATAGCAAACACCCTCATTCAACAACACAAGAAACAACTCTACACATGGACATCACCAGATGGTCAACACTGAAATCAGACTAATTACATTCTTTGCAGCCAAAGATGGAGAAGCTCTATACAGTCAGCAAAAACAAGCCCAGAGGCTGACTATGGCTCAGATCACGAACTCCTTATTGCCAAATTCAAACTGAAATTGAAGAAAGTAGGGAAAACACAAGACCATTCAGGCATGACCTAAATCAAATCCCTTATGATTATACAGTGGAAGTGACAAATAGATTCAAGGGATTAAATCTGATAGACAGAGTGCCTGAACTATGGATGGAACTATGGACGGAGGTTCATGACATTGTACAAGAGGCAGCAATCAAGACCATCTCTAAGAAAAAGAAATGCAAAAAGGCAAAATGGTCGTCTGAGGAAGACTTACAAATAGTTGAGAGAAGGAGAGAAGCTAAATACAAAGGAGAAAAGGAAACCTACACCCATCTGAATGTAGAGTTCTAAAGAATAACAAGGAGAGAGAGGAAGCCTTCCTCAGTGATCAATGCAAAAAAATAGAGGAAAACAATAGAATGGGAAAGACTAGAAATCTCTTCAAGAAAATCAGAGATACTAAGGGAACATTTCATGCAAAGATGGGCACAATAAAGGAAAGAACCAGTAAGGACCTAACAGAAGCAGAAGATACTAAGAGGATGTGGCATGAATACACAGAACTATACAAAAAAGATCTTAATAACCCAGATAACCACAATGGTGTGATCACTCACCTAGAGCCAGACATCTTGGAGTATGAAGTCAAGTGGGACTTAGGAAGCATCATTACAAACAAAGCTAGTGGAGGTGATGGAATTCCAGCTGAGCTATTTCAAATCCTAAAAAAAGATGTTGTTAAAGTGCTGCACTTAATATGCCAGCAAATTTGGAAAACTCAGCAGTGGCCACAGGACTGAAAAAAGTCAGTTTTCATTTCAATCCCAAAGAAGGGCAATGCCAAAGAATGCTCAAACTATGGCACAATTGCACTCATTTCACATGCTGGTAACATAATGCTGAAAATTCTCCAAGGAGACTTCAACAGCATGAGAACAGAGAACTCCCAGATATTCAAGCTGGATTTAGAAAAAGCAGAGGAACCACAGATCAAATTGCCAAAATTTGTTGGATTATAGAAAAAGCAAGAGAATTTCAGAAAAACATCAACTTCTGCTTCATTGACTATGTTAAAGCCTTTGACCACGTGGATCACAACAAACTGCAGAAAATTCTTCAAGGGATGGGACTACCAGATCACCTTATCTGCCTCCTGAGAAACCTGTATGCAGTTAAGAAGCAACAGTTAGAACCAGAAATGGCACAATGGAATGGTTCAAAATTGGGAACGGATGTATACTGTCACCCTGCTTATTTAACTTATATGCAGAGTACATCATGCAAAATGCCAGACTGGATGAAGCACAAGCTGAAATCAAGATTACCAGGAAAAATATCAACAACCTCAGATATGCAGATGCCACCACAGTTATGCAGAAAGTGAAGAGGAACTAAAGAGCATCTTGATGAAGGTGAAAGAGGAGAGTGAAAAAGCTGGCTTAAAACTCAACATTCAAAAAATGAAGATCATGGCATCTGGTCCCCTCATGTCATGGCAAACAGATGCACAAACAGTGAAAATAGTGACAGACTTTTTTTGGTGGGGGGGGCTTCAAAATCACTGCAGATGGTGACTGCAGCCATGAAATTAAAGTTGCTTCCTCCTTGGAAGAAAAGTTATGACAAACTTAGACAGCATATTAAAAAGCAGCAACATTACTTTGCCAACAAAGGTCAGTCTAGTCTAAGCTATGGTTTTTCCAGTAGTCATGAATGGGTGTGAGAATTGGACTATAAAGAAAGCTGAGCACTGAAGAACTGTTGCTTTTGAACTGTGGTGTTGGAGAAGACTCTTGAGCGTCCCTTGGACTGCAAGGAGATCCAACCAGTCCATCCTAAAGGAGATCAGTCCTGAATATTCACTGGAAGGATTGACGCTGAAGCTGAAACTCCGATACTTTGGCCACCTGATGCAAAAAGCTTACTCATTAGAAAAGACCCTGATGCTGGGAAGATTGAGGGCAGGAGGAGATGGGGATGACAGAGGATGAGACAGTTGGATAGTATCACCTGAGTTTGAGCAAGTTCCAGAAGTTGGTGAAGGACAGGGAAGCCTGATGTGCTACAGACCATGAAGCCACAGAGGGGGACACCACTGAGCGAATGAACAACAGTAACAGTGGGGAAACACAGTTTCTGATTCCTACACTGCTCTTATCTACCGTGTGTCAAAAACCATTACACAGGCTATTACATATGATATCTCATATAACCCTCATAATTGGTCTAGAAGTAGAAGTAGTACCTGATTAAAGCTAAGAAAAGGATGTCAAAATAATCTAGCCCAAGATTACAGAACTCAGTGTAGAACTGAGTTGCAAAAACAAGCCTACATGACTCAAATAAGGTTATCTCCAAGGTTTCAAGTTATATTTCAGTCTGAGACTAAATACAAGAGTAAGATAGACTTAAAAATTTTTTTCATAAGGCTAAATAGATAACACCACATCCTACTTCCTGTCAAAGCTATGACTTACTGTCCTGTCCTTGACTTCCAAAAACACCCCACCCAATATAAGCCACTGCCAGTGGAAACATGTTTATCTGTAAGGCAGTAGAAGAGTACCTCTATTTTTGAGCCTATAATAAGAGAGGTATAACAAGCCCTCAGTTCTGTGACAAATAAAAGTACTATATAAACTTCCAAAGACACTGTATATCATAACTCTGATTTGTGTGTACATATAGCCTTTCCACACAGTATGGGTGATCTTAGTTCGATCAGGGATTGAACCCACCAGAGAAGACCCATAAAGTAAGATTTCTATACCAACACTTTAATCAGTCCTCCTTAGCTGGGAAAAGATTATTCCTCATTAAATACACACATATAAGATTTAAAAGCAGATACAGGGTTTAGTAGAATATTATGGTCCAAATGTAGATAAGATGAAATTTGATTTAGTGGCAGGATATTTACTATGTGTTATTTTCAACATGTTTAATATTTTAAAGTGCAAACTAAATATTCTTATTTAGATTATGCTTAGGAGAAAAATACCCAATATCCATGTACTAAAAACAAGAATGATTTTTAAATTCTCCAACTTTAATACTTATATAACTTACCTGCATAAGCAGCAATCCAACTATAAAAGCACTTCCTTGACAGTAACCAACCTCACGATCCACTAAAGAATATGCCTAAAAAGTAAAAAATGTTGTTCAAAATACTTTATCATAATATAGCATACTTTCCTTCTCTAAACGCCTAAAAATAGTGAGAAGGTGGGTTAAAGACCATTTATTTTTTAGAGAAGGTCTTGCTTGCTTTGCTGTAGATGTTATCCTACCCTATATGATTTACTACATAAAATTTTCTTTTGATGATTTACGAATTAGGAACTGTCAGCTCTTAAGGACAAGAAAATAAAGGAATTTGTACTCAGGGAAGTGGCAAAGCTTAAAAATCATTAAAAATATGTAGCTGACAGAGTAAAATTTGAGTAGGATGACGGTAAAGCATTGACAAAATTGATATGGTTTAACAAGAAATCATAATTTCACAGGGGTAGCTAAAAGGGAAAGGAATTATACAAAGGGAAAAGACAATACTGAAGAAAAAATTACAGTGCCACACACTTCCAAGGGTGAGGGGCTCTTAGTGATGCTGGCCACGGCAAACAGAAAATTTGCTCCCAGATTGTGAAACTCATAGAAGGTGAATCACTCAGTTTCATGAAGGGTCTTCTCTATGGTATATATAGTGATTTATAGGTTTATTTGATTTCAACTAATATCAAGCAACGTAAGGAATTTTCCAAAAGTTCTCCAAATCAGACAGCAACCTAAACATCAGAATTAAAGCCAAAATTATGCTAAAATCAAATTTATTGCCAAAGCAACTGATTATTAGGATGAGCTCATACTTCATTATGAGAAATGTTTAATTTCAACATAAGTATTTCACCACCCCTCCAAATGAATAAATAGAACTTACCTTCATTACATTAAACAAAACTTCCTGTCCAAGGCTATCTTTTTCCTTAAAAAAATTGTGTTCAGGATAAGTTCTAGCAATGTCCCTTCGGATCAATTTTTCACAAGGTGAGGTCATTTTCAGGAGTTCTGAATACTGATCCTTAATTGGCATACTTTGTGCACTGCACAAAAGTTGCCAAACTATTGCTCTAAAATGATGGGGTATCCCTTTACGAACAAGTTCCTAAAAAATAAAAATAAAAATGTTTAAATGACTTATTTAGGCTTCCTACGTTGAAAGCCAAGGGGACTGGAAGCTGGAGTGGAGTAGATGACTTTAAAAAAAATTTTTTTTTTTTAACTTTCTCAAATTTTAATTCACAAAGCTATTTTTATAATAATACTAGGGAACTTTTTAAACAAAGCTAAGATTTGGCTAAGACACTGATGTATTGTGTTCTGATCAGAGGAACAACAATGCTGTGGATAAATTCCTGTCATTTCACTCAGAGTATGGCCTCTCAAGGTATTAAGGAACTGATAATCTGCAGAGCTGTGAATAACAGCATGGTAACCATGATCTTTCAAAGGGCTGTTTTATGCTTTAAAAAAAAAAAAAGTAAAATACTGATAACTGAAGGGTTTTGGATGTCATCACTTCATTTCTGAATCTGTAAGAGAATTTTATACTAAAATTATTTTCAGCTTTATATTTCTACAGTTAGGAGACTTTTATAATAGCTGATAGCTGCAAATCAAAACCTCTATTGGCACAATTGAAGAAAACATAAAGCAGACCTCTTCATCATAGCACAAGGGAAGTACTAGAATCCAATTTTTTTTTAAATCCTCTATCAATCTCTGTCTGACGGGATAAGAGGAAGAACTTCAGCAAAGAGTATGAATACCTTAACTTGTTTCTCCTTCTTTTTGCGCACATCTTCCCATTCATTAACAATTCTTCCCCAAAGAATCCAAGAGTCTTCTTCAAGGTGACTGAGGTTGCTAGAGGCTGATGAACTTGACACCAGGGAGGAGCCGCTGTTCCTTCTTGATCCATTTACAGATCTTAAAGACTTACTATCTGTCTCTAACAATCTAAAATATAATTAAAAATTGTTCAAGATCTCACAGTGACACTAGATGACAATATTAGAGGAAACACAATGACTAAAACCACCCACCCAGGCCAGGCACCATAGTAACTGTTTGCTTGAGTATTTAACCATAGGAGGTCTCGGTAAGGAACATGGAACTAATAAGCCACCACCACCAAACGGAAGAATTCAGGAAAAGCCAAAAGGAAACACCACCTATCCTACCACCTCCCAGGATCCTTCTTGCTGACATCCACCTTGGCTGAGCAATGGGTGTGCCACCAGGAAGGACTCTGACAGTGACTGGTCAGAAACAACCCAGAAAGTAATCTCATCGCCACAAAACCTGAGACAGCAAGCCACAAAGCAGTCCTCCTGGGTTCCCTTACCTCCCTGTTCTCTGCCAGGGTGCCCCCTCCCAATAAACTATCTTGCTTTGTCAACATATGTACCTCCTTGGACAATCCATTTCTGAGAGTTAGACAAGAGCCCACTCTCAGGCCCTGGAAGGGGTCCCCTTCCTGCAACAACATGATGATACGTAAGGGCTTCACTATAGCAATTTAGCCATAGTTTTAAAATATACATAATTTAAAAAATATTTGGTTGGCATCTACAAAATTAATTGCTGTATTTTTTTTCTACTAAGAATAGTAATTTAAAAATATGATAAAGTAAATTATGTTAAAGTGTTTAGTGCTATGAGCCCCATCATAATTTCCTTTTATTTCCACTAAAAATTCAAATTAGAAGAAATCTTCTGGGGAGAAGTTCATTGGGAAGGCTTCAGGGAAAAAGAAACTGTACTTGGAAGAGGTATTAACTAATTTTACGGAAGAACTAATCCTAACATGTTTACAATATGTCTAGGACTAAAAAAGTAAGGCGGACACACAAATTAATCAAATCCTTTGTCTTTTTCAATTTTGCTTCATCCAGGCATAACTGATCTGCCCAAACAAAGAGTGTTTTGTCTGGCTCATGCAATGTTTGTGTAAAAAAAGAAAAATGAACAATTACAAAAACTAAAATTAAAAGATTTCATTTGTTTATATACACATACATGTGTGTGTGTGTGTGTGTGTGTGAGTTGCTCAGTCATGTCCGACTCTTTGCAACCTGATGGACTGCAGCTCACCAGGCTTCTCTGGGCATGGGATTTTCCAGGCAAAAATATCAGAGTGGGCTGCCATTTCCTTCTCCAACATACATTTGTATTTACAATTCTGAATCTCTTAAAAAACAAAAAGGGCAAAACTAGCCTATATTCCAGAAATAACAGGGTATAGCAGGGTAGAAACTTCTCCCTTTAAATGAGAAAGGACTTTAATCCACTAACTCTCCATAAACCCTACTATCTCCCAGAAATTCAGGCCAGCTAACAGCTGTCATTTATCACTGGACTCGCACTTTTAAATTGAGACCTCTTCACTGTTAAGCCCCTGTTTAAGGCCTCTTCCTTATCTATAGAAAGAGAGATTAAGAAATTTCAGAGACCCATTCCATGACTCAATACAACATCAATTCCATTACTTCTTTCACATGTATACAGGCTATTAGAAAAAAAAAAGGGGGCTGGAAAATGTGGCTCTATCATTATTAAGATGTAAATTACATGCCATGCAAATAAGGGTCCAAAAACATCTATTTAACATAGATACTATTTACTTCCAGTAACTCCTTCAGAAAATCATCTGCTTAGACAAAAAATACTCCCAAAGTTAATTTATGATGCATAAAAACTAATAAAGAAACATGCGTCAAATTATATTTAGAAGATTATAAAAAATCCTTTGCAAGTCACATTTATATCTTACTCATCTTTATACCCCTTTATATTGTCTTTGTATTTAGCTCAAAACAAAATACACTGAAAACTGACAGAACTGAAATAAAACTCAAATCCCCATACTAAAAAAAAACTTCAAACACGAGATGATCAACCTCAATAACACAATAATGTAAACTAAAACACTTTCCTTATTCATGGCATAATTTAACACATTTTTTTCATGGCAACAGTAAATGAAATAAATGTCCCAAATATTGCCAGAAATAGAAAAACTTTTAATATAGCTAAATTCAGGGTCAATTATTTGCTATAAATAGTCTTTATCAGAAAAAAACTAATTAATGATAATGTTTTGCTTTAAAAACTGTTTTTTCCATTGATATTATTTTAGTAAGTCCACGATATAACTTATGAAAAGATAAGTGTATGTATACAAGTAATTTTATGTATGATTCTAAACCTCAAGATTTATAAATGGAATACAGAAACAAACTTTGCAGAAATAATCTGAATCTAAGTTCATTTCACTTAATTATTCATTGAAAGTTTGCTAACTTCCCTTGTGGCTCAGCTGGTAAAGAATCCTCCTGCAATGTAGGAGACCTGGGTTCGATCCCTGGGTTGGGAAGATCCCCTGGAGAAGGGAAAGGCCACCCACTCCAGTATTCTGGCCTAGAGAATTCCATGGACTATATGGTCCATGGCATCACAAAGAGTCTGATACAACTGAGTGACTTTCACTTCTTTGGGATTCCCTGGTGGCTCCAATGGTAAAGCGTCTGACCGCTATGCGGGAGATCGGGGTTCGATCCATGGGTGAGGAAGATCCCCTGGAGAAGGAAATGGCAACTCACTCCAGTACTCTTGCATGGAAAATTCCATGGATGGAGAAGCCGGTGGGCTACAGTGCATGGGGTCGCAAAAAGTCGGACATGACTGAGCGACTTCACTTCACTATATGCCAAATAATTAAATTGCACCACTACCATTAATAAAGACATGGAGTTAAAATGGGAATACTGGTGTTCCCTAAGCTAAACAGAAATCTGAGATATAATGAAAGCATAAATGAAAAAGCACCTAAAAAGAAGGGTTTTTTGTTTGTTTTTTAACAGTCGGAAAGGTCTCAGTGATCTCCACATTATAACTTTTAGTATAAGCAGGAAAACCAAATGAATTCATGGGTGGATGAGAGAAAAGAGTTAAGCAGTTCATCTTCAGAGGACAATGCAATAAGTAATATAAATATACAAAACTTTGAAAAACACTACAAATGAAATATTCCAAGTACAGACTTTACATTATTTAAATATATTGTCCCTGCCTTAATTCATACAATTCAAAAAAAAAATAATAAGATTCAAAATAGACAATAGACTTAAATACAAAAACTAAAACTATAAAACATCTTGAAGAAAACAGGAAAAAGTCTTCACAACCTTGGAATAGGCAAAATTTGTAAATGGGACACAAACATTAACCATAAAAGAAAAAAATTGATTAAAAAGTACTAAATTGCACTTCAAATTTTAAAAGCTCTTTTAAGAAAATGAAAAGGTAAGCCACAAACTGGAAAAACAAAATCCTCAACATATGCATCTGACAAAAGATTGGTATGAAGAACACTTAACAATTGATAATTAAGAAGGCAAACAACACATTTTTAAAAATGAGTAAGAGATTTAAACTAACATCTTCCAAAACAAAATAGTCAAGTGGCTAATCAGCAACTGAAAAACATTCAACATCCTTAGTCACCAAAGAAATCCAAGTTAAAACCACACTATGTACACAATCAGCACGGCCTCAATTTTAAAGACTGGCCATACTAAGTGCTGCCAAAGATGAGACCAACTGTGACTTTAATATATCCCTGTCAGTAGTATGTAAGAGTTGAACCACTATGAAGAACTATTTGGCAATTCTTTATAAAGTTGACTACATTTTTATACGACAACAAGAAAAATGAAAACCTACATTCACAAAAAGACTTACAATTTAAAGTTCAGAAAAGCTTTATTCATAATAGGCAAAGTCCAGAAACAACCACTATATCCAGAAAAATAAAAGATCAAATTGTGATACGTTCACTGACTGCAACATCACTCGGATACAAACTGCTGCTGATACATAACATTAATCTTATAAACATTAGGTGAAAGAAGTGAAGTGCAGTGTTACTTGCTCAGCCCTGTCCAACTCTTTGCAACCCAATGGACTGTATGGAGCCTGCCAGGTGAAAGAACCCTGATGGAAAAGAGTACATACTACTTGATTCCACTTACAAGAAGTTCAAGAACACATACACTCCAGAAGAAAAGCCTTTCTAAATATGACACCAAAAGCACAAGTAAAATAAAGAATATATTTAAACTGGACTCATTGAAATTTTAGATGTTACTGGATGCCATTAAGAAAGTGAAAAATCACAGAATGGGAAAAAGTATTTGCAACCCATGAGACTTCTATCTAGAATATATAAATAATCCTTACAACTCAATATTAAAAAGATAAACCAATTAAAAATGGGCACAGAATAAGAATAGATAATTCTCCACAAATATATATACTTGGCCATTAAACACACAGAAAGATGCTCGACATCACTAATGATTAGGGAAATGCCAATCAAAACACAACACACTACTTCACAACCACTAGTACGGCTATAATGAAAAAGACAAATAACAAGTATTGGTGAAGATATGGAGACACAGGAACCCTCAGACACACTGATGGAAATATAAAATGGTAAAATCACTTCGGAAAATAGTCTGGCAATTTCTTAAATGGTTAAACACAGAATTATCATACAAACCAGTCATTCCACTCCCAGGTATATAGTCAAGAGAAGTGAAAATCTATGTCCACACAAAACCTACATAACAAGTGTTCATGGCAATATTGTTCATAATAGCCAGAGTAGAAACAATCCAAATATCCATCAAGTACTGGATGGATAAAAACACTGGTATATCCATAATGTGTAGTCTTGAAAAAAAAATGAAGCAGTCTTGAAAAAAAAAAAATGAAGCAGATATACAGGTTACAACCTGGATGCTGGAACACAGAACCTTGAAAACATGCTAAGTGAAAGAAGCCAGTCACAAAAGGAAACAGGTTATATGACTCAATTTATATTCAATAGCTAGAATTCAGAAAGTAGATTAGTTGTTGCTGAGGACTGGAGTGGGAGTAAGGGGAACAAGAAGGGATGGACAGTTGCTGCTAATGGATGTAGTTTCTTTGGGGGGTGATGAAAATGTTCTAAAAATGATTGTGGTGATGACTGCAAATTTCTGTAAATACATAAAAAAACCACTGAATTACACACTTAATATGGGTGAACTGCATAGTATATGAATTATAGCCTCACCAAAAAGAATAAGCAAAATATATCCACAGCAATAAAAATCAGAAGAAAACTTTCTGGTGGTGGAGTTGCTAAAAAAGGCACAAATGAATTTTCTAAGATGAAACACATGTATACCCATGGCGGATTCATGTCAATGTATGGCAAAACCAACACGATAATGTAAAGAAAATAAATAAATAAGAAAAAAACTGTCTACATCTTAATGGGTGTTTGGGTTATACACAGGTGTTTATATCTGTTAAAGTTCAAACTGTACACTTAACAACTATGTATTTCTCTCTTGCAAATTATACTTCAACCAATCTAGAGCCAGACATTCTGGAATGCAAAGTCAAGTGGGGTCTTAGGAAGCATCACTAAGAACAAAGCTAGTATAGGTGATGGAATTCCAGTTGAGCTATTTCAAATCCTAAAAGATGACGCTGTGAAAGTGCTGCACTCAATATGCCAGCAAATTTGGAAAACTAAGTAATGGCGACAGGACTGCAGAAGGTCAGTTTTCATTCAATCCCAAAGAAAGGCAATGCCAAAGAATGCTCAGACTACCACACAATTGTACTCATCTCACACGCTAGCAAAGTAATGCTGAAAACTCTCCAAGGCAGGCTTCAACAGTACGTGAACCATGAACTTCCAGAGGTTCAAGCTGGATTTAGAAAAAGCAGAGGAACCACAGATCAAATTGCCAACATCTGTTGGATCATCAAAAAAGCCAGGGAGTTCCAGAAAAATATCTGCTTCTGCTTTATTGACTATGCCAAAGCCTTTGACTGTGTGGATCACAAAAAACTGTGGAAAATTCTTCAAGAGATGGGAATGTCAGACCACCTGACCTGCATCTTGAGAAATCTGTATGCAGGTCAGGAAGCAACAGTTAGAATTGGACATGGGACAACAGACTGGTTCCAAATTGGGAAAGGAGTACATTAAGGCTGTATGTTGTCACCCTGTTTATTTAACTTATATGCAGAGTACATCATGCAAAATGCTGGGCTGGAGGAAGCACAAGCTGGAATCAAGGTTGCCGGGAGAAGTATCAATAACCTCAGATATGCAAATGACACCACCCTTACAGCAGAAAGTGAAGAACTAATGAGCCTCTAGATGAAAGTGAAAGAGGAAAAGTGAAAAAGTCGGGTTAAAGCTCAACATTCAGAAAACTAAGACCACGGCATCTGGTCGCAACACTTCATGGCAGATAGATGGGGAAACAGTGAAAACAGTGACAGACTTTATTTTCCTGGGCTCCAAAATCACTGCAGATGGTGACTGCAACCATGAAAATAGAAGGTGCTTGCTCCATGGAAGAAAAGTATAAGCAACCTAGACAGCATATTAAAAAGCAGAGATGTGCTTTCTACTGTGCCAACAAAGGTCCATCTAGTCAAAGCTGTGGTCTTTCCAGTAGTCATGTATGGATGTGAGAGTTGGACTATAAATAAAGCTGAAAGCCGAAGAATTGATGCTTTTGAACTGTGGTGTTGGAGAAGACTCTTGAGAGTATCTTGGACAGCAAGGAGATCCAACCAGTCCATCCTAAAGGAAAGCAGTCCTGAATATTCACTGGAAGGACTGATGCTGAAGCTGAAACTCTGTTACTTTGACTATCTGATGTGAAGAACTGACTCATTAGAAAAGACCGTGATGCTGGGAAAGATTGAAGGTGGGAGGAGAAGGGGATGACAGAGGATGAGATGGCTAGATGGCATCACCGACTTGATGGACATGAGTTAGAGTAAACTCTGGGAGTTGGTGATGGACAGGGAAGCCTGGCGTACTGTAGTCCATGGGGTCGCAAAGAGTCAGACACGACTGAGCCAAACTGAATGGTGGCTCAGAAGGTAAAGAATTCACCTGTAATGCAGGAGACCTGGGTTAGATCCCTGGGTTGGGAAGATCCCCTGGAGAAGGGAATGGCTACTCACTCCAATATTCTTGTCTAGAAAATTCTATGGACAGAGGAGCCGGGTGGACTACAGTCCTTGGGGATGCAAAGAATCAGATAGTACTGAGTGACTAACACTTTCACTTTTCACTTTCATAAAAATTTATTAAATATACTGTCTCTGGTTAATGACACTAGGATTAGTAAGAATTAGGTGAGAAACTACTGCTTTATATTACTGAAAGCCCTTCAGAACTTTTTTTTAAAACCATGATTATAAAATACAATCACAAAAAGTGACTATTTTGATACAGTAAGTGTATCTATTTTGTAAACAAAGAAATGTATAAACACTACTTTCTCTTTTTTCAAATTTGTTGGTCATTCTATCAAAATTTAGAATTTTCCAAGTAAAAACTTTAGAATTTTTTTTCAATGCTATGGATATAATGAAGTCCTTCTGTCTGAGAGAATGGGAACATTTTCCAGAAGTAATAGTTGAGTTGATACTATCAAGTATCTCTCCACTAGCTACTTAATCATGATACGTAGGAAAAGAATTTACCTATTTGTTAAGAATATGTAGACTTTACAGAATGTGTAGTTAGAGTCACACATTTCTATTTATTTTTGCTAAGAGCAGTGATTCCTTTTGTTTTTTTAGCACCTCAGGAAGACTGCTAGACAGGTTGCAACCTAGTTTCAATTAAAATACACACTGCCTGAAAATGTGAGCAGTTTTCAAAGACCATGTAGCCTGGTGCCTGAGAAAGTGGTAATACAGCATTACTCAGAGGCTGTGGGCTAGTGAGAAGTCTATTCAAGTTACTCATTTACCTTCCTTTTCCCAGAGCACATGGATTCACTGCCTTGCAAGGATTTACTGGAAAAAAAAAAAAAAAAGGAAGCTACCTTCCCATCCTATCATAATTTTCTTATGACTAAAACAAGAAGAAATCCTTCGAATTAAAGGAAAAGTATACTGGCCTGGTAGGAACACTGTATGTGATAATCAAAGGCATTCTCCATAGGTAGGTGCGGCCTGCTGCTGTATAATAATTGAGAGACCTAAATGTATTCATCCTTCTAGAATGCTGCGAGACTAAGGCATCAGAGCTTGGATCTCTACTGACTGGGGAATACATATATAACCCGCAGTCTTCCACCCAAACAACTCCAACTTTCTGTACCTCCAGCTCTAAGGGTATCGTTCAAAATAGTTCCACATTATCTGAGGTGGGGGTGCTAAAGCCCATTGTCAGCTGGACTTCCAATAGTATTAATGATGGAAAATGTCTTAGATTCTTTGACTGCAGAAGCTTAGGATACTTGGCAGAAAGAAAGCATTTCCAGTTCCAGTTCTCTAAAGTGAGAACAAGGGTATATGCCAACAAAGAGAGTAACTGGGTCTTTAGGTCTTATTTTAGAGGTTATCTTCACCATATTCTTGCTACTGAGAACTGAACCTTCATCTCACCAAGGGGCCACCTATCTGAGGAAAACGGTACGCTGTGCACTTCATGACGGGCATATGAGGGAAAAAAATAACTTATGTACAATACATATATTTGATAAACATGAAAGAAAAAACAATTCTCTACAATACTACGAAAAACACAAAGGAAGAGAAAAAAAATGGGTTTTCTTTTGGGTTTTTGGAGTTTGCAGTACTTGGGAGACTTATCCATGTAGATAAATAGTACAGCAGTTTAAAAGTCTACAACTGGAAATTTGGCAATTATTTGACAAACTTTTTAAATATCGTGTTGTACTCAGTATAATGCTTTCCCACGGATACCAGAAATAAGAGAGCAGGATACAAACAGGTCAACATGCCATCTAGGAATGTGTAAACTGTTAAGATAATTTATAAAGAGTTAAGGAAAGAGGTAAGAAAGCTAAGGAAGAATACTGCTATATGAGAAAAACACTTGAAAAGCTAAATACACTGGCACTTCATTGCAGAGGGATCAAGTTTTCAAACATAGGGTTCAGATACTCTTGTAACCTTACACCAAACAAACAGGATATGAAAGTACAGGGAGAAAGACAGCAGCCTGCTGTCTAAAACCAGGCTGTGGCAAATCAATAGCAACAGAATGCATATCTGACTCACAGAGGAGTCACACCACTCCCATTAACATCATCAAGCACAAACAAGTCTCAGAACAACAGAAGCAAGAAGGAAGAATTAAGAAAAAAGACAAGGAATTAGCACAGGAAGCAACAACTCAGACAACTCACAAGGGAGGAGCCTAAAAGACAAGAATCTCTCCAGTTCTGAAAGCAGAGGGGTTTTTCTTTGGCTTTTGTTTCTTTAAGATAAGGTCTCAGAGAAGGTAAATGCATGAGTCCTGCAGGTCACTCTCAAATATTCTGATCAGAAACTGAAGGTTTAGTGACTGATTTATACAGACATTTCAAACTGAAGCAAAGTTGCAACAGAAAGAGTAGTACAATAAATTCTTTTAATTAATTCCATCATCAAATTCCTCAGGAAACCAATTGATTAAAAATTTAAAACAATTCTCCTATGAGAAGAAAAAGAATAAGAAGTTCGAATGAAGATCTAATGAACTCTATGATTAAAAATACATGTTTTTAACACAAAGACTTGAAAACATTTGTTTTGTTCAGAAGCGTTTTACCACTTCCTTAAATGTGCACAGCTGTGTTACAGAGAGTACCCTTAGGAAACTGTGGTAAAATTATAAATGTAAAAGGTAGATCACCTAGATCAGCACTGTCCAACAGAAATATAATGCCAGCCCCTTACATAAGCTTAAATGTTCTAACAGCCAAGTTTAAAGTATAAAGCAATAGCTGCCATTTAATTCTATTTATTTTATCAAACATAGTCAAAACATTACATACTTTTACTACACAACCAAAATTTCTTTAATTGATCTCTCTTTTTTTTTCCAAATCAGCTCTTCAAAATCTGGAGTGTATTTTACTTTCACAGCTCATCACAATTTAGACCAGTCATATTTCAGGTGCTCAACTGTCACATATGGCTAATGGCTTCCACATTTGACAGGGTAGACTTAGATGTTACATAAAATATATTTACTTTAATTTAGAAGAACACTTTCCATTTTTTTTTGTCCTCATATTTCACCTCCCAAATCGAAAAAGTAAAATCTGATTCTAAGTAACAGGATATAAAAGGAAACAAACATGGTTGCAATGCCAAATTTTTAAACCACACAAATAATGGCCCGTTCAAAATTTAAGTTAGCATTATTCTTGTTAATTAAAATGCACTGCTATTACATTTGAACCTTACCTTCTTGAATTCATCTCTGCCAAAAAGTCTTTGTAATTTTAAAAGGAAAAATACATTTAACATAGAAAAAAATAGCTATCCCATATCAACCTCAAGGCTATCAATAATTAACTTTCATCAAACAGATCTTTGATATTGTATTGAACCATTTCTTCACATCTTTCTGGGACTGCCCCATGCACTGGTTTTAAAAAGTGATTACTGCAGTAAATCCATGGGAGGGAAAAATAGCTTCTTTATAGGACTTGATATTTTTATGTTTCTTCAATTTTAACTTTCTACAATACTGTCACTTTTATACTTTCTAAATCAAAAGTAGTGAAACAAACTAAGAGTTTCATCTACATGTGGTGAAGAGAAGAAAAAATCCTAAATAAAAGCATCTTCCCTGTTACAAGTACTAACTGCATCTCCTAAATTTACTTTAAATACATAACTTGCATATCTACGTTACAAAACCACAGAAGTGGTCAGAGAGAATTTAAGCTATTATTCTTGCAATTTTTCCTTAGACTTAATACATTGGTGGGAAAAAGAGCGGAACAGAGGAAGGAGAGCAAGATTTTAATGTTTGTCATTTTATTTTTTATTAAAGCCAGAAAGATGTGTTTTTTCACCAGGACTGTTTTCCTAAGGCAAAACAAACAATAGAGTACTGCATTCACCCATTCTCTACACTTAAATCCCTCCAGTGGATTCTGAGTTTTACCAATTTTTTTTTTAAAGAGAGATTCAAAACATGAACTAAAAAAGTAAAAGATTTGAGTAATTCTACACAAGAACAAATGGTGAAAACCTTCTGCTCTCTTTATTTCTTCAAAGTCTTATTTGTCAAAAATCTCTTTTCTAGACATCTTTAAACAACTCTCACAATTATTGTTTGTTAACACATATGCCAAGTGCATCTAGAACCCTGGAATAAATTGTGAATTACTTGGGAAAAGTTCATCTGTACACACACATCACTTGCAATACTTTTTTAGAATTTATTTATTTATGACAGTGTCAGGTCTTTGTTGCTGCACCTGGGCCTTCTCTGGTTGCTGGAGCACAGGCTGCTCTCTAGGTGCAGTGCCTGGGTTTCTCACTGTAACGGAATTTAACTTCTATGCAGAGCACATCATGAGAAATGCTGGGCTGGAGGAAGCACCAGCTGGAATCAAGATTGCCAGGAGAAGTATCAATAACCTCCAATATGCAGATGACACCACCTTTGTGGCAGAAAGTGAAGAGAAACTAAAGAGACTCTTGATGAATGTGAAAGAGGAGAGTGAAAAAGTTGGCTCAAAGCTCAACATTCAGAAAACTAAGATCACGGCATCTGGTCCCATCACTTCATGGGAAATAGATGGGAAAACAGTAGAAACAGTGGCTGACTTTATTTTGGGGGGCTCCAAAATCACTGCAGATGGTGACTGCTCCCATGAAATTAAAAGACACTTGCTCCTTGGAAGAAAATCTATAACCAACTTAGACATCATACTAAAAAGCAAAGGCATTACTTTGTTGACAAAGGTCCGCCTAGTCAAAGGTATGGTTTTTCCAGTGGTCATGTATGGATGCGAGAGTGGGACTATAAAGAAAGCTGAGCCCCAAAGAATTGATGCTTTTGAACTGTGGTGTTGGAGAAGACTCTTGAGAGCCCCTTGGACAGCAAGGAGATCCAACCAGTCCATCCTAAAGGAAATCAATCCTGAATATTCATTGGAAGGACTGATGCTGAAGCTGAAACTCCAATACTTTGGCCACCTGATGTGAAGAACTGACTCACTGGAAAAGACCCTGATGCTAGGAAAGATTGAAGACAGGAGGAGAAGGGCATGACAGAGGATGAGATGGTTGGATGGCATCACTGATTCGATGGACATGAATTTGAGTAAACTCCAGGATTGGTGATGGACAGGGAGGCCTGGCGTGCTGCACTCCATGGAGTCACAGAGTCGGACACAAATGAGCAATTGAACTGAACTGTTGAGGAGCACAGGCTCTAGGGTGCCCAGGCTTCAGTAGTTGTGGCACATGGGCTTAGTTGCCCCATGTGGAATCTGCAGACCAGGGATCAACAATTTTTAATATAGTATTTTCTATACTGGTGATGGTGGTGGTGCAGTTGCTCAGCTATGTCTGACTCTTGCAACCCTGTGGACTGTATGTAGCCTGCCATGCTCCTCTGTCCGTAGGATTATCCAAGCAAGAACACTGGAGTAGTTTCCCATTTCCTCCAGGTGATCTTCCCGACCCAAGATCAAACCCACATCTGCAGCACTCCAGAAGAATTCTTTACCACTGAGCCACCAGAAAAGCCCTGCTCATTTACGACCCTCTTCCAAATTCATCTTATCCAATAAACTCTGCCAAACCACATATTAAAACTCTCTCTTCCTAAAACCTCAACCAAAAGACTTCGCTCTAAATCTTTCAACTACAATAAGCAAAGAGGCACAAAGTTAAAATCAATACACACATAAAACTGACATGAAGTTATCCTCATGTGGCATACCAGGCTTTCCATCTTACCCATCAAATGCTGACAGCCAAAGAAATCACTTTTAAAAGCACTTTCTAGGAAATGATCATCAGAAGGGCAATTTCTATTGCCAGGTTTGTATGAGCTAATATTAGGTCTTCTTCCTACGGTTCACATGGACCAGGTTCCAAATCTCTAGCTCATAAATTCTCTTTCCAGGAAATTGCTCTCATGCCTCTCTTTTCTATCTCCATACCAACAGGAAGAGACCAAACCTAAGGATAGGTCATTTTAAAACAAAAATATCAATAACTATCTCAGTAACAAAATAATTTTAAAGCTGAGCAGAGTTAATATTCAGAATATATTTACATATGGTATTAACTTCTAAATCTAACTATCAAATATACATCTATTTTTCTAATCTTATTCAAGCTGCTTCTTCCAGCCAAAGGAAAATGTAAAACTCTCTTAAAGAAAAAAAATTACTTCATTATGGCCATGATAAGAGTTTAACAGATAAGAGATTTACTCCCTCCCAAGAAACAACCAAAAAATACAGGACAAGATATATCAACTATATGAAAACAATGTTTCTTTTTTTAAAAGATTCTGGACAACAGGCAACAATGGACAGCTATTACTGAAACTCAGCAAGTAAGTGAGGTAAGTCGTATGACTGCCATCTTAACCTGTCTTGAGAGAGTTTTCAGATCCTGGCTTGGGCAGGGAAAATCAACAGAACCTAGTGAACTTTCTCAACTGAATGGAGAGAGCACAGGGCATGAGTAGACCAAGGTAGCTAGAGTCCAAGGAACAGAATACCAGAAAGGTAAATATACAAACAAGATCTTCAGAGACTGACAGAGGGCACCCATTAAGTATTCAGCTGTGTACTGATCAGCATACGTATGTAAGTAAAGCACCCAAGGCTAGCGACAGAAGTCACCGTTCACACAGGGCCAGGAATAATAACTGTCCCCACGTGAAGAATCTGCTTAAGGCATACTGGGTAGAGTACACAAAAAGGTCATGTCTCGGAAGGAGGGAATAACAGCCCTAGGCTGTGTACTTCTGCACGCTCAGTCACTCAGTTGTGTCCAATTCTTCGCAACTCTATGGGCTGTAGCTCACCAGGCTCTTCTGTCCAAGGGATTTCCCAGGCAAGAATACTGGAGTGGGTTGCTATTTCATTCTCCAGTGGATCTTCCCAACCCAGGGATCAAACCAGCATCTCCTTCAATGGCAGGTGGATTCTCTTACCACTCAACCACCTAGCAAGTTACTCCAGAGTAAATTCTTTCCAAGTAACTTAACTACATTCTTGGGCAAAGCTCAAGAATCTTTATAGGAAAACAGCCAAACCAAAAAAGGTAAAATTCAAAATGTGAGGCATCCAATCAAATATTATCAGGCACACAAAGAAGCAGAAAAATGTAACTAATGAGAATAAAAAACAATTAATCAAAAGCAAACTGAGCATGAGATGGTTGGATGGCATCACCAACTCAGTGGACAGGAATTTGGGTAGACGCGGGGAGTTGGTGATGGACAGGGAGGCCGGGCATGCTGCAGTCCACGGGTCACAAAAAGTCAGACACGACTGACTAAACTGAACTGAACTGAAAATGATATTGATAGAAATGTTAGAACTACCAGATAAGGCCATTAAAAGGTATTAAGTCTGTATTTCTGTATGTTCAAAACTTAAGTAGAGACATACAAACACCACTCAGCTTCACCTTCGAGAAATGAAAAATGGGAGAGATGAAAAACACACTGGATAGGATGAACGGCAAATCACACATGGCAGATCATAATATACAGAATCTGAATACAAAGCAATAAAAATTTTCCAAAAAATGAACACAATATTAATGAGCTATGGAACAACTTCAAGTAGCCTAATATCTGTGTAATTAGTCACTGATGAGGAAGAAAGAAAAGAATGAAAAAAATTTGAAGAAATGTTTGAAAAGTTTTCAAATTTGAGAATTGTAAGTCTACAAGAAAGAAATAGGAGGAAAACTACAATTAGGCACTTTAGAATCAAACTACTTAAAACCAGGGATAAAGAAAAAATCTTCAAAAGAGACAGAAGGGAAAAAAAGACACATTATACACAGAGAAATAAAGATAAGGACTGCATCCAATTTCCTGATGTAAACAACGTAAAAGTGAAGCTGATGACACATTATTATAGTACTGAAGGAAAAAAATAAACAAAAAACCCTGTCAACCTAGAGTCTTTTACTCAGAGAAAATATTTTTAAAAATCAAAAGCAAAATGAAAACTCAGACAAACAGGAGCAGCCCACACTGCATGAAACATTCAAGGAAGTCCTCCGTGCAGAAGGAAAATTCTATCAGTTAGAAATCTGGAGCTAAAAAGAAAGAACCAAAAGACACCAGAAACAGAAGCAATATAGGCAAACATAAATTTATATAGAAAAATATACATTTTTTTTCCTTTATATCCTTATTTTTTTCCTTATCAATCTCACTTAAAAGGTAAGTGAGGGACTTCCCTGGTGGTCCAGCGGCTATGACTCTGTGCTCCCAACACAGACAGCTCAGGTTCGGTCCCTGGTCAAGGAACTAGATCCCATATGCCACAACTAAAGAACTCACATGCCACAACAAAGACTGAAGATCCTGTGTGCCACAACTAAGACCTTGGCACAGCCAAAGAAATAAAAATAAATAAATAAATTTTTAAAAAAAAAGGTGACTGTTGAAGCAAAAGTAACAATGTAGCATGGGATTTAAAACATATACAAAAGTGGCTTTCCCTGGTGGTCCAATGGTTAAGAATCTGCCCTGCAACAGAGGGGACACCTGTTCAAACCCTGGTCTAGAAAGATACCATCTAGAAAGATGCTTCAGGGCAACTAAGCCTGTGCCTCACAACTACTGAGCCCGCACTCTACAGCCTGCACACTCCAATCATTAAACATGCATGCCCTAGAGCCTGTGCTCCAAAACAAGAGTGAGTGAGTGTGAGTGATAGTTGCTCAGTCATGTCCAACTCTTGGCAACCCCATGGCCTATATATAGCCTGCCAGGCTCCTCTGTCCATGGAATTCTCCAGGCAAGAATACTAGAGTGGGTAATCATTTCCTTCACCAAAACAAGAGAAGCCCTGCAATGAGAAGCCCACCCACCACAAGAAAGTACCCTCTGCTTGCCACAACTAGAGAAAGTGTGCATGCAACAATGAAGACGGAGCACAGTCAAAAATTTTTAAATAAATAATTTTTAACAAAAAAATTATACAAAAGCAAAACGCACGACAAAACTAGCACAGAGGACCAGAGAGGAGAAATGGAAATGTACTATTTTCAGTTTTTATACTACATGTGAAACGGTATGAGATCTCTTGAAGGTATTTTGTGTAAGTTAGTTAAGGATATATACTATGAATCCTAAAGCAACCAGCAAAATAACAGTTACAAAATAATAAATTAACAAAAGATAAAACAATTTAAACAATATTTCATTCAGTCAAAAGGCAGAAATACTAAGATAAAGAACAGGAAAAATAAGATGACAAACATAAATATAACCATATCAATAATTACATTAAATGTAAACGATATATTTTACTCAAAATCTGGAAAACATTGTGTTCAGTAAAATAAGCTAGTCACAAAAGACTACCAATGAAATGGCCAGAATAAGCAAATCCATGGAGACAGTAGATTAGTGGTTACCAGGAAGGAGGGTGAAAAGGGGAGACTAATGGATACAAGGTTTCTTTTGGGAGTCATAAAAACATCCTGAAATTGGATAATGGTCATATTTACACAACTCTGTGAGTATACTAAAACTACTAAATTGTACACTTTAAAAGGTTTTTATGGTAAGTGAATAATTAAAAAGCACAAGAGCAATACAATAAAAATATTGGCAAAGGGTTCTGAAACAATAATAAGTATAAATTTTCTTAGACCCAGCCCTGCAAGAAGATTCTAACCCCAATTTCACTCCATAAGGAGTGAGTATATGATTTCCTTTGGCCAGCAGAAAGTAAACTGAAGTTATGTATATCACTCCCTAGTAGATGTTTTAAGAAATATTTCTTCTATATTCATTTCCCAATTGACAAGAGTCTGGTTTATCCTGCAGAGAGGCTGGTCACTGGTCCAGAAATTAAGAAGTGTGCAATAAAAATGTACTCAGCCTAAAGTTTGAGATGAACATAAATGTAAGCAAGAAATAAAATTATGTCATAGTTGTTTTAAAAGTGATCTAACTACCATAATTAAAAGGTAAAGACTGTCAGACTATTTTAAAAAGCAAGAGCCTATATATATTGTCTAACTGACAAACTGTAAAGATAAAAACAGAATAAAAGTAGAAAACAGAAAAATATATAAACTAACACTATTCAAAAGTTACAATGACTATTTGAGATAAAGCAGATTTCTAAAGCAAATAATATTACTAGGAATAATGAAGGCATTTTGACAACAGGATGTAACAATTCTAAATGTTTATATATACAACAATATAACTTCATATTATATGAAACAAAGACTGATAAAATTTAAAGAGAAATAAATTACAATTATAGTTGGAGGTTTCAATACCTTTCTCTCAATATCTGATACAAGTAAACAGAAAACCAGAAAAGATACAGTAGACTTGAACTACACCATCAATCAATTTGAACCAATTAACATTTATAGAATATACCACTAAATAACAGCTGAATATACAATCTTTCCAAGTGCACAAAAAACATGTATCAAAACAGACTAGACTCAGAACTATAAAACTTAAAGGGATCCTGCAAAAGCAGAGCTTCAGGAGAAATGTACAGCATTAAACACTTAAATGAGAAAAGAGGAAAGATCACAAAAATATTACAAGGACATAAGACATTACAAACAAAACCCAAAGACATTAGATAACAACTAAAGACTGAGTTTCCTCCTGAACACAGATGCAAAAATTCCAAACAAAATTTTAGCTCATCAAATCCAACAATATCTTATAAAGACAGTATATAATGACTAACTGGGGTTTAACTTTAAAAAAAGAGTAATCTGTCAAATTAAAAGAGGAAAACAATTGATCATTTCGATCGATTCAGGAAAAGCATTTGACACAATGCAACATCTATTTCTTATAAACTCATAACAAATGAGAAACAGGTACTTCTTCAACCTAATAAAAAGTCATCTACAGAAACCTACAATTTACTCATTTTTAATGCTTTCTCCTTCAGTTCAGTTCAGTTGCGTCCAACTCTTTGCGACCCCATGGACTGCAGCACACCAGGTTTCCCTGACCATCACCAACTCCTGGAGCTTGCTCAAACTCATGTCCATTGAGTCGGTAATGCCATCCAACCATCTCATTCTCTGTCATCTCCTTCTCCTCCTGCCTTCAATCTTTCCCAGCATCAGGGTCTTTTCCAACGAGTCAGTTCTTTTCATCAGGTGGCCAAACTACTGGAGCTTCAGCTTCAGCCATCAGCCCTTCCAATGAATATTCAGGACTGATTTCCTCTAGGATGGACTGCTTGGATCTCCTAGCAGTCCAAGGGACTCTCAAGAGTCTTCTCCAACACCACAGTTCAAAAGCATCAATTCTTTGGCACTCAGCTTTCTTTATAGTCCAACTCTCATATCCATACATGACTAATGGAAAAACCATACCTTTCACTAGACGGATCTTTGTCGGCAAAGTAACGTCTCTGCTTTTTAACATGCTGTCGAGGTTGATCATAGCTTTTCTGCCAAGAAGCAAGCGTCTTTTAATTTTTAATTCAAATAATTTTAATTTTGAACTTTCCCGTTAAGATTCAGAAAATGACAAGGCTATCTGTTCATTATGTATATTCAAATCTGTACTGGAAGTACTAACCAGTTGCAATAAGACACGAAAAAGCTATAAAAGACATCCATATTGTAAAGATGCAAATGTGCTTTTACTCATGGACCACATGCTCATCTATATAGAAAATCTAATGGAATCTAAAAAAAAAAAACCAACCTATCAGAACAAATGAATTTATCAAGGCAACAGAATACATGAGTTATAAAAAAAAAATGATTGTATTTCTATATGCTGACAATCAGAAATTATGAACAATCAGAAATTAAATTTACAAAAACAATACCATGCATAAGTAATAAGTAAAAGAAAAACATAATGTGTTCATGGGTGGAAGGCACCATTGTTAGGAATTCAACACTATTCTGATCAAAGTCTCAGCAAGTGTTTTTGTACAAATCACTTGACACAAAATTCACAAAGGTATGATAAGGAGCAAAAACAGTCAAAAGAATAAAGATGATTAACACTATCTGATTTCAAGGCTTATTATAAAGCTATAATAATCAATAGTGTCATATTAGCATTAAAGTAGAAAAATAAATTAATGGAAGAGAAAAAGAGCCAAGAAACATACATACACAGACAACTGATTTTTGACAAAAGTACAAAAGTAATTAAGAGGAAAAAGGACAGTCTTTTCAACAAATACAACAGCAAACATGCATACTCCTTTGTTTCATTCCAAAAAAAAAAATTAACTCAAAATGGACTGTGGTAAATGTAAAACTTAAAACTTAACACAGAATGCTATCTGTGTGACCCTAAGTTATCAAAAGCACAGTCCATAAAGGAACGATTTCAAATTGGACTTAATCACAATCTAAAACTTTTGCTCTTCAAAAGATACTGCTAAGAGAGTAAGCCACAGATTGTAAAAAATATTTGAGAAGCATATATATGGGTAAAGGATTTGTACCCAAACTATAAACTCTTAGAACACAGTAAGAAAGCAAACAGCCTAATTTTTTTTAATGGGCAAAATTTTGACAGACATTCAATCAAAGACGATTTATCAATGGCAAATTAGCACATAAAAAAGTGCTCAACACCAACAGGGAAATGCAATTAAAACCACAAGATACAAATACCTGTAAGAACAGCTAAATTAAAAAAACTGACTATACCAAATGTTGGTAAGGCTGCAGAAGAGCAGCAATGTTCATACACTGATGATGAGAATGTGAAAAACTACAGGCTCAACTTTGGAAAACAGTTTGACAATTAAATACACTTCTACCGTATAAACCGGCCATTCCATTCCTAGGTATCTACCCAGGAGAAGTGAAAGCATAAATTGATACAAAGGTTTGTACACAAAAGTTTATCACATTTCACAACAGGTGAGTAGGTAAGCTGTGATATATCCATACAATGGAATACTACTAAGCAATAAAAAGAAATGAACTATTCATATGTATTACAACACACACGAATCTCAAAACAATTCATTTTGTGAATAATGAAATAACCCATTAAAAAAGAGTATATACTGTATCATTTGATTTCTATAAAACTGTAGAAAATGCAAACCAATCTACAGTGACCAAAAGCAGATCAGTGGCTATCTGGAGATACAAAGCCAGATAACAGATATGTTCATTTTCCTGATTTGGGGGATAATTTCACAGGTATATACTTATGTCTAAACTTATCAAATATAAGTATACCTTAAGTATGTGTACTTTATTATGTCAATTACATATCAAAAGAGCTGTTAGAAATTATCTCTTATTTTGACTGAACATAAAAGGATGTTCTTCCAGTAACTCTTTTTGTAGCTGATCCCCTAAAGAACTATTCAGGAAGAATTTAATCAATTTGCTACACTAAGTAAACAAGTCTACAGCTATCCAAATCAGAAGAAAATTTTAGTCCAATTTTAGCTTTAAGACCAACTTCTCCAAAAAAAAATACTTGAAAACATCTGTTAACTAACTCTGATTAAAAAAAAAAAAACTAAACTTTTTTTTGGCCCCTCCACACGGCTTGCAGGATTTCAGTTTCCTGATCAGGGGATGAACCAAGGCCATGGCAGCAAAAGCCCAGAATCCTAACCCTACGCTACCAGGGAACTCCCCTAAACATTCTTAATTCGGACAAATATTTAAAATTTTGATTATGGCATGCATACATATATGAGTGGTTAAATGCGTACGACAATTAAAGAAAGACAACCCAAGCAACCTCACTTACCTATTTTGTTCCTCCAGTTTAGCCAGGAGTTCTAAGTCGTCTGGACTCAACTGTGATGGTGAAGATGGTGAAAGGGCTGGCGTTGACAGTGTGGTAGATGAGGATGTAGTGTGTAAGGAAGCAGATGGACTTGCCACCTGACTGGCCATCTGGCTGACTGTATGTGACACTGTGTTCTTCACCCATGAGAGAGTAGAACTCAACTTTTCTGCAACCTTGTCTGTCGCCACCTAAGTATAAAAATATAAAAGTTACATATATTTCAGTTTTATTGTATGCATTACCAAGAACTCGATAATCCTCATTAGTTTTATTTGAAAACCAGCAATCAGAATATTCTCTTTGAGTTAATAAAGGTAATATCTGCTTTAGCAATGACTGTTCTAACATACAGCTTTTGGAAATTCCATATTTCAGTTCTGTAGCGTGTACAAATTAATACGGTGATTTCCAAACTACAGGCTGAAATCCATCAGGGAGTGATAAAATAAATTTAATAGGTAACACCAGCATTTTTTAAAAATGAAAAGGAGCAGAAAGTGTCAGTGTAAAGATATGTTGTCAAAAAATTTCTGCCTCAGGTACATGTATGTATTAAAACTACATACTTCATGTATGTATATGTGGATATGTTGAGTTGGAATATGAAATATATTCTTCATTTGGGTTGTAGTAAAAAACAGTTGAAAGCCAAGGAATCAAAACATGTCCATTAGGTGATCAGGATAGGGAAATTCCATCACATGACCAACAATTCAACAAAAACTAGGCTTAGCATAAATAAGATTGGATGAGATTCATAATAAACCTTCAAACCACTATGAGTGTTTTCTTAGAAGAGGATTTAGTTCTAGAAAAACAAAATTATGATAAATGATTGAGTTAACAGAGTAAGAGAGTTTCAGGATACAATTTTCAAACACAACTAGTCAGAAATAGAAAGAGTAGACATTCTCTGCCAATGGCTACAATTAAGAATCAATTACAAGAGTCAAAAGTCAACAGTTGACTGAAGATGAATTTCTGCTTTAGGTGGGCAGAAAGGACCAGAAAATCCTTTCAAATCCTAAATCTTTTTCATCTGCAAGATTCAATGAACTATAATACTGTATATAACTATACCACTGATATATGCTTCATAAATCATGCAAGTGTCTTAAACAGACGTGCATAAAAATATGAAATTTTACACAAAAGGTAAATGACCAAAACACTACAAATTATTTTCTATGTAGACATTCTCAGCCAACCTTGGTTTCATATAGCAATTTATACACACACAAATTAAAACATCAACATACATATACAAATAAAAAGGCCACCCAGACGATCTTAGCAGATACTACTCTCTCCTCATAGGTTGCCTCAATCTTGCCTTCTCACCTCATCAACAGATACATGACCTACCTCTCATTTTCATTTCCTATAACTTTTCTATTTTAGAACTTACTTCCCTTGGAATAGAATGAGGGAGTTCTTATTGTTGAGGGAAGAACCCCCAAGAAAGACAAGCAGGATGAAATAGGGGAATCAAGGAAAAGAAGTATGGAGCAGATCTTTAGGCTTCCAGGCAAACAGTCCTCACCAATGAATAGATTTGCAACACAGATTATTAGGGTAAAAGATCATATAGGAACCAAATAACTTAGCCAGAACATCCTCTGTGCCATGAAATGGTAAGAGCTGTGGCAGTCAACAAGATAGCCTCTTGTGGTTTGTTATCCTATTGATCTTCTCTACATAGTTACAAATACGAATCCAATTGTGAGGATAGCACTAATTTGCATCCTCAGTTCAGTTCAGTTCAGTTGCTCAGTCATGTGCGACTCTTTGTCTGCAGCATGCCAGGCCTCCCTGTCCATCACCAACTCCTGGAGTTTACTCAAAATGATGTCCATTGAGTCAGTGATGCCATCCAACCATCTCATCCTCTGTCGTCCCCTTCTCCTCCTGCCCTCAATCTTTCCCAACATCAGAGTCTTTTCAAATGAGTCAGCTCTTCCCATCAGGTGGCCAAAATACTGGAGTTTCAGCTTCAGCATCAGTCCCTCCAATCAACACCCAGGACTGATTTCCTTTAGGATGGACTGGTTGGATCTCCTTGCAGTCCAAGGGACTCTCAAGAGTCTCTTCTCCAATACCACAGTTCAAAAGCATCCGTACTTCAGTGCTCAGATTTCTTTATAGTCCAACTCTCACATCCACACATGGCTACTGGAAAAACCATAGCCTTGACTAGACAGACCTTTGTTGACAAAGTAATGTCTCTGCTTTTTAGTATGCTGTCTAGATTGGTCGTAACTTTCCTTCCAAGGAGTAAGCGTCTTTTAATTTCATGGCTGCAATCACCATCTGCAGTGATCTTGGAGCCCAAAAAAATAGTCAGCCACTGTTTCCTCATCTATTTGCATCCTCAAAGCATACTACATTGTAAAACCGAAAACCTAACATGTAAAATTTACAGAAAAATGTTATCCTTTACAGACTATTAATTTCAAATACTTAATAACTTTCAAGAATTAACGCTTACAACAAGGACCTACTGTATAGCAGCCCAGTGAACTATATTCAGTATCTTATAATATATTGTGGAAAAGAATCTGAAATAGAATATACATGTAACTGGATCACTTTTACATACACTTGAAATACTGTAAGTCAACTATACTTCAATTTAAAATACATATGGAAATAATTTTTAAAGAAATAAAGTTTTACATTTTCCTTATATAAAAGTCCTCTACTCCAGCTAACTGTAGCAAAGGCAAAAGACGTGTATTATTTGCTTTAATTTATTTTAAAAAATAAATTTATCATACCCCTTCTACATACTGTAGCAACAGGCTTCCATTTAAAGAGTTTGGAATAACCAAGAACACAATCCTGATATCCTTTCACACTTGATAAAATGAAATTCAGTCTATAACTACTGAAGGCTCAACAACCCATCTTTAGCATTTTAAATTCTTAAATCTAACTGGAGTATTTAATTGCAGTTCCACTTTAATAATGTTTAATACTCATGGTTGTAGAAATCCCACAGGACTGAATTACTTTTTAATATATCATCATGTCCTATTTTTTCTTTAACTCTACTTTTCCAAATCTCTACCCTGCCACCTCCAAACCTCTTTCCCTCAACTTATGTTAAACTGTGTCATGAAGACACAATAAATCTGACAATGTAATTATGTCATAAAGTTTGTCACAAAGTTCCTGTCTTACCTCACAGAGGTGTTATGCATTTATTTTTAAACATGAACATACTTTGAAAAGATTAAAACCATCATTAAAAAGGCTTAGTAATCAGGCACAAAAGGCCACACAGCATATGATTCCACTTACATAAACAAATCAAACCTAGAGAGAAAAAGTAGTTTAGTGGCCTGGAGAGATTGGAGGAGTGAGTATGGAAAATGACTATTAATGGGTACAGTTCTTCCCAGAGTGATGAAAATACTCTGGGATTGGACTGCAGTGACAGTTATACAACTTGTGAATACACTAAATGCCACTGAACACTTTAAAGGAGAGAATTCTATGGTAAGTGAATTATATCTCAACTTTAAAAGGGCTTAGTCAATCTGAAAAGTTTTACATAATGTATAATTCCAACTAAGTGCCCTTAACTATGTTGTTCAAGGGTCAGCAGTTTATCACAATTAAATGAAAAAAAGAAATTTACATCTTTCATTCCTTTTATTAGTAATCTGTGTCTTTCTCTCTTTTGGTCTTTGTTAGCCTGGCTAGAAGTTTATCAATCTTTTCAAAGAACCAATTTTTATTAATAGTTTTGTTGCTTTTTCTCTGTCTTCCTGTTTTCAGTTTTACTTACTCATGCTCTAATTTTAATTTCTTTTCTTCCACTTGCTTAAGGTTTATATCCCTCTTTTTTCTCTGGTTCTCTAAGCTGGAAAATTAGAATACTCATTTTGCATCTCTCTTCTGTTTTAAAATACATTCAAATGCTCTAAACTAACCTATAATACTGCTTTTGCTACTTTTCATTTTGCTTTAGTTCAAAATATTTAAAATTTTTCTTTGGACATTTTTTTGGATTCCTGTGTTATTTAGAAATGTGTTTTTTAATCTCTAAATATTTTCACTTTCCAGCTATATTTCTATTATTTCTAACTTAATTCCATTGTGGTCTGAGAGCACACGGTCAGGTGTGCTGAACCATATGACCCAGAATATAGTGTATCCTGATAACTGATGCATGGAAGCCAGAAAAGAATGTATACTCGGTGGTTATCAGATAAACAGCATTAAACACAGTTGGCTGATGGTATTGTTCACCTGTATCCTTACTGACTTTCTACCTGCTGTATCTATATTACTGAAAAACAAGTGCTAAAGACTCCAACCATAATGGTGAATGTGTCTATTTCTCCTTGACATTCTATCAGCTTTTGCCTCATGAACTATGCCTTTTTGGAGGTTTGACCTCTTTATCAATACATAATGTCTGAAAACTTTCCTGCCCAAGTCTGCTTTGTCTGAAATTAACATAGCTACTCCAGCTTTTTATTGATTATTCAAAAAAGTAAATAATTTATACAACACATAGGTGGGTTTGAAGGCCATCTGTTTTCCAGTTTCTGACTGTTTTTTGTATGGGGTATTTCCCTTACCTTCTTGGAAATACAATTTTGCGTTTAAAAAGATTTTTGCATTTCTGGAAGCTTTATTTAGGAAGAGACTTTCCAAGCTATGTAGTGAACCATATTGGCTTAAAGCAGTCCTGTAGATTAGGTGACATTTTTTTTTTAATTCAACTTCTCAGAGACTGAATTGTAATTACTGTACAGGTAGGAATTATATTACTATATTACTGTCAAGATAGAAGGTAAAGGAATGTACTTTCCAATCTTAACTGCCCATAAATTCTTTTTTTTCACCATTATAGGCAAACATATTTTGAGAAATGCTATTTCCAAACAGCATTCATTCTTTAAAGTGTTTGTAATTGTGTTCTTACTTTTCTCTCCATTTCTATGGTACTTTTCATCCTTAAGGTCAGTCCTCTGTAAATGCTGGTCCCATTTCCACCAATTCAACCAACCAAGGATAGAAAATATAGATGGGAAAAAAAAATTCCAAAAAGTTACAAAAAGCAGAAAACTGAATTTGTTTCATTGATAACTATATGTACACACCATTTACATTTTATTAGGTATTATAAATTACCTAAGATATGCTTTAAAATATTCAGAAATATGTGTAGGTTATATGCAAATACTGTGTCACTGATATGTAAGTTTTGGTATCTATGGGATCCTGGAATCAATCCCCTCAGATACTGAGACAACTGATTGAATACTTTAGCATTTATCAGTAAAGTAGTAACAGTTAATATTTACTAAGTTTTTAGTGCTTACACTCAGATACTTGATATAACCTAATTTAACCTCCAACGCTGTAGTACCTGTGTCATATTATCTTTATATCGTTAGATTATTAACCATTTAGACGTTAAAGGTTCCTTAGAAAATAAAAATAATATTTCATATATATTCATATTGTCACCAAAAAGAATGTAATGGGTCAACGAGACTACTCTTTTCATGAATCATCTTGATAAGGAAGAACAAAGCTATATGTAATCAAAACAGTGGTACTGACACAAAAACTGACACAAAGATCAATGAAGCAGAAGAGAGAGCCCAGAAATAAACCCACACACCTATGGTCAATTAATTCATGACAGAGGAGGCAAGTATACACAATGGAGAAAAGACAGTTCAACAGCGGTCCTGGGAAAACTGGACAGCTATATGCCAAACGAGTTTAGAAGATTCCTTCACACCATACACAAAAACAAACACAAAATGGTTTAAAGACCTAAATATAAGACTTGAAACCATAAAACTTCTAGAAGAAACAAAGGCAGAACACTTTTTTGACATAAATCATAGCAATATTTTCTTGGGGCAGTCTCCTAAGGCAAAAGAAACAAAAGCAAAAATAAACAAAAAAAGTCACTGACAAAACAAAAAAGCCAGCCTATGGAATGGGAGAAAATATTTGCAACTGATGTGACCAACAACAGGTTAGTATCCAAAATAACTCATTCAACTCCAGGCCTGCCCACCAAAAGCAAATCGAACCCAGTCAAAAAATGGGCCAAAAATCTGATTAGACATTTCTCCAAAGAAGTCATACAGATGGCTAACAAGCACATAAGATGATCAGCATCATTACTTACTAGGGAAATACAAATCAAAACCTCAGTGAGACATACCATCAAAAAGTCTACAAGCAGGGACTTCCCTGGCCGTCCAACAGTTAAGATTCCCCAGGCCCAACGAAGAGCCCACATGCCATGCAGCAGGGCCAAAACAATGTTTAAATATTAGATAATGGAGTTAATTTTTTTTTTAAGTCCACAAATAATAAATGCTGGAGAGGCTGCGGAGAAAAGGAAACCCTAGAATACTGTTGGTCAAAATGTAAATTGGAGCAACCACTTGGAAAGTAGTGTGGGGAGAGAGCAAATTGGCCAAGACGCCATGTTCAGGCTCTCTGGCCCCACATTTTGTGAACAGACTATGTGACAGCTGAGA
Organism: Antilocapra americana; assembly: GCA_007570785.1. Classification (NCBI taxonomy): domain Eukaryota; kingdom Metazoa; phylum Chordata; class Mammalia; order Artiodactyla; family Antilocapridae; genus Antilocapra; species Antilocapra americana. The sequence continues at coordinate 7,158,789 of ML662496.1, forward strand.
TCATTTGTAGCACTGCGCATACACATCATGAGGTACTCACTTGGTCACAGGCTGCTTTGTGCAGTACGCCTGTATGAGCTGCACCATGAAAGCCGTGGCTGCTGCTGCTGCACTGGGGCTACACTGGAGCAGCCTCATGGTTGTGTTGTATGAGATTACGTTATGGCTATGTCATGGCTACATTATGGTTACATGTGGCTTCTGCTACAGCTGCTGTGTCAGCCAGGAAAGAGGCTGTGTTATGGCTGCCGTGGCAGCCAGGAGAGAACAAACGTGCCTGCAGTTCCTACGGCTCCTTGAGTCTCCTTCCAGCCTCTTAGTTTGTGCCTTGCCTACCCTGGGTTCAGCGAACAGTAGGAACAGCAAGAAAACTGGCATCACAAACAGTTCAGTGATACAACTGGCACAGTCGGCCGGATATCCAGCAGGCAGAGGACTCTGAGGCTCCCAGAAGGTCAGCAAGATACCCAGCAGGTAGGGGAGCCTAAGGCTCCACTGGATGGAGGAAGCCAGTGACCACCATACCGCACGTGGTAACGTGTGGCCAAGGCTCTCTCAGCACGGGGTCTGGTGGAAGACTGGGAGGCAGTGTATGGTTCACCAGACAGCACTGAAAAGGCATTACAGGCAGTGAGCTCCCGTTTGCCAAACAAGGTGGCACGGACTGCCAGTGGCACCATGAGGTAGATTTTTCTGACTGCCCTGAAGGCAAATATGGATAATGCCCTCCTTGATGCTATGCTAGTACGCAATGTGCAGAGATTCTCAGAAGAACTAGAGCAACATAGATTGGCATTACAACAAGAACCCCGTGGCCCTGAAGAACCCAGCATCTCTGACGACGAGGTGGTAGGTGATGGTGGTGATGAACATGAGACTGAGAATGATGATGATGAACGTTGTGAGACTGCAGGTCCTCACTTGGCAGCGAGGTCTGTTGTAAAGCAAAAAGTGAAGCATAAGCAGTCTGTGGCTCAGGGGACATCTTCAATGGCCCCCAACGTGACTGAGTTCACAACATATCAACCATATGATCAGGCGGAGTTGGTAGACCTGGGTGTGCAGTTTCAGCAAAATCAAGGGAAACCACAGCAGCTTGGCTCCTGCGACTCTGAGACACAAGGGTGGATGGTATCCTGTGTTCTGGGGGCAAAATGGAATGGCTGGCATCTATAACCACTCACCCCCTCATTGAAACAAAGGTTTCATTCTGCCTAGCAGAATGCTAGGCAATTAACACAAGGGGCGCCTAAACAAACACACAGCCTCATGGAATGGATTAACACTGTCATCTACACTATGTGGTCAGATGCAGGAGAGCTCCCAGATACTATGAGTAAATGGATACCTATGCCACGTTGACCCAACAGTGAGAGAACTGGGCATGAAGCAGTCAATATTTAACCCAAACACCCCAGGCCCAGATGACAAGCATTCTACTGGTGGCATTCAAGAAGTCATTTTGAACAACGCCCTATCTACCTTTTTTGGACCCCTGACTGCTATCCTAACACCCTATGTGGGGCACCCCATCTGTGAGGTGACCTTGATGGTGGCCAGCTTGGGAGAAAGTGAGGGGTGGCAGCAGGCCAAAGGGGATTAGACATGTGACGACCCCAAAGGGGGTCCAAGCTGGTAAAGGCCCCATCCTAGTGAAGAGAATGCAAGTGTGAGTTGATCTGCTGGCAGCAGGAGTTGACAAATAAAACTGATAAGCAGCCCAAAGCTCTGCTCCTAGAGCTATGGAGGTAACTGAGACCAGAGCAGCAGTTTACCACGTTTGGGAAGAACCCACAGCAAGAAATGGGCGGCTCAGCTAAAAGATTATATGGCGCCCTAGGACATTCCTTTAGACAATGCCCTTTTCCGCTCTGAATATGGCTCAGACTAGGATGCCCTCCTGAAGAACCCAAGTAAGGACATGTAGAACTTGCAATTCACTGGTCACTTGCTAATGTACAGAGAGTAATGGCCCTGGCTGACAATGGTGCTGAATGCAGCCTTGTTTATGGCAAGCCAGAGTAGTTTCCCAGTCATAGTGCATACACTGATGGCTATGCGGTCAAACGATACAGATTTAGACTATAAAAACTTAGGCTCTGTTCTAGATTTAGAACACTGTACTGTAAAAGGCTGTGTCGTATGATATGCTGATTCTCTTGCAGATTTAGAAGAGTGTGAGAGCATCTGGAATCATGTTGGGTGGACTAGGAATGTCTCAACCTTGAAGAGGTGGGCCACAGCACCTGTAGGGGGTTTTGCAGGTCCTTAATGATAAACCTGGCAGGAGTGGAGCTTCCCCTGTGGAGGCTCTCCTGCAATCTCACAAGGACAGATGGTGGACTGGACTTCGCCACGGAAGGTAAAGGCACTCCACACATGGAGGGTGGCTCTTCTAGCCCCGTGAGAGCAAGGACTGTCACATGAGTTCCAGGTGATACCTGGCATTGGGTTTTGCTATGTATTGGAGATGTAACTGCTGTTGCAGCCACTGCTGTTGCAAGATGTAAATCCAACGGTCAGTGCTACTGGCCAAGGGAATATCGCTAAAGATGCACTGTGCATAGAATGTGGGGTGAAAGATCCTGAAGAGGTGGAATGTGGGGAGAGAGCAAGTTGGCCAAAAAAGCATGTTCAGGCTTTCTCACCCCACGTTTTGTGAATACACCATGTAACAGCTGAGATAATTTGTAGACTGTGCATGTGCATCACAAGGTACTTACTTGGTCACGAGCTACTTTGTGCAGTACCCCTGTATGAGCTTCACCATGAAAGCCGTGGCTGCTGCTGCTGCACGGAGGTTACACTGGAGCGGCATGATGGTTACGTTATATGAGATTACGTTATGGCTATGTCATGGCTACACTGTGGTTATATTGTGGCTGCTCCTGCAGCTACTGCGTCAGCCAGGAGAGAGGCTGTATTATGGCTGCCGTGGTAGCCAGAAGAGAATAAATGTGTCTGCAGTTCCTACAGCTCCTCGAGTCTCCTTTCAGCCTCTTAGCTTGACCTTGCCTATCCTGGGTTCAGCGAATAGTGCAAATAGTGTGAACAGCAAGACAACAGGCATGATGAACAGGATCAGTGATACAAGTCCGTTCAGTTCAGTCGTTCAGTCATGTCTGACTCTTTGCAACCCCAGGGACTGCAGCATGCCAGGATTCCCTGTCCATCACCATCTCCCAGAGCTTGCTCAAACTCATGTCCATTGAGTCAGTGATGCCATCCAACCATCTCATCCTCTGTCGTCCCCTTCTCCTCCTGCCTTCAATCTTCCCCAGCATTAGAGTCTTGAGTCGGCTCTTGTGAGTTGACTCTAATGAGTCACATCAGGTGGCCAAAGTATTGGAGCTTCAGCTTCAGCATCAGTCCTCCCAATGAATATTCAGGACTGATTTCTTTTAGGATTGACTGGTTGGATCTCCTTCCAGTCCAAGGAACTCTCAAGAGTCTTCTCTAACATCATAATTCAAAAGCATCAATTCTTTAGCACTCAGCTTTCTTTATGGTCTAACTCTCACATCTATACATGACTACTGGAAAAACCATAGCTTTGACTATGCTGGCATAGTAATGTCTCTGCATTACCTTGTCAGCAAAGTAATGTCTCTGCTTTTTAATATGCTGTCTAGGTTAGTCATAGCTTTTCTTCCAAGGAGCAAGTGTCTTTTAATTTCATGGCTGCAGTCAACACGTGCAGTGATTTTGGAGCCCAAGAAAATAGTTTGTCACTGTTTCCACCGTTTCCCCATCTATTTGCCATGAAATGATGGGACTGGATACCAAGATCTTAGTTTTTTGAATGTTTGAGTTGTTGAATGTTGAACTACCATATGATCCAGCAGTTCCACTCCTGGGTATATACTGAGTTGGCCAAAAAGTTCATTTGGGTTTTTCTATAAGATGTTTCAGAAAAACCTGACTCAATTTTTTTGCCAACTTAGTATCTTGAAAAAACAAAAACCATAATTCAAAAAGATACATCAACCCAGGGTTCACAGCAGCACTATTTACAACAGCCAAGAGATGGAAGTAACCCAAGTGCCCATCAACAGATGACTGGATTTAGAAGATGTGTGTGGGTGTGGGGGAGGAAGGGGTGTGGGAAATGGACTATTACTCAGGATTAAAAAAAAAATGAAATACTGCCATTTGTAGCAAAGTGGATGGACATACAGAATATTATGCTTAATGCAATCAGTCAGAGAAAGAGAAATACTATATTTATCCTTTATATGTGGAATCTAAAAAATAATACAAATATTTGCAAAACAGAAACAGACTCACAGATATAGAAAACAAACTTGTAGTCACCAAAAGGGAGAAAGAACGGGAGGACAAATTAAGGGTACCAGATTAACATCCAATATACAAAGTATTAATACTACATGTAAAATAGATAAGCAACAAAGATAAACTGTATAGCACAGGTAACTATACCTATTGTCTTGTAATAATCTATAATGGAGTATAATCTGCAAAAATATTGAATCACTATGCTGTACATGTAAAACAATATATATATACTAAATCAACTATACTTTAATTCAAAAACAAAAAAGGAACAAAATTACATGAATAGTAGGCACTCAAATTAATATTCCCTTAATAAATTTTTATTAACATTACATTTCAATGAATCTAAGTCCCATTCCAACTTCTTTTTGCAGCTATATCCACTGACAATGTTTTATGTTTTGTACTCATTCACCAAAAAATGTTAACAGATAAACTAGGCTGATGACTATTAAAATAGCCCCTCCTGTTACGTTTCCATTGGATACATTAACATAAAAGTGTAGATGGGCAAAACCACTGCCAAATACAAATGGATAGAAAAATCTATCTTACAACACTATAGAAGACTGTATTTTTTAAAGATGTCCTGTATTAGTTTTCTAGGGCTTCCTTAACAAATTACCACAAACTAGGTGGCCTAGAGCAACATAAATTTGTTGTCTCATTGCCCTGAAGGCTAAAAATTCAAAATCTAGGCATCAGGAAGGTTATCCTCCCTCTAAAATCTACAGGGAGAACCCTTCCGTGTCCCTTCCTAGCTTCTGGTGGTTTGGCAACAATCCCTGTCATTTCCTGACTTGTAGTTGCACCACTTCAAGCACTTCAATCTTAGCCTCCAACATTTTATGGCATTCTCCCCTAATTATATATGCAACAAACCCATTTCCAAACAAGACTGCATTCTGAGTTAATGGGGCTCAGGGCTTCAACATATCCATTGGGGTGGAGGCGGAGGAGGGAGAGGCACAATTCAATCCATAAGATGGCCACAATGCTTATTTGTATCTTCCCACTGAGTGGGAGAGTCTCTGTCTTGTGCTCTTTACCCTGAGCAGACCTGTCTGACTCCCTCAACCAACAGTGTACACTGAAAGTCCTTACGGAGGCTCACTCTTGGAATTCAGGGACCATGCTGTTAAGAAGCCTAAACTAGCCCACACAGTGACCACACGGAAAGGCCAAGTGTAGCTATTCTGGCTAACAGCCCCTCTGAGGTCCCATCATCAACCACCAGACATGAGTGTCGATACACTGTCAAATAACTCAAGGCCTTAGATGAAAGGTCTCCATTTCTCAGCTTCAAAAGCATTATGAAGCAGAGACAAGCTCTCCTCATAAAGCTCTGTCCAAATTTCTGATTCAAAGAATCTACAGATATACTAAGATGATTAGTTTAAGTCACTAAGTTTTATGATGGCTTGATACACAGCTATAAATCACAAAATAAAATTAAAATATTTAACAAAGCTTAAAATAAAGCCAGGAAGTTGTATTAGTAGAGACATCATACTGCACTTGTTTTTGCTTTTGAGAGGATGGAGGACACATGTAATTGAGAAAAAAACATGGTTAGTATACTAGGAAAATATAAATAAATAGCAGAACCAGAAAGTAACATTAATGCTCCAAAGGCCTAAAAGAACAGCATTTAATTAAGTTAGAAAATGCATCACTTGACTTGCAGCTCAGAGTCAAATGCTTTTAAATCATGTTAGTATTTTTTTTCACTGCTACTAAAATAGCATTTTGAGTGTATGTTACAGCAATGCTAAGAAGTAAGATATTCAAGGAAGCCTTTTGTTTAACAAGTAGGCCATTCTCTTGAAATAGGAATCTTGTTTTTTTGAGTAATACAGGATATAATTAAGTTGAAGATAGAGTTGTAAATATTTACATTTTAACTCAGACAAGTGACTAAAATAGAAATCTATTCTATTTTACTGAAATCTTTCAGTAAAAATATCCAAAAAAAAGCTTAGTTCAATGGTATAAGCAATTTTAATTAAATTTACATTTTAAAAAATAGGTCACAGCTAAAAACAGAATGAACTAGCTATAGTCTACAACATAAATTAATCTTGAAAAAAGTAAAAGAAACCTGCTGCAAAATACCACATATAATGATTCCATTTATAAGAGATGTCTAGAATAGGCAATACTTAGAGACAAAAAGCTGATTACTTATTACATAGGACTGGGGAGGATGTAGGAACAGGATGTGATGGCTAAAGGGCTCCAGGTTTCTTTCTGCAGTGATGAAAATGTTCTAAAATTGTCTATGCTGATGGTTGCACATGCCTGTGAATATACTAAAAACCATTAAATTATAATATTTTAAATGGGTGGATTGTATAGGATGTGAATTATGTCTGAAAAAAAGTTATTTTAAAAATTCAGGTCAGGACTTCCTTGATGGTCCAGTGGTTAAGAATCCACTGACCAACACAGGGGACACAGGTTCTATCCCTGGTCCAAGAAGAATCCACATGTCATAGAGCAACTAAGTCTGTGCGCCACAACTACTAAGCTTGCACCCTCTGGACCCCGTGATCCTCAACAAGAGAAGCCACTACGATGAGAAACCCATGCATCACACACAACTAGAGAGTATCCTCCCCTCACCACAACTAAAGAAAGCCAGTTTGCAAAAATGAAGATCCAGTATAGTCAAACAGAATAAAATTTAAAAATTCTCAAGTTCAGGTCAGGGTCCAGGTGGTCCACCAGTTAGAACTCAGTGCCTCACTGCCAAGGGCCCAGATTCAATCCCTGGTTCAGGAATTAAGATTCCACAAACCTCGCAGCGCAGCCACAAAAAAAAAAATTCCGGGTCAGTACTATTAATATTGGATATATTTTCTTCCATGCTTTATGTATTTTAAATAAAATTAGCATTATATTGCATATAAAACAACAATATAAAATGTAGGTTAGAACAAATTTCTCCATAAAATAACAAAAACCAGTTTATGATGCAGACAATGCTTGACAACTTTCCTCACCTCTAATCAAATCTCCTATCTATCTCCTATCTTTAAAAAAAAAAAAAGGACTGCCCACATGGTCCAGTGGCTAAGACTCTGTGCTCCCAATGCAGGGGGCCAAGGTTCTATCCCTGCTCAGAGAACCAGATCATATATGCCACAACTAAGACCTGGTGTAGCCAAATAAATAAATATCAAAAAAATAAAAAGACCTACTTTCCTGTCTTTCCACAACTTTCTTCACCATCTGGTGTTTTAGACATTCTCAATCAAACAGCCTTACCTTAATGAAGCAGAAGTGGTCTAATAATTAAATTCCTCATTTATTTCTCAACTCAAAACACCTTTTTCTTTTACTTCAGAGCAAGGTATCTCTTCTATTTGCCAACACATCCTATCATTTTCATTTTATGAAGCCTGAGCAGTTGTAAGTTCAACAAGGTTTTTCTCAGTTTCCTCTGCGACCTGATTTCCCCAAAAGAAGATACTGTCTTGAATATCTCTATATCCCTAAGTACCAAAGACTGTGTCTACCATAAAGCAGATACTCAACAAATGTCTGTGCAGTAAAGAGTAAATTACAGAGAAGAAAATGGCGGCCGTCCGAGAGCTAACAGCTGTGGCCCTGAGAGTTGTGACTCCTTGGCAAATGAGCAGCAGACTCCTCGCGGCCTCCAGTGGACCCCGGGCGCTTCGGGAAGTGTCGTCCTCAAGCCCCGAAGCTGGCGAAGGGCAGATCCACCTCACTGACAGCTGCGTCAAGAGGCTTCTGGAAATCACCGAAGGGTCTGAATTCCTCAGGCTGGAGGTGGAGGGAGGTGGATGCTCCGGATTCCAATACAAATTTTCACTGGATACAGTTATCAACCCCGACGACAGGGTGTTTGAAAAGGGTGGAGCAAGAGTGGTGGTTGACTCTGATAGCTTGGCCTTCGTCAAAGGGGCCCATGTGGACTTCAGCCAAGAACTGATCCGAAGCTCATTTCAAGTGCTGAACAATCCTCAGGCGCAGCAAGGTTGCTCTTGTGGGTCATCCTTCTCTGTCAAACTTTGATGTGATGACAAGTGACCCGGAGATTGCTATCATCTGACTGATTTGAGGAGCCTGGGATTAGAACAATTTTAGAAGTTTCCTTCCCATCATGACCCTCTCTCACTTTTGTTTTCCCTTAATCCAGGATGTTGTTTCACCACTATTTTCAGAATGTGAAACTTGTACTCTTGATTTAATTCCTCCTACCCAATTGTAAGGCCAAGCCTGTGGATGCTGTTACCTAAGATTTAGTAACTGGTTGAAACGAGTATCATCTGTAGAGCCTCCAAGATTCCAGGAGTTACTTCTCTGGTCTTCAGAGCTACTTGTACAAATGTGGATAGCTATGTATAAAAGCTTTGTTTTAAAGAAAGTCCTTATTTACTTGTGGGTTGGAATCACAGATTGCATAGCTTGAACACTGTGTTACTAGACCAGAGAGGATGAAAAAGGCAGATGAAATGTTATCTGTTTGTTTTGCTATTTATTTATTTACTTACTTACTTTTATTAAAGTATAGTTGATTTGCAAAAAAAAAAAAAGAGTAAATTACATATAAAATAAATGGGAGAGTAATAACCAGTAAATACAATGAGTATTCACTTAGCCAAATTATGCTGACATCAAGACAGCTAGGGGAAAACTCCCTCCCTATTTAGAGCACATGAAGGCATTAAAAAATAAAGCAGTTTGCTAAGTACTCAAATGATAATTAAAATGCAGATCCTATGATCCTTTCTTATCATATGCAATATACATTCCGCTGAAACTGGGCCCACAACCTCAAATTTCCAAATGTCCATACTAACTCGTGTTCACATAATTGCTCTTAAAATCTCTTTAATTAAAAATATTCAATCAAGCCACGAAAGTAGACACAGATGGAAAAAAGCTCACAATTTAAAAATACAATACACACAGAAAACAAAGCTCAAAGAACAACTGAAGACTTCTTTAGCAGTCCAGTGGTTAACACTTCACACTTCAACTGGGGAAAGGATCCTTGATCAGGGAACTAAGATCTTGCAGTGGTCAAAAATAAAAATAATATTAATAATAATGACAAATTAAATAAACACAGAATTAGATCAAGAAGCACTTTGACTACTAGAGTTACCAAATACAAGATATAAATTAAGTACTTCTAAAATGCTGAAAGCAATAAAAGAGAGTATCTTAAATGAGCAAGGAAAAGACCAAGAATGAGAAGGATGGGGGAGATAGTTAAACAGGTTATAACCACCCATAAAGAGGAAATCAGTGAATTAGAAGAACTGAAAATATTAACTCATAAAGCAGCAGAAAGATACAAAGTAATACTTTGGAAATTTATCTTGAAAAGGGACCAAAAACAAAATGGTAGTTAGTTTCCCAATGTCATTTTTCATCTAAGATGATTAAATAATACATGAAAAAAAACATGAATCAAGAATCAACACCCGGGGACTTGCCTGGCAGACCAGTAGTTAAGACTCTGTACTTTTAATGCAGGGGGCAGGAATCTAAAATCCTACATTCCATGGAGCCAAAAAACTTTAAAAAAAATTAATTAAAAAAAAAAAGAACCAACACCAAAACAACCTCAGCTGTCAAGCATGCTGAAAACCACCATCACTATAATCATACCACCCCTTACACCTCTCCTATAAGACAGAAGTCTGGGCATTTTTTAAGATCACTTTGAAAACTTCAGGAACATATAAACAAAATTTTGCAAATAGCTTTCAAAGGTTCACATAATCTACAGACACCAGGCTTTCCTTCGGCTAATGTCTGATTCATCATTGTACTTCCCCTTACTTACAATAGGCTTACATGAGGCCTATGACAAAAAAGAAAGGTTAAATAATTTATCTACTGACCCCTCACTATGAAATAGGACAATTTAGTTCTCTTCCCCATCACCCACACCTTCCATGCCTTGGCAACCATAACATGCACACATCTCTTACATTTCACCACTCCTATCTAATTAAAACATACTTTTCGTCACATCAAGATTCAGTACATACATTAACATGGCCATGTAACTTAAGTCACAGAGGTTCTATAACTGGTTGTGTTTACTTTTACTCCCTTCGCCCAACATTTTACCTTGTTGCTGTTGTTATTCAGGTCCTCTGTCTTCCACTATCGCCTGAAGTGTGCTCAAATTTATGCCCATTGAGTCAGTGAAGCTGTCAAGCCATTTAACCAAAGCCCCCTTTTTGGCCTTCCATCTTGCCCAGCAAGTCTTTTCCAATGAATTGGCTCTTCACATCAGGTGGCCAAAGTATTGGAGCTTCACTTCAGCATCAATTCTTCCAATGAATACTCAGGGTTGATCTCGTTTAGGATTGACTGGTTTGAACTTCTTCCTTGCTGCCCAAGGGACTCTCAAGAGTCAACACTACAATTCAAAAGCATCAATTCTTTAGCGCTCAGTCCTCTTTATGATCCATGATCCAACTCTCACATCTGTACATGACTATTGAAAATCCACAGATTTAGGTATATGGATCTTTGTCAGCAAAATAATATCTCTGGTTTTTAATATACTGCTTAGGTTTGTCACAGCTTTCCTTCCAAGAAGCTAGAGTCTTTTAATTTCATGGCTACAGTCACTGTCCACAGTGATTTTGGAACCCAAAAAGTAAAATCTGTCATTCAGTTCAGTTTAGTTCAGTCGTTCAGTCGTGTACAACTCTTTGCGACCCCATGGACTGCAGCATGCCAGGATTCCTTGTCCATCACCAACTCCCAGAGCTTACTCAAACTCATGTCCATTGAGTCGGTGATGCCATCCAACCATCTCATCCTCTGTCATCCCCTTCTCCTCCAACCTTCAATCTTTCCCAGCATTTAGGGTCTTTTCAAAGGAGTCAGTTCTTCACATCAGGTGGCCAAAGTACTAGAGTTGAAGGTTCAGTGACAGTCTTTCCAATGAATATTCAGGGCTGATTCTCTTTAGGATGGACTGGTCAGATCTCCTTGCAGGCCAAGAGACTCTCAAGAATCTTCTCCAACACCAGTTTAAAGCATCAATTCTTCGGCGCTCAGCTTTCTTTATAGTACAACTCTCACATCCATCCATGACTACTGAAAAAACCATAGCTTTGACTAGACGGACCTTTGTTGGCAAAGTGTGTCTCTGCTTTTTAATATGCTGTCTAGGTTGGTCATAACTTTTCTTCCAAGGAGCAAGTGTCTTTTAATTTCATGGCTGCAATCACCATCTGCAGTGATTTTGGAACCCAAGAAAATAAAGTCTCTCACTGTTTCCTTTGTTTCCCCATCTATCTGCCATGAAGTGATGGGACTGGATGCCATGATGTTAGTTTTCTGAATGTTGAGTTTTAAGCCAACTTTTTCACTCTCCTCTTTCACTTTCATCAAGAGGCTCTTTAGTTCTTCACTTTCTGCCATAAGGGTGGTGTCATCTGCATATCTGAGATTATTGATATTTCTCCCAGCAATCTTGATTCCAGCTTGTGCTTCAACCAGCCCAGCATTTCTCATGATGTACTCTGCATATAAGCTAAATAAGCAGGGTGACAATAAACAGCCTTGACGTACTCCTTTCCCGATTTGGAACCAGTCTGCTGTTCTATACTCAGTTCTAACTGTTGCTTCTTGACCTGCATACAAATTTCTCAGGAGGCAGGTCAGGTGGTCTGGTATTCCCATCTCTTGAAGAATTTTCCACAGTCTGTTGTGATCCACACAGTCAAAGGTTTTGGCATAGTCAATGAAGCAGAAATAGATGTTTTTCTGGAACTCTCTTGCTTTTTCAATGATCCAGCGGATGTTGGAAACTTGATCTCTGGTTCCTCTGCCTTTTCTAAATCCAGCTTGAACATCTGGACGTTCACGGTTCACATACTATTGAAGCCTGGCTTGGAGAACTTTGAGCATTACTTTGCCAGCATGTGAGATGACTGCAACTGTGTGGTAGTTTGAACATTCTTTGGCATTGCCTTTCTTAGGGATTAGAATGAAAACTGACCTTTTCCAGTCCTGTGGCCACTGTTGAGTTTTCCAATTTTGCTGGCACATTGAGTGCAGCACTTTCACAGCATCATCTTTCAGGATTTGAAATAGTTCAACTGGAATTCCATCACCTCCACTAACTTTGTTTGTACGGATGCTCCCCAAGGCCCACTTGACTTCGCATTCCAGAATATCTGACTCTAGGTGAGTGATGACACCATCATGGTTATCTGGGTCATGAAGATCTTTTTTGTATAGTTCTTCTACGTATTCTTCCACCTCTTCTTAATATCTTCTGCTTCTGTTAGGTCCATACCATTTCTGTCCTTTATTGTGCTCACCTTTGCATGAAAAGTTCCCTTAGTATCTCTGATTTTCTTGAAGAGATCTTCAGTCTTTCCCATTCTATTGTCTTCCTCTAATTCTTTGCGTTGCTCATGAAAGAAGGCTTTATTATCTCTCCTTGCTATTCTCTGGAACTCTACATTTAGTTGGGCATATCTTTCCCTTTCTCTTTTGCCTTTCATTTCTCTCCTTTTCTCAGCTATTGGTAAGGCCTCCTCAGACAATCACTTTGCCTTCTTGCACTTTTTTTCCTTTGGGATGGTCTTGGTCACTGCTTGCTATACAATGTTATGAACCTTCATCCATAGTTCTTCAGGCAGTCTGTCTACCAAATCTAATCCCTTAAATCTATTTGTCACTTCCTCTATATAATCATAAAATATCTGATTTAGGTTATGTCTGAACAGTCTAGTGGTTTTCCCTACTTTCTTCAATTTAAGCCCAGTTTTGCAATAAGGAGCTCATGATCTGAGCCAGTCAGCTCCAGGTCTTGTTTCTGATGACTGTATAGAGCTTCTCCATCTCTGGCTGCAAACATAATCAATCTGATTTTGCTACTGACCACATGGTGATGTCCATGTATAGAGTCATCTCTTGGGTTGTTGGAAAGGGGTGTTTGTTATGACTAGCATGTTCTCTATTAGTCTTTTCCCTGCTTCCTATTGCACTTCAAGGCCAAACTTGCCAGTTATTCCAGGTATCTCCTGACTTCTTACTTTTGCACTCCAATCCCCTATGATGAAAAGGGTATCTTTTTCTGGTGTTAGTTCTAAAAGGTGTTTTAAGTCTTCATAGAAGTCAGCTTCAGCTTCTCTGGCATCAGTGGTTGGGGGATAGACATGGATTACTGTGATGTTGAATGGTTTGCCTTAGAAATGAACTGAGATCATTATATCGTTTTTGAGGCTGCACCCAAGTACTGCATTCATACTCTTCTGTTGGCTTTGAGGGCTACTCCACTTCTTCTAAGCGATTCTTGCCCACAATAATAGATGTAATGGTCATCTGAATTAAATTCACCCATTCCCATCTATTTTAGTTCACTGATTCATAAGATGTTAATGTTCAATCTTGCCATCTCCTGTTTGACCATGTCTAATTTACTTTGATACACAGACCTAACATCTCAGGTTCTTATGCAATACTTTCTTTACAGCATTGGACTTTACTTTCACCACCAGACACATCCACAACTAAACGTTGTTTCCGCTTTGGCTCAGCAGCTTCGTTCTTTCTGGAGCTATCAGTAATAGTCGTCTGCTCTTACCCAGTAGCACACCAGATACCTTCCAACCTAGGGGCCCATCTTCCAGTATCATATCTTTTTGCCTTTTCAAACTGTCCATGGGGTTCTCATGGCAAGAATATTCGAGTGGGCTGCCACTTCCTCCTTCAGTGGACCCAGAAAACTCTTCACTGTGACCCATCTATCCTGGGTGGCCCTAAATGACATGGCTCAGCCTCACTGAGTTACGCAAGCCCCTTCACCACAAGAGTGTGGTTCATGAAGAGGAACTTTTTACATACCGTTAATAAACATCTTCATTTTATTTAATATGTATGCATTATTAATTCATGCCCAGTTATTTCCCAGTTCATCCAATTTTATAAATCTCCACAACATATTTATCACATAAGTTACCAATTGTTGACCATGTCCATTCTGAAAACTGACCTGCTCCATTCTGGACTGATTGCTCTCTACACCTGGTATACCACTGTCCTCCAGGGACTTCCCTCACTGTTTTCCATTCCTCACTTGATCTGGGTAATTTATTTCCTAAACCCTGTGTCTTTCTATTTGTTGGTACATTCTCTCATTCTGGTGGGTCAACACCTTCAAAAGCCTCCTGAGAAGGGCCAAATGAGAGGTAAATTTGAGACACTGCATACATGAAAATATCTTTATTCTATTCCCACACTTCAAAATTTGGCTGCATTACAAACTAGATTAGAAATATTTTTCCCTGAGATTTTGTAGATATGGCCTTCAGTTGTCTTTTACCTTTCACTATTCTTATTGAAAACTCTGAAACCACTCTAATTTTATTAATTAACCCATTTTCCCTTCATCTCTAGGAAGTTCTCCAACTCTTCTTTCGTTTCTTAAGTTGTAAAAGTTTGCAATGAAATGCTTTGACACAAATCTTTTTTTCCTCCATGTGCTCAGCACTCAGATGGGCTCTTTTAACTTAGAAATTCATGTCCTTCAGTCCTGGGAAGTTTTCCTGATTTGTTTCTTTGATGATATTTTTTTTCAAAGTCTTATTATTCAGTTACTGTACTTCTTAGGCTGGATTCCTACGTTTACTGTTCCTCCCAATTTGATCACTGTTTTCCACAAACCCTCATATTGTTAGGAAGCAGGACAGCTTAGAGATCGAGCACTTGGTCTTTGAAATTAGAGACCGAGGTTCCTTCCTTACAAAATAGAAACAGACTCACATACTTAAGAGAACCAACTTACTGTTGCTGGGGGGATGGGATAGTTTGGGAGTTTGGGTTGGACATGTAAACACAACTAGTTTTAAAATGGATAATCAACAAGGAAATACTGTATGGCAGGGGGAACTCCGCTCAATGTTATATGGCAGCCTGGAGAGGAGGAAAGTTTGGGGAGAATGAATACATGTATATGTATGGCTGAGTCTCCTTCACTGTTCATGTAAAACTATCACAATATTGTTAATTGGCTATACCCCTATACAAAAGAAAAAGTTAAAAAAGAAAAAAGACCTAGGTGCAAACCAGCTCCTCTCCTTACTACTGCTATAATAAGCCTCAGTTTCTTATCTCTAAAACAGGGTCAAAACTAAAAGATAAAATGCAGCTATTTTCATACTAACAATCTTTCCTCTTCTCTCTCTTCCTGGAGCCTTTATGACGACATGTCCTTAGGTTTTTCCTTCTACTTCTCAGGTTTCTTTCTTGCTGGATCCTTTCTATGCTTTATCAGATGTCCTCCACAAACTCATCTTTGGCCACTTCTCTTTTTACTCTGTGCTGGATCAACTACAAACTCTGTACCCAGATGCTGCTGTGTGACCCTGGGTAATTTGTTTCATCATTTGATGCCTCTAACCCCTAACTGAAAAAGAAAAAAAAAAAGCAAGTTGATAACCTATATCCTATGATTTTCATGAAAATTATCTTTTTCTGACACTTAGAAGGCCACATGGCATTGTAGGCATTCAAACTTTTGCCACTACTACTATATCAGTGCCACCTCTACTGCTGCGTATTTATTAATTAATAAAAGATTCACAATGTTCGCCCCACCTATCTCCTAAGTTTTTGTTTGTGCATGTGTGCTGTCACTCACTTGTGTTGGACTCCTTGCCACCCCACAGACAGTAGCCTGCCAGGCTCCTCTGTCCATGGGATGTCACAGGCAAGAATACTGGAGTGTGCTGCCATGTCCTCCTCCAGGGGATCTTCCTGACCCAGGGATCGAACCTACATCTCCTGCATTGGCAGGCAGATTCTTTACCACTCAGCTACCTGAGAAGCCCCTAGGCTTTTACAGAGGCTTAAACTAATTATATCTGGACCCTTGCTTGTTTCCTTTCCCAATCTTTAATAATTTACAAAGTAAGAATTATCATTGTTCTCCAGACCTCTGCTGCTATTGATGGGTTTATAATCAGTATGTCACAAACTATGTGAGTTGACCTTTATTTCCTTAAATACAATATGTATCTATGAAATTACTGAATAAAAAATCAAATTAAATTTTCTTTTTGACAAGAATTCTTCCTATGGAAACAATTTCTTAACGAATGTCATCTTAGCATGAGCGATATGTGAATACTGACTAGAATAATAAGTTTTATTCTGATAATCTCAGCACATTTAAGGAATGGCCAAGGAAAAGACATAGCCAAAACTGAAGGTAACAATACACCTACAAGTATTTCATTCTGAGATCTGATACTATTACTATACCTATTCTGAGATCTGATACTATTTTAAATGAATACCCTAACTGCCGCTGCTGCTGCTGAGTTGCTTCAGTGGTGTCCAACTCTGTGCGACCCCATAGATGGCAGCCCACCAGGCTCCCCCGTCCCTGGGATTCCTCAGGCAAGAACACTGGAGTGGGCTGCCTTCTTCTCCAATGCATGAAAGTGAAAAGTGAAAGTGAAGTTGCTCAGCCGTGTCAGACTCTTCACGACCCCATGGACTGCAGCCTACCAGGCTCCTCCGTCCATGGGATTTTCCACCCTTACAAAGAAAATAAAAGCTATAAAAATAACTACTGGAGAAAAGAACCAGAGGTAAAAAACCTTTCAAAAAAAAAACATTTTTAAAACATGACAATCCTCCAAAGCTCTAGGTCACATAATACATGTACTCTTGTGTCAAACTATCAGAGGCAAAGGTTGAAGGACACACCAAATTCCAGGCTAAATTCAGACTGCTTTATCTAACTGAATTTTAATTTCCCAGGAGGCACATGACCAATTTCTCCAACTTCTCTACATATAAATAACACTGCTACTGGCCTTTACAAAGTATTTTCATATATTTAATTCTTACAACAGACCTGAGAAGAAGTCCAGTACTACTACGTTGACAAGTATTTTTAACAAGTCACAGTTACTTAGAACCTAATCTGAAAACCACTTTACTGGGTGATAAATATACATGAATATGTAGTCATAATGAAAAGAGACATGTTCTTTACCCTCAAGAAACTAGTTAAATCAGACAAATTGTGAACAAAGGCATGGAAGGTTATATGGCATGAGGACAACAAACAAGAACTTAATTTGTTAGAGCAGTTAAGGACTGCCTTTCTGAGGAGGGATTATTCAAGTTAAGATCTTCCAAATGAGCATGAAGAAGCCAGCTATACAAAGAGCTAGGCAAAGAAAGGAACAACATGTACAAAGCCCCTGAGAAATTAACAAACTTAAGGTGTTAGAAAAGAGCTGCCCAAAAGAAATATAAGCTGAGCCCCCAATGCAAGCCACAATAGTTATTTTAAATTTTTTAGTAACTAAACTTTTTACTTTAAAAAGTAAAAGCAAATGAAATCCTTTTATTTAACCCAAATATATCAAAAACATTATTTCAACAGAAAATGAACATGTAATGAGATATTTTACATTCTTTCCTTAACACTAAGTCTGAAATTCAGTGTGTATTCTACACTTACATATGTGAATGTGTGCTCAGTCGTGTCTGACTCTTTCAGACTCCATGAACTATACAGTCCACCAGGTTCCTCTGTCCATGGAATTTCCCATGCAAGAACACTGGAGCAGGTTGTCATTTCCCACTCCAGAGGATCTGCCTGACCCAGGGATCAAACCCATGTCTCCTGCACCTTCTGCATTGGCAGGCAGATTATGACTGAGCCACCCAGGAAGCTCATGTTATACTTAGAGCACATTTCGATTCAGACTAGTCACAGTTACTGTGCTCAACAGTTATACACGGCTAGTGGCCCCCATACTGAACAGCAGAGGTTAGTAGTAATGCATAGTAGTTTAAAGGGATGTGCAGAAAGATGAAACTAGAAAAGTTAGCCAGGGCTCAGTCAGTAAGGATCTTATAAGAAAGGAATTTGGAAACTATTTGGAATATGAGAGTCATTTAAGATTTTAACCATGTATAGAAGAATAATATGGTCTTCTCTATTTAAAAAAGAAAAAATACCCTCCTTTATAAACAGATTATAGGGGAGTAAGAGAAGTAGGGAGACTTGGTGGGAAACTGTTACAGAAATCTGGGTAAGAAACAAGATTTAAGTTATTATGGGGCAGCAGAGACCAAGAAAATAGTTGTAATATATACCTCCAAAATAGTACTGTGTAGATGGAAACAAAATGACTTTCTGATGAAGTAGACGTAGATAATGAGGGTGAAAGACAAATCAAGAGTACAATCTATTCTGACGTGAGCAACTGATGGCACCATTTACTGAAACCAGAGAGACACATTTTGTTGTTGTTTGGCAGGGAGTGCTACAGTTCATGAACATGAAATCTCTTCCAAATAAGAAAACAGGTTCTGAGAGGCTCAACTTAAAAGCTAAAAGTGAGACTCAAACCTGGATATTCGAAAATTAGGTATATTACTCTCTGCAGTAATACACTGTCTCTCCAAAATCTATAAATAAAAATAACCCATTAGGATGTAGCTGAAGCTAGGCACTGCCTCCTGAGAACACCATCAGCAAAATCGTCAACTGAAAGGCCTTTAGGTCTTTTATTACACTTTCATATTTTGAAAAATGAAAAGAAAAAACATTTACCTTCAATTAATATGCCCAGAAGGAGTTTGCAATAAAAATCTTTTACAGGAGACATTTTCTCCTAAACCAAGCCCCAGAGAACAATAACAAAATAAAAGCCAAATGCCAAGACTTCAAAATCAGTGCCAAACTCCTACAGCCAAAGTGGCATTAGTAGTTCAGAAGCTTACTGTTACCACTCTTCAGAAGAAACAGGGTGGCCTACACAAGTTAACAATGACTCAAAAACCTGCCTATCTCAGCTTCAGGAATTTAATGTTTCTTCTAACTTATTTACTTCCACAAAAATCCTATAATTTCACTCAACAGATATTTACTAAGCACAGCATTGAGTGGAAAGAAGAATATATTTGCCCTGTCTTGCCCTGTCCTCAAGTAGAACCACTGATGGGAGTGTGAGCAGACAAACATGGAAACAATTAACACATAATATAACAAGAGCTGAAGAACTATATAAAAGATAACACAGAAATAAACAACTAACTCTGCATCTTTTGGGAGAAGAGTTCAAAGGTGTTACTGAATGGCTTTGGTAACACTGACAAAAGATCCGAGCTGATCTGTATTCCTCCCACTCCATTATTCCCATTCTGTCATTCCATTATTTAAATTACGGTACATTTCCATGGGTTTAGACAAATGCATAAAGGTATGTATTCATCATTACAGTGCAGTCACCCTTCAGTATCCACAGTGGATTGATTCCAGGAACCCCTGTGGACTCCAAAGTCTGTGGATGTTCAAGTCCCTTATATAAAATGGCGTGGTATTTGGATATGACCTGCACACATCCTCCTATACTTTACCATCTTTAGATTATAAATACTAATTTACAATCTAGTTTACTAGATTGATTTTACTAGTTGCTGAAGTGTGGCAAATTCGAGTTGTGCTTTTTGGAACTTTCTGGAATTTTTAAAAAAATATTTATTTTTGGCTGCACTGGGTTTTCATTGCGGTGCATGGGCTTCTCATTTCGATGGCTTCTCTTGTTGTGGAGCACGGGCTCTAGGGTGCGTGGGCTCAGTAGTTGCGGCACATGGGCTTAAGTTGCTTCACAGCATGTAGAATCTTCCTGGACCAGGAATCAAACCCACGTCCCCTGCACTGGCACCCAGATCCTTAACCATTGGAGTGCCAAAGAAGTCCCTGGAATTTCTTAAAATATTTTTGATCTCTAGTTGGTTGAACCCATGAACGAGAAACCCAAGAATAAGGAAGTCCAAATGCATTATACATAGTAGCTGCACTGCCCAAAAAATCCTCCATGCTCTGCCTCTTCATCCCATCTTTCCTCCCAATGCCTGGCAACAACTTATCCATTTATTGTCTCCATAGTTTTGCCTTTTCCAGAATATTATAGAGTTGGACTCTTACTTTGTATAGCCTTTTCAGATTGGCTTCTTTTACTTAGTAACAGGCATTTAAGTTTCCTGTATGTCTTGGCAGGGCTTGATAGCTCATATTTTTCAGTGCTAAATAATATTCCACTGTCTAGATGTACCATAGTTTACTTACCCATTCATCTACTGAAGGATATCTTGGTTGTTCCCAAGTTTTAGTAGTTATGAATAAAGATGCTATAAACATCTATATGCAGGTCTTTGTATTGATGTAATTTTTCAAATCCTTTCAGTAAACACCAAGGAGCATAACTTCTGGACTGTGTGGTAAAAGTGTGTTTCCCTTTTGTAAAAACTTGACAAATTATTCCAAAGTGGCTATACCATTTTGCATTGCAACAAGTAATGAATGATAGCTCCTGTTGCTCCATATCCTTGTCAACCTTTGTTGCTGTCAGTGTTGTAGATTGTGGCTATTCCAATAAGAATATGGTAGTATTTTACAGTTATCTTAACTTGCATTTCCTGGATGACATACGTTGTGGAACATCTTCTTGTTTGTTTGTTTGTTTTCATATGCTTTTTGCCTTCTGTATATCTTTGGTGAGGTGTCAGATAAGGTCTTTGGTCCACTTTTTAACTGTGTTGAGCTCTTACTGTTGAGTTTTAAGAATTCTCTATTTTTGACTATTACTGATAGGGATATCAGTAGGAATATCAGATAAAGTCCATTACTGATAGGATATCAGATAAAGTAGGATAATTAAAAAGTTAGTTTAAAAATTCCACTAGGGGATTAAAGACAGAGTTTTGGGAGCCTGGTATAAGTCAGTGACCATTCAAGCAAAGAATCCAGGAACCCAGCAACAACCTACACTTGAAGGAAGACCAGGCACACTCAAGTCATAAATCCTGATAACTAAAACACAGGATAATAGACCTGGGGTCTGATTCATGTCACCTGAAGTCAGGGAGCTAACAGTCCTTGAAAAATAGCATCTCTGCATGTAGCCAAGACAGGAATGTAAGTATAATGGTACCTTATAATGAAAGCTGAGATGAATTATCATATTTTAATATATGTTACTACCCTTACGCTAATATACATATGATTTAAATAGCACCATGACAGTCTCAGATCATAAAGGATCAAAAGAGGAACTACTGATGAAAGCCTTGATTGACATCTATCCAAGAATGAGGAAGAAGGTGGTCTTATCCCCTCCCTACTTTTTCTTTGCTTATAAAAATGTAGCCCTCTTTGTTCTTTGGGCTGTGCTCTCTTGCCTACAAAAGTGTCCTACAGTAGTAAGCTCACTTTTTACCAATCACTTTGCTCAGGCCAAATTTTCCATATCAGAAAAAAAAGAACCTTACTGAGCTTCAGTAGATTTTAATTAAAAGACAGTGGGTTCAAGTCCTAGCTCATGGGTTCAACCTTAGTTTTGGCTGAGTTCAAATCCTACGTGAATAGGAGTGCACTTTCACTATCAGATATGTCTTTAGAAAATATTCTCATTTTTTCGCTTGCCTTTTCATTCTCATTACAGTGTCTTACACAAAGCAGAAATTCTTAATTTTAATGAAATTCAGGCATGAATTCTTTTTTTCATGGATTGTGCCTTTGGTGTTGTGTCTAAAAAGTCACTGCCAAATCCAAGGTCACCTAGATTTTCTACTATGTTATCCTCTAGGGATTTTACAGTTTTGCCTTTCACATTTAGGTCTGTGATCCATTTTTGAATTAATTTTTGTGAAGGATGTATGGTCTATACCTAGAATCATTTTTTTTAAAAATACAGATACCTAATTATACCAGTTATCTTTTGTTGAAATGACTATTTTCTCTCCATTGCATTGCCTTTGTTCCTTTGTCAAAAATCAGTTGAATATATTTATGTGTGACTACTTCTAGGCTATTTCATTCCATTGCTTTGTATATTCTTTCATCAATACTGTACTTTTTAATTGAAGTATAGTTGATTTACAGCATTAATTTCTAGTGTACAGCAAAGTGATTCAATTATATATACATTTTATATATATTTTTTCATATTCTTTTCCCATTATTGTTTATCACAGGATATTAAGTATAGTTCCCCATGCTATACAATAGGACCTCGTTATTTATCCACCATACTGCTTTTTTTTTTTCCCCAATCAGCATTTGGAGTTTGTCCATCTGTCTGTCACCAGCACCTCATTCCTTTCTCCCTCCTTTAGAAAAAATTTTAATTTTTATTAAAGTACAGTTGATTTACAATGTACGTTAGCTTCTGCCATACAGCAAAGTGAATCAGTTATACATATATCCACTCTTTTTTAGATTCTTTATCCATATAGGTCATTACAGAGTACTGAGTAGAGTTCCCTGTGCTATACAGTAGGACCTTATTAGTTATCTATTTATATATACTAGTGTGTATATGCCAATCCCAATCTCCAATTTATCCCTTCCTCTCCACCATACTGTCATGATTACTATAGCTTTATAGTATATCTTGAAGTTGAATTGTGTCAGTCTTCTAGCTTTCTTCTTCACCTTCAACAGTGTTGGCTATTCTGGATCTTTTCCTTCTCCTTATAAACTTTAGAGTCAGTCTGCCAAAATCAACAAGACAGTTTTCTGTGGGTTTTACAGGGATTGCATTGAATCTACAGATTTAAGTCGGGAGGAACTGACCTTCTTACAAACTGAGTGTTCCAATCTATGAACATGGAATCTCTATTTATTTAGTAGCTTTTTTCATTCAGAGTTTTATAGTTTTCCTCAAATAGACCCTGCACTTACTGTTAGATTTATACCTAAGTAATTCATTTTTCAAGGTGTTACTGTAAATGGAATTGTGTTTTTCAATTCAAATTCCACTTGTTCATTACTGATATATAGTAAATCGATTGACTATGTATTTTTTTTCCTGTAACCCTCCTATAATTGCTTATTAGTTCTATGAAGTTTTTGTGGTTGAAACCTTTCAGAGTTTCTGTAATGTCACCTGTTTTTGTTGTTGTTGTTGTTCCCAGTCTGTACACCTTTAACTTTCCTTTTTGAAAAAAAGAATCTTACTGCATTAACCAGGACTTCCAGTACAGTGTTGAAGTGCAATGGGATAGGGAACATCCTTGTTTTGTTCCTGACCTTAGTGGGAAAGCTATAAGCTTCTCACTATTAAGCACATCAGCTGTATAATTTTGTACACATTCTTCATTAAATTCGAAGAGAATCTGCTGAGAGTTTGCATCAGAAGTGGGTGATGGATTCTGTCGAATGCTTTTCTGCATCTATTGATATAATTTTTCTACTTTAGCCTGTTGATGTGGTGGATTATATATTAACTGATTTTCAAAACTTATACCAGTCCTTCATAACTGAGATGAATCCCATTTCATCACAATATGTTATTCTTTTTATACATTGTTGGATTCAATTTGTTAATATTTTGTTGAGAATTTTTGCATCTATGTTCATGAGCTATTTGGGTCTGCATGCCATCTTTTAATGTCTTTGTCCAGGTCTGGTATTAGGGTAATGCTGGCCTCACAGAATGGAGTTAGGAAGTACTCCCTCTGCTTCTATCTTCTTAAAGAGACTGTAGAGAACCGATATAATTTTACCCTTAATTGTTCAGTAGAATTCACCAGTGAATCCACAGGGTAGTGCTTTCTATTCTGGAAGGTTATTAAAATTGATTCAATTACTTTAATAGAAATTGTCACCTCTTGGGACTTCCCTGGCAGATCTCCGATTAAGACTCCACGCTTCCACTACAAGGAGCTTTAGTAGCTCACATGGAACATCCAACATTATGCTATTGTTGGATGAAGTAGTCTATACTAACAGACATTTGTTATTAGTTGATCGATGGTGCTACTGAACTCAATTGTGTCCTCACTGTCCGCTGAATGTGTCCATTTCTTAGAAGGGAATTAAAGTCTCCAGCTGTGAAAATGGATTCATTTATTTCTCCTTGCAATTCTTCAGTTTTTGTCTCAGTTTGGTGCCCTGGTTTAGGTGTATACATATCAAGGATTGTTACGCCTTCTTGATGAACTGATCCCCTTAACATTATATATCCCCTTCTCTGCTTATCCCTGAAAACTTTCCTTGGTCTGAAATCTGCTGTCTGAAATTAATACAATTGTTCTGTCTTAATTAATGTTAGCAATTATTTATCTTTTATATCTTTCTCCATTTACTTTTAATCTATGTGGGGTTTTTTTTTTGCGGTATAGCTGATTTACAATATTATATAAGTTTCAGGAATATAACAGTGATTCACAATTTTTAAAGGTTATACACCACTTTTGGTTATTATAAAATATTGGCTATATTGATTCCCTGTACTATCTATCTCTGTAGTTTATTTACTGTATATATAGTAGTCTGTACCTCTTAATCCCTGTCTGTATGTGTCTTTATATTTAAAGGGGATTTCCTATAGACAACATAGTTGAATCTTGTTTTTTTTTTATCTACTCTAACATGATCTTTATCTTTTAATTCGTGCATTTACACTATTGATGTTCAAAGTGATTACTGATACAGTTGAACTAATACCTACCAAATTTGTTATTGTTTGCTTCCTTGTTCTTTGTTGCTATTTTTGTCTTCTACTCTTTTTCTGCCTTTCATGGTTTTAAGAAAAACTTTACATACAGATTCTATTTTCACTCCTCTCTTAGTATATTGGTTATATTTTTTCTTTTATACATTTCTTAGCGGTTACCCAATTACAGCTAATCCAATTATACTTTCAAATAACACTCTACCATTTTATGGGTAGTGTAAGAACCTTATGATAAGGAAATAATCATAAATCCTTCCCTCCCTCCACGTCCCATGTTTCACCGTGTTATTCATTGCACTTATGCATAGCATATATACATATGTACACAAGAATACATAAATATATATATATGTACGAATACATAATAAAATACACTACTGACATTATCTTGAACAAACTTATCCATTAGGTCAATGATAACAAAGAAACTAAAGCTTTTATTTTACCTTCACTTATTCCTTTTTCATGACTCTTCTTTATGTAAGGAAGCAAAGTCTGAGGCTCTGATCTACACTACTTCCCTTCTCTGTAAAGAACTTATTTTAACATTTCTTGCAAGGCAGATCTACTGGCAACAAATATCCTTAATTTTCGTTTGAATGAGAAAATCTTTATTTTTCCCTCACTTCTGAAGAATTATACTGCAAAGCACAGAATTCTTCTCAGCACTTTAAGTATTTCACTCTATTCCCTTCTTGATCATGTGATTCCTGAGAAGTTGGATGTAACTCTTAAAATTGCTTCTTTATAGGTAAGGTGGTTTTTTCCCCTGGCTTCTTTCAGGATTTTTTTTCTAAATCTTCGATTTTCTGTAGTTTGAAAATGATATGCCGATGCAGTTTTTGGGCATCTATCCTGCTTCATTCTCTCTGAGTTTCCTGGATCTATGGTTTGGTATGTGACATTAATTTGGGTCAATTCTCAGTCATTATTGCTTCAACTATTTCTTCTGTTATTTTCTCTTTCCTTTCCTTCTGGAATACCCATTACACATGTGTTATACCGTTTGCAGTTACCCAACAATTACTGGATATTCTATTTTTTCAGTCACTTTTCCTCTTTGCCGTTCAGTTTTGGTGGTTTCTACCTAGCTATTCTTAAACTCAGAGATTCTTTCCTGAGGCATATCCAGTCTACTAATAAGCTGAACCAAATGCATTCTTCATTCCTGTTACAGTGTTTTTTATCTCTACCATTTATTTTTGGTTTCTTTCTTATAATTTCCACCCTCTCCTAATATTGCCCATCTGTTGTGGCAGCTATTTACTTTATCCATTAGAGGCCTTAGCATCTTAATCATAGTTGCTTTACGGTCTTCTTTTGTCTGATAATTCCAACATCCTTATCACATCTGAGTCTGGTTCTAATGCTTGCACTATCCCTTCTAACTGTTTTTTGTCTTTAGTGTGTCTTATAATTGCTTTATAGATATAATGTACTGGGGAAAAGGAACTACTGTAAATAGGCCTTTATTAATAATGTAGTAGTACAGTGTGGAGGGAAGGGAAGCATTTTATAGTCCCATGATTAGACCTTAGTCTTTCAGTGAGGCTGTATCTCTGAATTTTGAACTTTACATGTGCCACTCAGTCATCTCCCTCTCTCATCACTTCACTCCCCTTATGTGAGACAAAATGGCCAGACAGGCCAGAGCTGTCTATTTCCCACAGGTCAGTTAGGCCCTGATCAAACTCCAGGAGATGAGGTTCTGGTTAAACACTTTCTCCTGAGGGCAGATGTTGTTAAGAAGAGAATATTCTGGTGTATTTCTAAACATTTCCTTTCCTCTAGCTGGAAGCAAGAGGGGATTTTTCTCTTATATTCACTATGGAAACATGGCCAAGCACCTGGGGGAAA
The DNA here is from genome assembly GCA_007570785.1 of Antilocapra americana. NCBI lineage: Eukaryota > Metazoa > Chordata > Mammalia > Artiodactyla > Antilocapridae > Antilocapra > Antilocapra americana. Next base: position 7,185,449 of record ML662496.1, read on the forward strand.
AATTCACAAAAGTTTTGGGGCACCAAAGACTGGGTCCCCCTGGAGTGTTTAATCTCTCAGACCTGTTCACACTGGCGTGCAGCAATTCATCAGTTTTAGTTCAGGCTTCCTTTCCCTACCACCAGTTCCCAGAGAGGTTTCAAACTCACAGGTTTCTCTCCAGTAATTCTCCATATCTATCTCTGTGTTTCTCCAACTTAGGGGGCAGTGCTCTGTCTTGTGGCCTCAGTTCTTCTGAATATAAGAATCACTGATTTTTCAGTTTGTTTAGTTTTTTACCTGTTGTTAAGGGGAAGTGGCAACTTCCATGCTGAACCAGAAACTGGAAGTTAGAGGGGTATAGCTCAGGGGTAGAGCATTTGACTGCAGAAACTAAAAGTTGTAACTTTATTTTAAAAAGATAGTTAGGGGGAAAAAAAGATGGTTAGAAAGACAAGGCAGACCACATGCAGAATGCTAATGTAGCAAAAAGTGAAAAAGGAACTCGAATTATATATAAATTTTCATAAGGACAAAGACATAAGTAAAGAAGAGAATAGAAGAAAATGTATTAAAATCAAAACCAAGAAACTCAATGATATAGTAGTGAATTGTGGGATGTGAAGAATCCTTTCTTTTTCCAATTATCTCTAATTTAGTTATACTAAAAACTATAAAATTACAGAATGATACATACATCCAAAAAGAGTGAAAGATGATCAAGAAGAAATAAAGGTTAAAAGCAAGAATACTATATAAGGCAAGATAAACATTTTCTGATTTGTTTTTAAAATAAGTCTCATTTATGAATATTTTCATTATATGATCCATATTTACAAACAAATGAAAAAATCATGGAGAACAATTACCCATAAAATCACCAATCAGTGCTAGGTTTTTTTTTTCCAAAAATGATGGAGCATGAACAAGGGAAGCATGAGGAAGCATGAATGAGTGAGACCTTAGCCTTACTAAGAAGTAAAAGTGTGTGAACTAGCCACAAGGCTCTCACAGGTTCCAAACAGACTGTTTCCTAACCAGGGTAAAATATACAGGACGTAAAAACCCACCATTGTAACAATTTTTAAGTGTGCAATTCATTGGAATTAATTATATTCACAATGATGTACAACTATCACCACTGTCTATTTCCAAAACATTTTCTTTACCAAACAGAAACTATGCATCCATTCCTCTTTCTCCATAGCCTCAGATAACCTCCAATCTACTTTCTGACTTTGTGAATTTAACTATTCTAGATATATAAATAGAATCACATTAATACATACAATCTGGAGGAGGAAATGGGAACCCACTCCAGTCTTCTTGCTTGGAAAACCCCATGGACAGAGGAGCCTAGTGGGCTACAGTCCACAGGATCACAAAGAGTCAGACACGACTTAGTGACTAAACAGCAGCAAACAATACATATAGTATTTGTCCTTTTGTGCCTTGGTTTATCTCATTCAGCATAAAGTTTTCAAGGTTTATCTACACTGCAGCATGTATCAGAACTTCACTTCTTTTTATGATGAACAGTACTCCATTATATATACTTCTCTCATTCTTCATGGTGCTAGAATAGAAACTCAAGCCATGAAAAACTGGAGAGAAAGGAAGGTACGGAGGGGGGAAGGGAGGTGGGAGGAGAGAGAAGAGAGGGAGGGAGGAAGTAAAGAAAGAACGAACTCTACTCATCTAATGTTTATTCCTTCTTCTGTTGATGGACATCTGGGTTGTTGCCAACTCTGGGTTATTGTGAATAATGCTGCTATGAACATGGCATACAAATGCCAAATAGACCTTTAATAGTCTGCTCTGGCTACAGAAAAACAGAACAGAAGCTGCCAACAGCAATTACCACAACAGAATTGAACAGAATACAAGACATTAACTTTATGGACTTTTTTTTTTCCAGCTGTACCACATGGCATGCAGAATCTTGGTTCCCTGACCAGGGATAGAACCTATCCCCTCTGCAGTGGAAGTGCAGAGTCTTAACCACTGGACCACTAGGGAAGTCCCAACTTTATGGTTTTAAAATTATTTATACTTCTGATTTTTCAAAATTTTCCTAAACAAATATATATTATTTGCATTATTGAGGGTAAACCATTTTTTAGAACCCTTAATCATGACAGACTATATACGTTCTAATCAGAAAAATATATTTGCAAGAAGGGAACAAAAGGGAGAAAGCAACAATACTGAAGTAACATATGAAGAAATCATTACTGAGGTCAGGATTGCCAGTTAGGAGCTCTATTGAAAAGGCATCTCCTTTTTGTTCTGACCAAAGACAAAGTATTACTTGCCCTCTGTAATGCCTAGCACAGTCCCCAGTATATACCAGAAACTCAACAACAAAAATTGGTTAAAAAAATAAATGAAGAATTCTACAGATATCTGAGCTCTTCTAACTACATCATATTTTTAAAAGTATTTATACTTAGTCTGAAATGGACTATTAGAAGCATCTCAGGTTTCACAGTAAGTTTTATATCAGCTTACGGAGAAATTGGCCAGTACATGAATGACAGGCAACTGTACCTCTAGGACCATTATGTAAACTACAACGCTGACTGCTTAACAAGATTACAAACTCAGAGCTCACCAACTTATAGCATCATACTTTTTAAGTGCATATTTGTCTGTAGGTAATGTCAAATGGGTCCAGAGAGGTCTTTTAATCTTTGTTTCCAAAATAAACAGCAATGTATCAAACTTAGAAATATACCTAAAATATATGCTCAAATTTCAAAATGGTCTATGCCAATGTGGATATTAAAAATAATTAATTTGTGATCTGTACACATTGTTACATGTTCTTCAAGGTACTAGAAAATTCTGAACCCATAAAAGAACTTGATATACAACTGAAAAACATGTAGAAAGCAAAATATATATATATTTATACTCAATACTATTCCAATAGGATTTAAAGTTGGCACAAATATAATATCTATCTTCAGTCTTTAAGCAGGTCCTAAGGAAGTATTATTCCAGCTCCATAAACGTGGGAATAAACATTATTGTAAACAGCAATGTTTTGCATGTTTTGCGTATTATCAATAAATATGGAGTACAGCCCTTAAAACACAATCTATAAATATCTTCAAAGAAGAATTTCAAATTATGCCTTTCACTTATTTAACAGCTGTCAGATGGAAGAAGAGAAAGATGCAAAACACTAACTTCAATAGAAATAGAAAAAATAGCAAACAGGAATTACACTTTGAAAAGGGAAAAAAATTTTAAAAAGGGTAACACTGCTGACAAGTCTTCCTTTAGATGTCTATATGACAAACTTCTGAGTTAATTTATTTTCTATATGCATACAGCATATATTCATCTCTCTCTGATCCTTCCTACCTCTAGGGTAAAGTTTCAGAAAAGAAAATTGCAGCTAACATGACATTGTAAATCAACTATAATTTTTAAAAAAATAAAGAAAAGGAAAATATGCACACAGTGATATATTATTGTTGCTATATACTTTACTACGTACCAGGCACTATGACAAGACTTTTAATCCTCATGATAATCCAGATACAGATTTTACTGAAGTTTACAGAAGTTAAACTATATTTTGGGGGGCTCCAAAATCACTGCAGATGGTGACTGCAGCCATGAAATTAAAAGACGCTTGCTCCTTGGAAGAAAAGTTATGATCAACTTAGACAGCATATTAAAAAGTAGAGACATTACTTTGCCAACAAAGGTCCGTCTAGACAAAGTTATGGTTTTTCCAGTAGTCATGTATGGATGTGAGAGTTGGACCATAAAGAAAGCTGCGCATCAAAGAACTGATGCTTCTGAACTGCAGTGTTGAAGAAGATTCTTCAGAGTCTCTTGGACTGCAAGGTAATCAAACTAGTTCATCCTAAAGGAAGTCAGTCTTGAATATTTATTGGAAGGACTGATGTTAAAGCTGAAACTCCAATACTTTGGCCATCTGATGCGAACTACTGACTCATTTGAAAAGGCCCTGATGCCAGGAAAGACTGAAGGCAGGAAGAGAAGGGGACGACAGAGGATGAGATGGTTGGATGGCATCACTGACTCAATGGACACGAGTTTGAGTAAACTCCAGGAGCTGGTGATGGGCAGGGAGGCCTGGCATGCAGCAGTCCATGGTGTCAAGGAGTTGGACATGACTGAGCGAATGAACTGACTGATAGAGGTTAAACAACTAGCCCAAGAAGCCATTAGCTAATAAGTGATGGAGCCAGGATACTAAACATTCAGCCCTAAAATCAAAATGTCCTCACAAGTGTAAATCACTGAAAGGAAGGTGAGCTAAACTAACAGAAGAGCATAAAAGTAAAAACACAGCACATCAGAACATGTCATGACTCTAAGGATTTTGACATACAGAGAGGACCTGCTCCAAACCAATCTGATTACCTACTTAAGAGATTCAACTGGGGGCCAGGAGTTCTCCTGAGGGAAGAGGCGTGAAGTGGGGGGGAAGCACCAGCGACGGCAGCGCTGACAATAAGTTTTCTTGTAGGATTTTTTGGTCCCATTTGTGAGGTCCATGTTGTCCTTAATGATGGGGAAATCAGGAAAATGGCAGAAATGAAAACTGAAGATGGCAAAGTAGAAAAGCACTATCTTTTCTATGATGGAGAATCTGTTTCAGGAAAGGTAAAACTAGCCTTTAAGCAACGTGGAAAGAGGCTAGAGCACCAAGGAATTTGAATTTGTAGGTCAAATTGAGCTTTTCAATGACAAGAATAATACTCATGAATTTGTAAACCTAGTCAAAGAACTAGCCTTACCTGGAGAACTGACTCAGAGCAGAAGTTATGATTTTGAATTTATGCAAGTTGAAAAGCCATATAAATCTTACATCGGTGCCAATGTCCACTTAAGGTATTTTCTTAAAGTGACTGACAGTCTGTTAAGAAGACTGACAGACTCAGTAAAAGAATATGATCTTATTGTTCAACAGCTTGCTAACTATCCTGATGTCAACAACTCTATTAAGATGGAAGCAGGCACTGAAGATTGTCTACACAATGAATTTTAATATAATAAATCAAAGTATCATTTAAAGGATGTGATTGTTGGAAAAATTCACTTCTTATTAGTAAGAAAAAAAATCCAACATATGGAGTTACAACTGATTAAAACAGAGATCACAGGAATTGGACCCAGTACCACAACAGAAACAATTGCTAAATATGAAATAATGGATGCTGCACCAGTTAAAGGTGAATCAATTACAATAAGACTATTTTTAGCAGGATATGACCCAACTCCAACAATGAGAGATGCAAACAAAAAATTCAGTATGGTACTTATTTAATCTAGTCCTTGTTGATGAAGAAGACAGAAGGTACTTCAAGCAGCAGGAGATCATTTTGTGGAGAAAGGCTCTTGAAAAACTGAGGAAACAGAGAACAAACTTTCAACAGCGATTTCAATCACCAGAATCACAGGCATCTGCTGAGCAGCCTGAAACGTGAACTGAATGAGAGAAAAAAAGAAAAAAAACCCTCCTATATCCGTTGAGATTTACGTTTGGCAGGTTAAAGAGGGTTACAGAGCGTAGGGCAGGGAAAAGGCCAAAACTCCATTTATGATAGTCTTTCTTTATCTTACAGTGCTGAATTTATTTTACGATATAACTATTCTTCGTGTATATACATTTAAAAAAGTGCTTTCTTTGAAACACTGGAACTTTCTTAAACTGCCGTTTTTTTGGGTTTTTGTTTGTTTTTTTAACTGCACACTTTGATGTGATAATAAGCACTCAGATATACATCAGCATAAACATTATAAAGATTTTCATGTGAGTAGGTTGGTATTTGTACTTGTGCTTTTTTTCTGCATAATGCTGATTATAAATTCTCTTCTTCTTTCTCATGCTAACAATTACCTCTTATTTCCTCTACATGCAAAAAAATGTGTTCAAATAAAATTAGAAAACCTCAGTGACCCTTACAGCCTGCAAAGATTTAAAACATGGCATCTCAATATTTTTGAAAACTACATTTATGTTTTTCTATATGTGTTTGAGAAATGCATACGAGTGTTTCACTGTAGTTGCCTCTGAGTATACCATTCCACGGCTTCCTGAATTTTGTTCTCTTTGAAATCTTCTGCGGTATATTAAATTTTTCCCCTAAGGGATTATGTAGCATGTCACTGAAGCTTTTTTTTTGAGGGGGGGAACCATATTAAGTGACCATTTTGCTACTGCTATCCAACAGGTACCACTGTATGTTTTTTGTAGTGTGGAGTAGATTCTGTGCTGGCAGTTTAGAATTTGTTAAAACTATGATTGTTCCATAATACTTTGAAAAAAGGTTTTTTTTAATTTAAAGAATCTTTTTAGCACATGTACACATATATAAACTTTCTTGCAAATATTCTCTTTTCAGGAGAAAATTTGAGGATAAGGGCACTCAGAAGAACTGGTGAAGCATGTAGTTATCCAGAGCTGGACAATTTCACATTTGTTAAATTAGAACCTTGACTAGTTCAAACTCAAATTTAAACTTCTTTGTCCACTATGTTTAAATTTTTTTAACATTAAATTCAAGCATTTTTCAAAGCCTCTAAAAAAGAAGGTTGCAGTCACCTGTTTTTATGCTATGCATGGGGTCTGATCTCAGATACACTAAATATGGGGTATAGGAACTAAAACCTGATGTATGAAGCTACTTTCACTTATGGTTCATTGGTTTTTGTACCAATATTTTTTTATACACTTCAGTGTAGGTCTTGTCAGTTAACCTTACTTTATGAGTAAACTAAGTAACCCAAATTATATTTCTTTAAGCCTATTTTACTATTGTGGCTCTTTGAAAACTGGTCAGTAACCAACTTCTTAACTGGCAAAAAATTCCATGTGCTGGAGCACCAGTTATAAATGTGGATATCTGTGAATGATAATGTTTTTCTTCATGTAAGTGCCTGTTGAGAGTTTCAAAATTTTTAAATACCAAATACTGGGACTTTTTTGGTAGCCCAGTGGATAAGACTCTGTGCTCATAATGCAGGGAGCACAGGTTCGATCCCTGATTAGGGAACTAGATCCCACATGCCACAACTGAGAGCTGGAAATAAATAAATAAAATGCCAAATATTTTCATAGTCACTTGCATGCAGTAATCTGGAAAATATTCAAAGAAAAATTGAAAACCAACTGTATTTAACCAGCCTCAAATTGTGCAACCATGATGTATAATAAAGAATTTGAAACAGAAAAAAAAAGTAACTAAAATATTGAGATGGAAATTATATTTGAAAGTGAAATGTCAACATATCACAAGAAAACTCCTACCTCCTTTGACAATAGCGTATTATTGACTGTATTTTATCTTTTACATCAATATATAATACTAGTGTAAAAAATGTCTCAAGAGTATCAACAAAAACCTCTTTTATAATTTTTATAGTAAGTATAAACAGATCTGCATAACTGCAGAAATATTTGACATTTTCCTGACTTTAACATTTTGCACAAAAGAAAACCATCCCACTTTGTAAGCTAAAGCAATAATTTCTAAAGAAAAAGGAAAGGAAGAAAAGAAAATGAACGGGGAAAAGCAACCATCAGCAACCACATCACAATTACATGCTTGTAAGAGAGATAAAAGGAAATTTACAAGGGTAACAGAAACATTTAACTGCAACTAATGTAACTTGTTTATAAATTATAAGTTTTCTAAAAATCTTCTAAACATAAAATGTCAGTTTTGTTGGATGCTCCAAAAGTATAAGCTTATGGTTTAATAGCTGCAAATCTATAACTATATTCAGCTTTAAAGAACATACACTGTTCTCTAGCTAACCAAATGCCCTTAACTCTATGGACTGCCACAGCTCAGAAATACCTTAAACTACATACAAAGTTCACACACTTTTCCAACCATTCAAAACACCTGAGTACTGCTGATATTTAGAAACTATCTGATTAAAGCAATACATGTGAATAACGTCCTAAGTTTGAGCATTTTAAATGTTTTAAACATACAAAACTGTACTAGATATAGTACTTAGTTATCTTAAGGAATTAACATTTAAGTCTTTGAAACCTAAGAGCTATTCAAGCTCAATTTTATTCAAAAATTTAATGAAATCTTTTAACTGGACATTTCACCTACTACCTAGTATCAAAAGAGTTTTCATACATTCAGGATAGTCATTGCTAGGTTTTTTAAGAAAAAATAGTGACCTTTTAAATCATCTTGATCATAAAACAAAAATTACCATGAGCTATGCATCTGAACTAAATTTTGTTCATGCTTAAAAATGACTTATTTAATGCTATACACTTCAGCAGACACAATCTATTTTAAAAAGTATATAAGCCTAGAATCTTGCCTGCTACAGGCGAAACCATCCAAAGAATAAGATAATCAGTATTTTTAAGTATATACAATGCATCAAACAACTTTATGAGGTACACAGCCTGATTCCTCAGACTGACAGGAGAAAACTACCTTACAGGTAGTTCTGGCAATCCACTTGAGACATTCTGGTATTTGAAAACTGAAACCAATCCTGCTATCAGAAGGGTCTTCCTTATATTTCACAGTCGATTCCATTCATTCTTTCTGCATTCTTTTAAACTTTCTTTAAGAAACTGATGATCACAAAATCATAACAGCTATTTATATTGAGCGCAAAACATGGGCCAAGCACTATTCCAGATACTTTACATATATTATTTCCATTCCTCATGAACAACATGCATGGTAATATGAAAACACACATTCTTCTGATAAAGAAACAGACCCAGAGAGGTTAAAAGGGAAAGGAAAATGACAAAGCAAAATGTTTCTCTTTCTACTCAGATGACAAAGAATCTGCCTGCAATACAGAAGACCCGGGTTCGATCCCTGGGTCCAGAAGATGCCCTGGAGAAGGGAATGGCAACCCACTCCAGTATTCTTGCCTGGAGAATTCCATGGACAGACCACGGAGTTGCAAAGAGTCAGACATGACTGAGCGGACCAACACACACTCTCTACATTAGGCCACTTTGTTCCCCTCTGGCCATCAACTCTTATAATGAAATTCTTCCTGAAACAGAACTTTACATGCTTCAATAAAAACTACTGCTGCTTTCCTTCAAAGAAAAAGCAATTGCTATTATGTGAAATATTTTACTGTACTACCAAACTACTGATATAATTTCTCCATCAATACTTTTGCATTAAAACTGGAAGAAGATGCTATGTAAAATACACTGATAAGAATACTAGGTAACTAAAATTTGGCCATTGTGAGCTGAACCTAAAATTTCTATAGCCAAGGTGCTCAAGATCATGAGTAAAGAGCTAATAAACCTGTCCCCAACCTCAACCTTCCACTGTTACAAACACAAAATTGTTTAAAAAAAAAAAAAAGCATATCTGCACACACAATTTTTTCCTGCTGCAGCAAGAATACTAAAATACTTGTTTCTTTATGCTTCAATCTAGTACGAAAACAGCACAAATTCAGAACAAATACCTCTTAAAATATATCACATATTATATGAATCTTTTAATGTACAAAATATATCAAGAAATGTAAAAAAAAAAAAAAGTGTGTTAAGCACTATCACTCCATACCAAGGGTGAAATAAAAATGAATCGCCATTGTTTTGAAAAATCCTAAAATGTCAGTAAGAATCTTTAACATAATTCTCCAAAACAGGCAAATAATGCATAGATCATGGCAAGACCTAAAAACTATTTTAAATTGCCATTTAAATTAATTTAATTACACTGATACTGGTTTTAAAAAACTGATTAAAATAAGAAGTGGAAAATATATGTTAACTAAAAATGGCTAGAAGGACACATGAAAACACAAGAAATCCTCGCAGAAATACAGTACCAATAAATGATTTTTTGAAAGGTCCTCAGCATTTCAGCAAGGTAAACACCACATTCTATTGACAAAGTGCATAGGGTCTTCTGAGCATGCAAGCAACCAAAAACCACAGGGCCTTCACAAGTTAGTGTTTTTAAACCTTGTTTCCTTGCCAGAACTTAAAAAAAAAAAAAGGTTGGAGTGAATGGTCTCTCCAATGCCTTTCTGTTCAGACACTGTAGAGCCAAAAGAAAACTGGTCAACTCACACTAGCAGATTTTTATGTATGATTAGTTTCAATAATACAGGGGCGGGGGAGTAGGGGGAATCCCCAAAACACTGCACTAGAAAACTAAGGCCTCATTCCCTGAACCTCATATACACTATGAGGCTACAGAAACAATCAGAAGTTCTGGGACAAACCAACAAAGTGAGAGTACATTAGCAAGTACTCTTGAGTAAATTAACCCAGGTACCCAATAACTTTAGACTTAAACAAAATGCCAGAGGAACATTTAAGACTATGAGAGATCTTTTTTTTTTTTTAATCTGATAATGCTAAAGAAAACAAAAATGTTATAAACTTAACTACTACCCACATCCATACCTCTCTAGTCTCAAGAGCCACAGGTAAGTAGGGTTTCTGTCTAAAGTCAGAAGACAGGCCTCCTATTCTCTGTCCCCGAACTCAAGAGGCAGTCTGTCTCTTCTTCCCGGTTTCTGCTCAGGCTGCTCTGCCATAGTGAGAACTCTCACTGGACCTTACATCCCACTAAATACCCCCTGTCTCACAGTGTTGTCCCTCCCCCAGCTAAGCAACTGGACACGTTTAACTTTCATTCGTCCCTACTTCACCTCCCACTTTTTCACTGCACTGTGGTTTCCACCATACCATTTTACTCAAACCACACTTATCAAAGTCACTCACCAACAGCCTCTTTGCTCTAAATTCAGTACAGGATTTAGAATCTTCATCTTACTTGCAGATCTCTCTGTAACATGTGACCCACACAATAGCCTTTCCTTTTGTTTTTTATTTTTCTGATCAGTAAATATATGTTCATTAAGAATTGAAATTATCATAGAAAAAAATGGAAAAGTTTGAGTACTCTGTAATCCCACTCTCAAAAACAGCCACTGTTAGCAGTACAGTATATATTCATTAAGACTGCTATACATATGCTACTATATGGGTATATGTATTAACAAAAATTAGATTACACTTGGGGACTTTCTTGATGGACCAGTGGTTAAGACTCCAAGCTATTACTGTAGGGAGCATGGGTTCAATCCCTGGTCTGGGAACTAAGATCCCATATGCTGCTCAGCCCAGCCAGAAAAAGAAATAGATCATACTATGTATTTTTGAGAATTTTTATATAATGTGCCTGATTTTCTTTGTTAGTATTATGTGACGGCATAATTAATGGCCTCTTAAAAAACTCAGGGTTTCCCTGGTGGCTCAGATGGTAAAGAATCCACTTGCAAGGCAGCAGATGTGGATTCCATCCCTCAGTCAGGAAGATCCCCAGCAGAGGGGCATGGCAACCCACTCCAGTATTCTTGCCTGAAGATTCTAATGGACAGAGGAGCCTGGCAGGCTACAGTACACAGGGTCACAAAGAGTTGGGTAAGGCTGAGCAACTAACACACAAAGAGCTCACTGGGCTTTCCAGGAGGCTCAGTGGTAAAGAATTCACCTGCCAATGCAGGAGATGCAGGTTCAATCCCTAAGTCGGGAAGATCCCCTGAAGGAGGAAATGTCAACCCACCCTAGCATTCTTGCCTGGAAAAATCCATGGACCGAGGAGCCTGCCAGGCTACAGTTCATGGGGTTGCAAAAGAGTCAAGACACAACTGAGCAACTAAACAACAAAAGAGCTCATCATAAAACCCAGAACCAGGGCATGTTATCTTAAACTGCAAAAGGGACTGGCAGAGGTGATTAAGGAAAAGGTTTTGAGATGAAGAGATTATCCTGAATTATCTGGGTTGGGCCCACCTGAAGATGCAATGTAGCTGACTTTGAAGATGCAGGAAGAGGTCAGGGAATGCAATGCAAGGAATACAAAGAATGCAACTCTCACAGCTGGAAAAGGCAGGAAATGGCTTCTACCTCAGGAACCAGCAGTGTCAATACCTTAACTTTTGCCCAGTAAACATTTGAGATTTCTGGCCTCCATAACTGTGAAAGACTACATTTCTGTTTTAAGCCACTAAGTCTGTACTAATTTGTTTCAGCAGCGATAGAAAATTAATACCGTGTGTGTGTGTGTGTGCATATACTATAAAATGCTATATAGCTGATGGAATGTGGGATGTGTGTATAACATATTCCATCAGCTGCATAGCATTTTATCATATGAATGTACTATATTTTATTTAGCCAATGCTTTATTAATGGATCCTTGGGTTGTTTTCAGGTTTTCATTACTATATACTTTACTAGGTGCCTAGAGGTTTAGAATACCTCTAAACACATCTTTATGTATTTGTCTGTTTCTCTAGTAGTTATCCCATAAAGTGCAACTATTTGGTCAAATAACATTATATTTTAAGTTTTAATGGATTTTTAAGTTAATCTCCAAAAAGGCTATTATTACTTTTTACTCACATTAACAACATTCAAGCCTCTCCCTCCTCCAAAGTTCAACTCTTTCAGTTTGTTAAAATTGCTTCCTTGGTGTCCCTTCTGTACTGGTTACTCAATTCCTCCTGCTCCTTTCCAGACTTCTCTTCCTCAGCTTATTTCTTACATGTCAGTGGTCCCCAAAATTCCAACTCCATCCTGGGCTTTCTCCTCTCTATACAGTTATCTCATCTACTTCCTTTTACCCCCATTACTACTTACAAACAGATTTCTCCCTCTTCCCTTTAAAATGTACTCCTCCATTTTATTAATGACTGGTGCACCAATATCCTACAGCCTATGGCAGATATGCGCTTCCCTGGTGGCTTAAATGGTAAAAAATCTGCCTGCAAAGCAGGAGACCTGGGTTGGGAAGATCCCCTAGAGTACAGAATGGTTACCCACTCCAGTATTCTTGTCTGGAGAATCTCGTAGACAGAGGAGCCTGGCGGGCTACAGTTTATGGGGTCTCAAAGGGTCGGACACCGCTGAACGACTAACACATTGGCAGATATGTGGGGATCACCTGACTCCTGCTTTATGTTCACCCCACACACCACAGGCTCTAGAGTCCATAAGATTCTCTCTCGCCCTATCAATTCCTTATAACAGGAATACACCGATTTCCAGCTGTGTCGCTTCACTGTGCATGCTCCCTATCTCAAGTCTCATACCCCACTGTGCCAGAAAAGGCTTTCTGAAACTCAGTTCTGATGTATCATTCAAGTAGATCTTTCATAGGCTGCTGGTTGCAACATAAGATGATATATTCCCTTGGGAAAATTGTTCGGCAATGTCTTCTAAAGTTAAACATACTGCTGCCCTATGAGCCAGTAAGTCCACCATTAGTTATTTACACAAGAGAAATGAAAACATATGTCTATAAGAAGACTAGCAGTTATGTGTTCATAACAGTTATATCCATAATAGCCTAAAGGAAGAATGAATAAACAAATTGTGTTATAGTTATATAATGTATTGTGCTGTGCTGTCCTTAGTCACTCAGTCGTGTCTGACTCTTTGCGACCCCACTGACTGTAGCCCACCAAGTTCCTCTGTCCATCGGGATTCTCCTCGCAAGAATACTGGAGTGGGATACCATACCCTCCTCCAGGGGATCTTCCTGACCCAGAAATTGAACTGGGGTCTCCTGCACTTCAGGTGGATTCTCTACCAGCAGAGCTATCAGGGAAGCCCATATAACATTTCACTACACATAAATTATAAAGAACTACTGAAGCAACTATCTTTCAATAAAAAAAATAAATAATTTTTTTTAAAAAAGGAAGGTGGAAGATATACCCCAACGAGCAACAGTAAAAACAAAAAAAGTACTGATAAGAGCAATAATGGATGAATTTTAAAGACATTACGTTGAGCTAAAGAAATCAGCCTGAACATGGAAGCAACCTAGATGTCCATCAGCAGACGAATGGATAAGGAAGCTGTGGAATATTACTCAGCCATTAAAAAGAATATATTTGAATCAGTTCTAATGAGGTGGATGAAACTGGGGCCTATTATACAGAGTGAAGTAAGCCAGAAGGAAAAACAATACAGTATACTAACGCATATATATGGAATTTAGAAAGATTTATTATGATAACGATAACCCTGTATGCAAGACAACAAAAGAGACGCAGATCTACAGAACAGTCTTTTGGACTCTATGGGAGAGGACGAGGGTGGGATGATAGGGGAGAACGGCATTGAAACATGTAAACTATTATATGTGAAATGAATCACCAGCCCAGGTTTGATGCATGATTCAAGGTGCTCAGGGCTGGTGCACCGGGATGACCCAGAGGGATGGAATCGGGAGAGAGGTGGGAGGGGGGTTCTGGAAGGGGAACACATGTATAATCATGGCAGATTCATGTCAATGTATGGCAAAACCAACACAATAATGTAAAGAAAAAAGTCTTTCCTGAATTTGTTACAATATAAAAATAAATAAATATATAAAATAATAAAAATATATTTCCATAATAAAGAAATTAAAATGTGAAAATCAAAAAAAAAGGAACTATGTGGGATTATTGGGAAGGCAGAAAGTCACACAAGAGTATATATTTACTGAAACTCATTCACTAGAAAAAATGATACTGATAAACCTATCTGCAAGGCAAGAACAAAGACGCAGATGTAGAGAATGGACTTGTGGACACAGCAGGGGAAGGAGAGAGTAAGACAAAATGAGAGAGGGACACTGACATATATACTCTACCATGTATAACACAGACAACTCATGTGAAGCTGCTGTATATAACACAGGGAGCTCAGCTCCGTACTCTGTGATGACCAAGGAGGTTGAGGTGGGAGGGAGGTGCAAGAGAGAGGCGATATATGTATACTTAAAGCTGATTCACATTGCTGTACAGCAGAAACACAACACTGTAAAACAACTACACATCAATTTTTAAAAAACTCATTCAGCTTTATAGTTTAGTTCTGAGCATTTCGCTACACGTAAATTTCACCTCAAAAATTTCTAAAGCAAGTATTAAGATTTAAAACTTTTACTTTACTCAGCATTTTTCCATACAAAAGCCTCAGAGCTGTCAGAATAGCCACCACACCTGGAAGAATGGCCATCACCAAAGTCTATAAATAACAAATACTGGAGAGGGTGTGGAAAAAAAGAGAACCCTCCTGTACTGTTGGTGGGAATGTAAATTGGTGCAGCCACTATGGAAACAGTATGGATGTTCCTTAAAAAACAAAAGTAGAGTTATCATCTGATCCAGCAATCCCACTCCTGAGCATATATTCAGACAAGACAAAAATTCTAATTTGAAAAGATACATGCTCTCCAGTTTTTAGAGCAGCGCTATTGAAAATAACCAAGACATGGAAACAACCTAAATGTCCATCAAAAAATGAATGGATAAAGATGTGGTGTATATATATGTACACTGGAATATTATTCAGTCACATAAAAAAAGAATAAAATAATGCCATTTGCAGCAAGACAGATAGACCTATGGAGATTATCATACCAAGTAAAGCAAATAAGACAGAGAAAAACAATATCACATATCACTTATATGTGGAATCAAAAAAAAGAAAAGATACAAATGATCTTATTTACAAAACAGAAATAGACTCACAGACATAGAAAACAAATTTATGGTTACCAAAGCAAAAAGGTGGGGGAAAGGAGGGATAAGTAGGAGACTGGAATGAACAGATACATACTACTATATAAACAATAAAGACCTACTGTATAGCTGCTGCTGCTGCTGCTAAGTCGCTTTAGTCGTGTCTGGCTCTGTGCAACCCCAGAGACGGCAGCCCACCAGGCTCTCCCGTCCCTGAGATTCTCCAGGCAAGAACACTGGAGTGGGTTGCCATTTCCTTCTCCAACTGTATAGCATAGAGGCCTATATCTAATATCTTCTAACTATAAAGAAAAAGAACCTGAAAGAGGATATATGTATAACTGAATCACTTTGCTGTACACCTGAAACACAACATTGAAAATCAATTATACTTCATTTTTTAAAAAGCCTCAAGATTTAAAACAAACCAGTCACTAAATTACCCCCCTTCTTTACCTACCACCTCACTCAGAAACAAGACTACACCAGAAATTACCTGGCGGTCCAGTGGTTAGGACCTGGCACTCTCAGTTTCATATGCCTGGGTTTGATCACTGGTTGGGGAACTAAGATCCCACAAGCTGAGCAGTGTGGCCAAACACAAAAAATGTAAAGAAACAAAACTGTAGCCACTGTGTGTTCCTCTGGTTTATAGATTCTGTCTATGTAGAATTGATCACAATTACCCCAGCACCCATCCTTATACTTGACACATTCAGGATGCTATATATACATTATCTTTGCTGATTCGTAATGACTTACTGACAATGTTTATAACTCCATTAAAGTTTTAGATCATCTGCTGACTCATTTTTCTGATCTTGTGTGTTAAATGTAAATATACCATGCTTGACAACACTTATAACCTTGTTCATCCAGCAGGGGCAAAGAAGCTTCTCCATATTTTCAAACAGGCAGCCGAGTTGAGTCTTTAACGTTGTGCTCCTCTCTTACATGCATTTCAATTAAATATTTAAAGGCACTACACCTTTCATGAGCTAGGATTCATTCTCAATTTACTTCTATCTTCTCACCATCAAATTCTGGCTCAGTCTTCTAAACTATCATGATTTCTAATATACCCGAATATATTAAATTTTTCTTTCTCTCATGTATCTCATTCAAATATAATATTACACAATTGTTCATTAAAGTAAAACTTTTATCCAATATCTCTTAACATTGTTCTAACAAACTTACTAGCATAATTTATGAGAATGCTCCATTCCTTTTTTAAAATATTTATTTATTTTTGGCTGCATCAGGTCTTTCATTGCAGCACAAAGGCTCTCTAGTTGTGATGCTCGGGGTCAGTAGAAGTGGGGCTTAGTTGCCCCATGGCCTGTGGGATCTTAGTTCCCCGACCAGACATAAAATCCATGTCTCCTGCACTGTAAGATGAATTCTTAACCACTAGACCACCAGGGAAGTCCCTGGATTCATTTTTAACATGGCAAAAGATCTGTACCAAGCCAGATACAGCAACTAATCATTTGAGCACCATTCAAACGTAAGACAAAATGCCCATGGTCACTTCCTTTTCAGTGCTTACACTTTCTTGTGAAAAACAAAAAGGGCAATGATCCATAAGAAAACCATTCTATTCCTAGCTCTATCAAGGTTCCTTTCAACAACACAGGAGCCAGCAGTTCCTTAAAGATAGACCCCTAATCATAAATTCAGAAGACACCAAATAGCAAAACCTACAATGATGATCCAGATTAATAGCCAGTTTAACCAGCTTTAGGAAACATTTTTCAAAGTACAACTGTGAGGCTTGGATTAGAACAAAGTACAATAAACAAGCACTAAAGCCACATTGTCTTTGGCCACTTAATAAAACAGCACAGGCAGGGGACCCTCTCATGAAGCACAGAGACAGTACTCTTGAGACAGACTCTTGAGAGTCCCTTGGCCAGCAAAGAGCTCAAATCAGTCAATCCTAAAGGAAATCAATCCTGAAAATTCTCTGGAAGGATTGATGCTAAAGCTCCAATACTCTGGCCACCTGATGAGAACAGCTGATTCATCAGGAAAGAACTTGATACTGAGAAAGATTGAGGGCAGGAGGAGAAGGGGGCGACAGAGGATGAGACTGGTTGGATGTCCTCATGGACTCAGTGGATATGAGTCTGAGCAAACTCCAGGAGATGGTGAAGGACAAGGAAGCCTGGTGTACTGCAGTCCATGCGGTTGCAAAGAGTCAGATACAACTGAGCGACTGAACAAGAGCAACAACAACAAAAAAGACACTGAAACCCAGAAACATGGATACAACTGAAAGGTAAACAAATAAAATTTTATAAATTTAGCCTAACAGAAAGCAAGTTATATTGAGAATATTTTCATATCATGAACTCTATGATAAAAACTTATTTCAAAAAGCATTTGGAAACCTACTTAGTGTTTTAAAGAAAAAAAGAGCAAAGCATAGCAAAGTTATTAAAGGAGTAACAGAGAGGTTTTAATGGGTAGTTCTAATTAATTTACCAGTTTAAGTTAACTATTAAGATTTCAACAACTTTAGCAAGTTTTCAATTTTTTCTGGTACAGAATCTTGTGTTTCAAAACAAAAAATTCTGGGAGGTAGAAAGGTCAGTCTCCTGGCCACATCTGGGGAGGGTGAGCATGAGGCCGCAGCCTGTGGGTTCCAGGAACAGCCAAGGCACGCACACCACCTGCAACACACTGTGGGTGCCTCAGGGTGAAGCTGAGGCTCAGGAAGGCTCTGCTGAGCACCTGAGGGTGCCCCCTACACAGACATGTTCGGGGATGTACCCTGGGCAGGCTGCAGTGGGCCCTGGCCTGTCTCAGGAGTGCTGGGCAGGCAAGACTGCCAGTCTCACTACAGCATGCAACCAACAGGCCCACGTGGGGGTGCCTCCCTTCCTGGCCGGCAGGTCCACCCGGAGCTTGAGGAGATGCTGGTCCCCAGGAAGATATCCATCAGTCCCTGGAGAACTGGCTAACCGTTTGCTACTTCCTTCCCAGACTGGATGCTGGGGCCTCAGGGACTGTGTCTCACCCTAACTCTGAGTGTCTACCCAGCCAGGCTAGGGAAGGGGTTGGGCAGGAGGGGGTAAGGAGGTCTGAGAGGCACGGCAAAGACGTGCTCAAGATCTGCCAGCATCATCTTAAGCGCTGCAAGCTGGTCAAGAGGACCTGATTCCTGCGGTGGAAAGTCAGCCTGGAAGTGAAACAAATCAAGTTCAAGAGAGACCTGAGGCACATATGGCAGAAGGCAGGCCTGAAGGAAACCCCCGTAGGCTGGCAGACCTCCAAGACCTACCTAAAGGTTAAAGGAGCCTCCTGTCTCTCCTTCACTCCTGCTACTGATGTGACCTGTTATGATAAATATTTAGAGAACTCAGTCAAAAGCAAAAAACAAAAAATTCTAAGTATTACCCCCCCATGACCACAGCGATATTTAAGAATTATTGATTAAAATAACAAAACCACCATGACTTTTTAATAACTTTTATATGTTATAAATATTCAAGATCTATTAGCTGTTCATTCACTATTAAATGTTTAATGCACATATGGGTTTCCAGACCCAGTGCAGAGATCCACAGCCCACTCCATTTCTCCAGTTATTCATCTAAGTGACTTCCCCACTACAGAAAGTATCAAATAGCTCACTAAGCTGTCTTATCAATCATTTCCAATCCTGAGATTATAAGACTCCGGGACAAAGGATACTTCTCAAAAGAATTTAGGGATTTCTAGAGAAATGACAGTTGGATCCAGTATTTAGATGCTCTCCCTCCTACCATTCTATGTAGATAACAGTAAAGAAACTTTAAAAGCTATAACCCCACAGGGAGGAGACAACAGTGATGAATAGATGGCAACATATTTTCGTATGATGTAAGATGAGAGACTTTCGGGTTACGATGGCAGATTGATCACACACATCTAATTCTTCTCTCTCCCAGAACCCTAGTAGGGCTTCCTTGGTGGCTCAGTGATAAAGAATCTGTCTGCTAATCCAGGAGACACAGGTTCGATCCCTGGGTTGGGAAGATCCCTTGGAGGAGGAAATGGCAATCCACTCCAGTACTCGTATTTGGGAAATCCTATGAAAAGAAGAGCCTGGCGGCTACAGCTCATGGGATTGCAGAAGAGTTAGACAGTACTGTGACTAAACAACAACAACAAAACTCTAATAAAACAAGGATAGAGAAAATTTTGCTGTTGTTTTTAGAACACTAACCGTAAAGATCAAGAGAATGGAACAAACAACAGCAACAAAACCTTGAAAGGTGGAGACATGGATGAGTGGTAACTGATTTGGTCAAAGACAAGTAGTGTTTGCAAAGACAGCAGTGCTGACCACCAAGAACAAACCCGGTTTACAGTACAGAATCCTCAAAGCGTTCCAGAACTGCCAGAGCAAAGAAAGGGGAGACTGGAGAAGGAAAGATCGGGTGAAAACTGTTTGAATAGTTAGAAACCTAGGCTCCCATTCCTCTTCCGAGCCGCTGAGTGACCTAACCTCAATGTGGCAGGAGATTAGAGATTCAGTCTCTAAAAACGTTAAACCATACATCTAGAAAAGATGATGCCAATTATGTGTCCCTTCACATTACACGTTCTGTGGCTCATTATCCGGCTCTCTTTTCCTGAGTTCCCAGACCACTGGCACCTAGACCTCTGGCCTCCAAGCAGAAAACGTCCATACTCTCTGGGAAATCAAATCAGGCCAAAAGGAAAGACAGACACTGGAGAGAGGCTCAAACAGCCCACTCAAACCAACGGCTTCAGTCCTGACCATACACTGGAATCACCTGGGCAACTTTAGAAAATACTGGTACTAATCTATGCAGAGAGAAATCAGAATAGGGGTTGCCTCTGGCAGGGAGTGGGGAAGATAGAAGAAAGAGATATGAAGGAATTGTCTGGGTTTTTTACTATGCTCTAACTGTGTGTTAATTACACAGGTATATACATAGCAAAACTATATACTTACTCTATATATTTTATTGTGGGCAATCACACTTAAAGTTTTAAAAGTACTGCTACCTAATGTATTGGGTCTCTCCATCACAAGCAAACAACCAAGGATTACCAGACCGCTGAGGAGGGTCTCTACTGCTAAGATTATGCCAAACACGAAAAAAAGTAACTTGGAGGAAATAAGTTATGTAAGTGAAAAAACAGCTTAAAGAAACTATCTTTAACATTCTCAGACAGATAAAGAGATATGGCATCTATGAAACAAGAAAAGAGATGAAAAAACAAGTGACACGCAGAGGACAAGAAGTCAAACCTCCAGACCTGCAACAGGGAATAAAGTCAACACACTGATAAGCCTCACTCAGAGCCCCAGAAAGGCTCAGCCCTTGAGAGTCTCCAAGTACACAGTCAGTGGGGAAGAAGTAAAGGGCTAAAAATCAGGTTACTGGTTTAAAGTCAGCTAAAGGCTTCCCTGGTGACTCAGACACCTGCCTGCATCCCTGAGTCAGGAAGATTCCCTGGAGAAGGGAATGGCTACGCACTCCAGTATTATCTGGAGAACCTCACGGAAAGAGCAGCCTGGCAGGCTACATCCATGGGGTCACAAAGAGTTGGGCACGACTGAGCACACACACAAAGTCTGTATATGGACCTGCAGTTTCCCTTCTCCCCTATTCACATCCTCTCATAAATTTTTTCTCTGGAAACACAGACTTGGAGAGACTCCAGACTCAAGAAGAGTGGAGAGAGGCTCAAGGCTGAAAGCCAAGGAATAAAGCAGAAGTATGTATAGTGAATAGCAGCCCCCACCCACAGCCCACTTCCTTTGCCCAGCTCTCAGAACACTGGGAGCCAGGCATATTACCTCCCCCACAGTTTGATTTAAATGTCCCTTTTGCATGCAGACAAACCAATTTTCATCATAGCAAGATAAAGGTCTTTTCTTGAATTTCTACAACTCCTCCTAGTCTCCAAACTCCTTAAAAGCAGGGGCAGCATCTTAATCAGCTTTGTATCCCCAGAGCCTAACACAGTCACACTTTATATTAAACACACTACAAATCTTTAATTTGTCTCAGACCCTGGAGATAACATGTAAATAGAAAAAGACTAGAAAACCTTGGAAAATTAGAACATACAAGGTGTAATCTGGACTAGGTCTTGAAAGGAGATTAAAAATTTAGGATTTATTAATGAAATGATGTCTGGGATTTGTTTTAAAATAATTTCTGAGCCACTCCCCCTCCTCCCAAAATCAGCTGTATTTCTGTATGCTGGCCACAAATGCTTTAAAATATCATTTACAATAACATTAAAAATATCAAATACCTACAAATAAATAACAAATGGTATGCAAGACTTTAATACAGAAAACTACAAAACATTAGAGAAATTTTAAAAGACATAAAGAACTGGAAGAACATATCACGTTCACAAACTGGAAAATTCAGTTTTGTTAGAACTGAATTCTCCCCAAATTAATAGATTCAATTCCAATCTCCAAAATCTGTATGAATGGACAAGATTCTGAAATTTATATGGAAACATTTAAGAGCCAAGAACTGCCCAGACCATCTTAAAGAACAAAATAGGAATGACCCATATTAAGGCTTATTATAAAGTTACATCAATTAATACAGTGATATTGGTGCAAGGGTAACAAATAGACCAATGAAACAGAATAGTGTTCAGAAATAGATCCACACTTACACGTTCACCTAACTTACAAAAAAGTGTCACACAGTGATATATATTCAGTGAATGGTGCTGGGTCAAATATATACCCATATGGTAAAAAGTGAATCTTGACCCTTACAATCCACCTACAACTTACTGTAAATGTAAAAAGTAAAAATAAAACTTCTGTATGATAACATGGGTGAAGAAGGCAAAGGCAACCCACTCCAGTATTCTTGCCTGGAAAATCCCATGGACCAAGGAGCCAGATCAGCTAACGTCCATAGGGTCGCAAAGAGTTGGGCACGACTGAAGCAACTGAGCACACATACTTGGTAACATGAGAAATCATCTCCATATTCTTAGGCGAAGCAAAGAGTTCTTAAATTGGTCACAACAGTAATCATAAACACAAGGACTAAGTATATTTCATTAAAATGAGCAATTTCCATTCATTTAAAAAAAAAAAAGGCCATCAAGAATGAAAACACAAGATACAAAGTGGAAAAGGATTAAGTCCAGAAAGGACTCATGAGAGACAGATGTGTATATACATGCACACACACAAACAGAACTCATATTCTGAATAAAGAATTATAAACCAATTAAAAAAATTATAAGACTTAACAGGCACTTCACAAAAGACAACATATAAATGGCCAACAAAAAGTACTCAACCACAATCATCAGAAAAATGTAAAATAAAGCCACATGTATATTACTGCACTTCCACCAAAACAAAAATTACCATTCCTTGCTAATTAGTAGAACTACTCTGGGAAAATGTTCAACTGGATCTAATGCTAACATTTTATTATTCTAATGCTAACATTTTATTATTCACATACCTCATAAATCAACAGTTCCACTCCTGGATATAAACCCCAATCCTGCAATGTTCTATTTCTTGATGTGTAATAGTACACTTAGTAAAAAGTCTTTACCTGCATACTCAAGATAGGCACTTTTTAAAAATACGTTATACTACAATAAGTTTTCTAAGATTTCTTTGACACAAATTTCTCAGAGACCTTAAGGCTAGCATTTCAGAATAGGAGCTTCTGGTAAACTGCAGAAAATTTATTAATAACATTGTGAAAAACACAAAAGCTACTAATACATTTCATTCCAGAACAAAAGCGAAAACTACGAACAGAGAACTTCTTGATTTTCATGAAGCACCAGACTTCTTTCACCAATGGAAGGATTCTGTTATTCTACACTGAAACCCACAGAAGAGAGATCTCTGCAAGAAAATGCTGCTTTTTGAAACCACTTCTAACAACAAGAGATAGGAGTAAAGTGAAGGAATCATTCCAAAAGTTTTGGTTAACTCTTCGGTGAAAGGATGCCAACTGAGTTGATGTATGGTGCCCAAAAGACAGAAAGAAAGGCACAAAGAAATCGCAGCAACTCTAAATCAAACACTAACACCACAATCCAACCTACCGGAAATTCTGTGGTTAATTTGAGGCTTGCCCCTCTAGTCATAAGGTGATTTCAGCGACGGCTACAAACGCTCCCAACTGCATCCTCGGGCGTCATTTCCACACCTGGCTCGCCCATCACCTGCCTGGAGACACGGCCTTACGCAGAATCCCCGAGGCCAAGTAAAGACGCCAACTTCGCAGGAGGCGCGGACAGTCTCGCCCCATCTGGTCACCCAGAAGGAACAGACTCCTGGCCTCGAGGGCGGAGGTGAAGAGCCAGTGTGCCCCGCAGGATCGACGAGGAAGCGCCCCCGAAGCAGCCTCGTCCCTCCACCTCCCTGGGAATCTACTGGGAGTCCCGCCGGCGAGTTTCTTCCGCAGCAACCGCGGTGGGGAGGGTCCCGGCGGCCTCTCGGAACTTAGGCCCCGGCGGGGCCGGAGGCGCCCGCCCGCTCGCGCCGCAAGTTTGGCGGCGGCCCCCGCTCGCCGCGCCGCGGCCCGGCTGCGCGTCCCGCGGAACTCGGGCTCGCGGCCCGCCCGGCCTCCCGGCCCGCCCGGCCTGGCGCGGCGCCCCTCACCTTGGAAACGTTGGGTGGACTCCGTCGTAAACATTAACTTCCCATCCAGCCGGCAGCCGAGCCGCCGCGTCTCAGCGCCTCGGCCCCGCTCCCGGCGTCACGGGCCGCCCCCTGCGCCTCCTCTCGAGCGCCGCGCTCACGCAGGAGCCCGGGGCCGCCTCCGACCCTGACCCGCCTCAGGCCGAGCCGCCGCGGCTCCAACTTCCAGCCGACCCCCGGCGCGCCCGCCGCCGACTCCTCCCGGGTCCGGCCCGGCCGCGTCAGGGAGGCTCAAGGCGCAGGCGCGGCAAGGGCCTTAAAGAGACCCGGCTGTCTCTACCGCAGAACGGGCCCGAGCAGGTTAGGGGTCGGGCCGGCCCGCCGGGAACCGGAGAAGCCGAAGGGATTGGACAGTGGGGCACGGGGGCGGGGAGCTCTCGCTTGTTCCTCCGCCTCTCTTTCAAAGCTCCAGCCATCGGACGCACAAATTGCTGACTTCCCCGGTCTCTAGAACCGCCCCTTGCCTATAAGTGCTGCACCGAACGTTCCCGCTCCCGACCCGAAGCGACCCCAGCCCTAAGGCTGCGGGCCTGGCATTGCCGCACCGCCCCCGGGCTGGGGCCACGCGATGCGGACGCGCCAGCTTCCAGCGGCCGCCGGAGCTTCCTCGAGAGGCGACCAGGTCACTCTGAAAAGACAATTAACGTGTAAATGGCACTTGTGATTGCAGATCCCTCTACCATCAGTCGTCTCGCACTCTGGGTTTATGCAGAGTCCGGCAGTGGGCAGAACATGGGCACAAATATGTGATGTCCAGGCGGGCAGTCATCCAATGTCAACGAAGACATTCCTAGAAGGAAAGCACTTAGTGAGAAACAAAAACAAACTACTAATTCCAGTAAAATCCCAGGAAAAACAGGCAAAAAATAATAATAATAAAGGCAATATAAATTACTTTCATTAGATATTGAGAAGTGACAAAACGATAGTAATTAGCACCCAAAAAAGAACCTAGAAATTAGATAGCCCTGGTTATTATCTAATTGAAAACTATAATTTCCAGAAAGGGTTCCACTGTAATAAGCATTTCCAAAAAAAAAAAAACTCCGTTATTTAAAAAAAAAAAGAACAAGATTAGGAAGTTCAAAAAACAGGAAGTAGAGCCATGTCCTTCTATGCATATAAAAACTTTAAATTTTATCTGAGGCAAAATTTTGCCTAACTTTAGATTATGCCGCTATTTAAAGTAATTTCAACCAAGTTTCCTCACAGCTGAATCCATCTTGTATAAGAAAGCTGAGACACCATGTTAATCTATCTTTCCTTCCTAAATTCCATCTATCAGAAAATCCTGTAGATTTTTACCTACCAAATTTTCCTTGAATCTAACCTCTTCTATATCATCCATCACCACCCTAGTCCAAACTACCTTTGCCTGGGAGGACCGGGGCCTGGGTGGTGGTGATTTAGTCGCTAAATCGTGTCCTGCTCTTGCGACCCCATGGACTGTACTCCGCCAGGCTCCTCTGTGCCTAAGATTTTCCAGGCAAGAAGACTGGAGTGGGTTGCCATTTCCTGCTCCAGGGGATATTTCCCACCCAGGGATGGAACCCGGTCTCCTGCACTGCAGGCGGATTCTTTACCTACTGAGCTCCCAGGGAAGCCCTGGGCTACTAATTTAGTCCCTGACTGGTTTACACTCTCACGCCCTCTAGCACCTCTCTAATCTCCACACAAATGGCTCTGTGTACCACAGCACTACCACTTCAGTGGCTTCCCAACTTCCTCAGACAATCTGCACTTAACTAATCTGCATGGTCAGGCGGCCTCTTCTCCACCTCTCCACCTCTTCTCACTGCTCAGACCACATTCTGTCCTATCTCTGTTCCAGCCACACTGACCTCTTCCGATTCCTCAGTTTTCTCCCTCCACAGACCTTTCGCCTGTGCTTCGCTCTGTGCCTGGAAACCTCTTCCAGTACTTATCCTTCTGACCGCTAGTCTCTACCTCTGAGAAGTACCTTCAGACTCTCCTGCCTTGGTCCTTTCCTATCACATGGCACTGAAACTGTAACTATGTGATTTTTGTGGTGAATTTTTGTTTCCCCCACTCGACTGATTTCACCAATGAGGCCGGCTAGAAGCTTGGGTTTTTTTGGCTCATGGTTTTTTTTCTATATTTGTTCAATGTGTGTTTTGTTAATTCAATAAATAAGAAATTCAGTTCAGTCGCTCAATTGTGTCTGATTCTTTGAGACCCCATGAACCACAGCACGCCAGGCCTCCCTGTCCATCACCAACTCCCAGAGTCCACCCAAACCCATGGCCATCAAGTCAATGATGCCATCCAGCCATCTCATCCTCTCTCGTCCCCTTCTCCTGCCCTCAATCTTTACCAGCATCAGGGTCTTTTCCAATGAGTCTGCTCTTCGCTTGAGGTGGCCAAAGTATTGGAGTTTCAGCTTCAACATCAGTCCTTCCAATAAACCCCCAGGACTGGTCTCCTTTAGGATGGACTTGTTGGATCTCCTTGCAGTCCAAGGGACTCTCAAGAGTCTTCTCCCACACTACAGTTCAAAAGCATCAGTTCTTCAGTGCTCAGCTTTCTTTATGGTCCAACTCTCACATCCATACATCACCACTGGAAAAACCATAGCCTTGATTAACGGACCTGTGTTGACAATGTCTCTGCTTTTTAATATGCTGTCTAGGCTGGTCATAACTCTCCTTCCAAGGAGTAAGCGTCTTTTAATTTCATGGCTGCAATCACCATCTGCAGTGATTCTGGAGCCCCGAAAAATAGTCAGCCACTGTTTTCACTGTTTCTCCGTCTATCTGCCATGAAGTGATGGGACCGGATGCCATGATCTTAGTTTTCTGAATGTTGCGCCTCAAGCCAACCTTTTCACGCTCCTCTTTCACTTTCATCAAAAGGCTCCTTAGCTCTTCTTCACTTTCTGCCATAAGGGTGGTGTCTTCTGCTTATCTGAGGTTATTTATATTTCTCCCACCAGTCTTGATTCCAGCTTGTGCTTCCTCCAGCCCAGCGTTTCTCATAATGTACTCTGCATGTAAGTTAAATAAGTAGGGGGACAATATACAGCCTTGACGTACTCCTTTTCCTATTTGAAACCAGTCTGTTGTTCCATATCCAGTTCTAACTGTTGCTTCCTGACCTGCATACAGGTTTCTCAAGAGGCAGGTTAGGTGCTCTAGTATTCTCATCTCTTTCAGAATTTTCCACAGTTTATTGTGATTCACACAGTCAAAGGCTTTGGCATAGTCAATAAAGCAGAAATAGATGTTTTTCTGGAACTCTCTTGCTTTTTTGTTGATCCAGCAGATGTTGGCAATTTGATCTCTAGTTCCTCTGCCTTTTCTAAAACCAGCCTGAACGTCTGGAAGTTCATGGCTCACATATTGATGAAGCCTGGCTTGGAAAATTAATTAATTAATTATTCTAATACTAGAACTTGAACTAGATATGGCTTGAAGGTTACCTAAGTCATAGATAGGTAAAATGTCACAATTTGACATTTGGTATCAGAGTCTTAACAGAACTCCAGTAATTTTTAAAATTAATTTTATTTTGTTTAGCTGGGTTGTCTGAATATCCTTTGGGTAACCTTTAAAACTGAATTCTCAAAATATCTGTATAAAGCCCTGAATTAATAATGATAGCTATGGGATGGTCCCACATAAACCTAATAATAATGGTTGCTTCAAGGGAGGAAGACTGAATGATTGGGAGTCAAGGCTGGGAAGAAGACGTTTGACTGCCTGCCCTTTTGGACCTTCTTAATTTCAAGCCATGTGAATATATTATTACCTATTTGAAAATAAATAAATGACACAAAAGAGTGCATACTCTGATTTTATTTATTTGAAATTCCAGAAAAGGCAAAACTAGTTTGTGGTGAAAAAATCATAACGGATTGCCTCTGGCAGGCAGTTGGGAAGATACATGAGAGAAATTTCTGGGCCAGAAAACTGTCCCACTTGGGCTAGGCTGGGACCTGGGACTCTTTACCAGAGTGCTTGCACCTGCACAAATACTTCCTTAAGCGACAGAATACAAAGAAGCTGTGGGACTAAAAGTACTCGCACACATGTGCAGATGCAAAAAGACCACAAACCGACTGCCATTTCTAAGGTGTCAGGAGCAAAACAGGGTACTATGTATGACTCCTGCACACAGCACCACCAGTTGGGTGGACGGACCATCTAAGCTATGCTTGCTGCCCAATCTACCAACTTTCCCATCCTCTCAACCCATTTAAGAAACCGTCTTGCCTCCCACCACCCCTTGGAGCCAGTAAGGGCGTATGTTACTCATTTTCCTTCCCTTGTGCTGCAGTATGAGATTCAATAACTCGCCTGAATTTTTCATCTGGTCTCTTACCAATTTCTATTGATTAAAGAGTCCAAGTACTCAAAACAGTAACACACTACTGGTACAACCACTGTGGAAAATGGTATAGAAATTCCTCAAAAAATTGAAAATAAACTACCATACAATCCAGCAATTTCAATCCTGTTTATTTATCTGAAGAAAATGAAAATACTAATTTGAAAAGATATGTGCAGAGAATACCCTGGTGGTCCAGTGATTAGGACTCAGTGATTCTCCTACATGGGGCTCGAGTTTGACCCCTGGTTGGTGAACTAAGAGTCCACAAGCCTCTCAGTGTGGCAAAAAAAAAAGAAAAAGATATGTGCACCCAAAGTTCACTGCAGGATTATTTACAATAGCCAAGATATGGAAGCAACCTAAGTGTCCATCAGTAGATGAATGACTAAAGATGTGGTGTATATACACACAGTAAAATGTTAGTCATAAAAAAGAATGAAATCGTGCCATTTGCAAGAACATAGATGTACCTAGAGGGAATTATGCTGTATAAAAAAAGTCAGGCAGAGAAAAACAAATATCATATGTTTTCACTTACAGGTGGACTCTAAAAAACAAACCAAATATAACAAAATAGAAACACTCAGAGAACAAACTGAATGGGAAATTGAGTGAAATAGGCTATGGGAATTAAGAAGTACAAATGTCGGGTAATAAAATAAGTCATGGGAATGTAATGTACAATGTAATATAGAGAATAATGTTGTGATAACTTTGGTGACAGAGTGTACTAGGTTGGTGCAAAAATAATTGCGATTTTAGTTGTTGACATTTGCTGTTTGATTTTGGAATACAGTCAGAAATAAATGCGATTATGTTATACATCATTTTAATGCACATTTCTCTCTTTTGTTTGCTTATTATTTGCTGTGTATTTATATTTATTTTAGACTGGGGAAATGATGTTAGACAAAAAGAAAATTCAAGCAATTTTCTTTTTTTTTAAGTCTTTATTGAATTTTTTACAATATTATTTATGTTTTTGGCTTTTGGGCCATGAGGCATGTGAGATCTTAGCTCTCCGAACAGGAACTGAACCCACACCCCCTGCACTGGAAGGCAAAGTCTGGACTGCCAGGGAAGTCCCTTGAGCAATTTTCTTATTTTCTTATTCAAGTTCAAAATGGGTCATAAAGTAGCAGAGACAACTCGCAACATTAATAACGCATTTGGAATTGCTACAAATGTACAGTACAGTGGTGGTTCAAGAAGTTTTGCAATGGAGATGAGAGCCTTGAGACGAGATGAGGAGCACAGTGGCTGGGCATCAGAAGTTAACAAAAACCAATTGAGAGGATCATTGAAGCTGATCCTCTTACAACTACACAAGAAGTTGCCAAAGAACTCAACCTCAACCATGCTAAGGTCATTCAGCATTTGAAGCAAATTGGAAAGGTGAAAAAGTTCTATAAGTGAATGCCTCATGAGCTGACTGAAAATCAAAAAAAACTGTCATTTTGAAGTGTCGTCTTCTCTTATTCTTTACAACAACAACGAATCATCTCTCAATCGGATTGTGATGTGCGATGAAAAGTGGACAACTGGAGACAACCGGCTCAGTGGTTGGACCTAGAAGAAGCTCCAAAGCACTTCCCAAAGCCAAAGTTGCACCCCCCAAAAAAAAGTCATGGTCACTGTTTGGTGGTCTGCTGCCAGTCTGATCCATGACAGCTTTCTGAGTCCTGGTAAAACCATTACATCTGAGAAGCAAGCTCAGCAAATCAATGAGCTGCACCAAAAACTGCAACACCTGCAGCCAGCACTGGTCAACAGAAAAGGCCCAATTCTTCTCTACAACAATGCATGACTGCATGTCCCACAACCAGTGCTTCAAAAATTAGGCCCCGAAACTCTGCCTTATTTGCCATATTCACTTGACCACTCACTAACTGACTACCACTTCTTCAAGCATCTCAACAACTTTTTGAAGGGAAAATGTTATCACAACCAGCAGGAGACAGAAAATGCTTTCCAACAGTTCGTCAAATCCGGAAGCATGGATTTTTATACTACGTTAATAAATGAACTGATTTCTCATTGGCAAAAATGTGTTGATTGTAATGGTTTCCTATTTTGATTAATAAAGATGTGTTTGAGCCTAGTTATAATGATTTAAAACTCACAGTCCAAAACCACAATTACATTTGCACCAACCTAATAACTAGCCATACTGTTGTGATCATTTCATAATGTATAAAAATATCAAATCACTATGTTATACACCTGAAACTAATACAATATCATGAGTCAATTAAATTTATTTTAAAAATAAGCAAATGCACAGCTGAGCCCTCTCTGCAAGTATTGGCTAAGGACTGTACATACTAATACATTTTTTCTTTTAATCCTCATGCTATACTCATGAGGCTGGTAGCACTATAACCCCCTTGCATATAAGAAAACTGGCACTTAGTAAATACCATGTAATTTGCCCCTGTCTATAAAAATAAAAAATGATGGGGCAGTGCTTTGAACCCAGTCAGTCTAATGTCAGAAGTAATTTATATTACTCATCCACTAGATCAAGAGCTTTGCAAAGATTGAAATCATATTTTGTCTTAGACTATTGAGTTGCCCCAGCACTTTGCATAGTAGCTGCTGAATATATTTTGAATGAATGATAAAGAACAAGCTTGGTGTTGTTTTTATTGGTACAAATTATGTATTTTTAATTGGTACAAATTATATGAGGGCATGGCAACCCACTCCAGTACTCTTGCCTGAAGATTCCCATGGACAGAGGAGCCTGGCAGGCTACAGTCCATAGAGCCTCAGAGAATCCAACACGACTAAAGCGACTGAGCATACGTGCACGCATGCATATGTGTGTGTGTGTGTGTGTGTGTGTGTGTGTAATATTCTAAACAATCTAAATAATCAGTACCATTGTGTTAAGTGCCTAAGAGGTACTATCTCTAATGAGATCATGGGCCTGAGGAGAGAAGCTTCTACCGTTAGCTCTAACCATCCAATTCATTTAATGAAAGAGTTTACACTTTAGTTTTTCACTGAAAAATTAAATTTTTTATTTTAAATTAAAAAATCTGTACTAATAAATAATAAGGTTAAAATTAAAGCTAAATCTAACCAGAGAAATGGCTAATTCTAACGTCTCCCAAGTGCTTGAACACTTGCATAAGTGAAATTCCACCGTGTGAATCTCACACCAA
This sequence comes from Antilocapra americana, assembly GCA_007570785.1. Taxonomy (NCBI): domain Eukaryota; kingdom Metazoa; phylum Chordata; class Mammalia; order Artiodactyla; family Antilocapridae; genus Antilocapra; species Antilocapra americana. Next base: position 7,217,180 of record ML662496.1, read on the forward strand.
CACCACCTCTGCTCCAGCCCTCTGCCACTCGGCTGTTCACATTCTGAATGAAACTAGAACAGAAGATAGAGGAAGTGTGGGTGCAGTGGGCAGGGGTCCCCTCCTCAGAAACAGTTGAATTTGAGGCAAATACAGTTAACAAGTCAAGATTCCCTGTGTTCTAATGCCACACACCCCTGATATTGATTTGGGTCACTATCTAAGGGAGGGCTCAGCCACCGAATCTGCCTGCAATTCAGGAGCCACAGGGGATGCAGTTTCAATCCCTGGGTTAGGAATATCCCCTGGAGGAGGGCATGGCAACCCACTCCAGTATTCTTGCCTGGAGAATCCCATGGACAGAGGAGCCTGGCAGGCTACAGTCCACAAGGTTGCAAAGAATCAGACACAACTGAAGCAACTTAGCATGCACACACTAGGAGGGGAGGAGAAGGAGAGTCTGAGTTCTAGTCCCCTCTAAACCAGGTAAGGGTTCAACATCAGAGCATTGTGCTCTCAGTCACCAACAATGTTTTATAAGTCAGCCATGTGAGCCTCATTGCTCACAGAAAGGAAAGGCAAGTGAGGCATTCTTATAACCTCAGTACATTCCCCTGAAAGGCAAAAACTACTCAGAGTCCAGAAAAGGAACTAACCAGTGTTAAACTCACTGCCCATTTTCACTTTGGGCAGCTGGCATCTGGAGTTTCCAGAGAGAACCAGGGCCTCTCAGTTACATTCTAGGACTGCACTGTCCAATACATCAGCCACTCACCCCATGTGACTATTTACACTGAAACTTAAAATTTCAGTTTCTCAGTAGCACTCACACCTTTCAAGTGCTTAATAATGAATGGCCCACATGTGGCAGCTATTCACTAAGTTGGGCAGCACACATACACCATTCCTACCCATCAGAAAGTTCTCTTGGCAACACTATTCCAGAAAAAGGAGGAACAACACTCCATTGTGACCTTCACCCCAAAGGCTCACAATGAAATAGTGAAATGAAAGCCTATTTCACTTGGCTCAGTGCTTTCCAAAGTGCAAACCAAAAGGCACTCAAGCACAAAAGCTGTGGCCTCTCCTTGTACTGAGGTGATAAAAAGGGCTTTAACCTCACCACTTCACCTCCACCACATTCTGTGGTTGGCAAGACACATTATCTTAGGAAAGAACATTGTTAAGAGGGACACAATTCTATTGCCATCTCTTGGCACTTGTGCACGAGTAGGGACTAGATCTGTCATAGTTGTGGTAAAGAACCAGGTCTTGGGCTCCAGTGATTGGGCATCATTTCTACGTGTGATATCAGACATTCAAGCTATCAACCCAACAAGAGCTTTTAAAACTCTGCCACCAAACTGGGACATCAGTTGAGTGCCAGTTTCCACCTCACCCATCAAGGGAGAAGTCCATTCTTTTCTTGACAGTCTGAAGTATCTGTTTGAGAGCAAGACAAAACTTGTTGCAGTTAGAGTAACAATTTCAATCTATGCAATTATCTGGGCACTGGTAACTTCCAAATTAATGCATGTGACTAGATTGTAACCTAAAATTTCACATGTGTTTGCCAAAAGTGTGTGTAACCTGTTTGAGCTCCTGTCTTCTCACTACAAACTGGAGAGAATGGAACGATCTACTTAAGCACTGAAGTGACACTTAAGTGAAATAATACACCCAAGGCACAAAATAAGCATTCAGTGAACGGTAATTGCTGTTATCCAAAGTTACAAAGCATCAATATGCCAAAAATTTAAATAGATTTCTAAAGGACTCTGCAACAGAAAAATCCTGACTCAACCACCTGCGAATTGTTTGGCCTCTGTAAGCGTGTTTCATCAGACAAGTGAGGATAAGAGCTGCCAACAACAGAGGTGTTATTGGTGTGAGAAGTGTCTAAAAACAGTCAAGTACAACATCAGCTCGTGTTAATTAATTCTGTCCCAACCTCTACCAAAAATGAAACTAAGAAACTACATTGGGAAGGTAAAATTTCACTTTATGATAAATTAATTTAGCTTTTATTATGCCCTGGGCATCAAAACACAACTTGGTTGCAACCACTGTTGAAGTCATCACTGAAAGGCCCTACAACCAACAACGTTGCCACCAAACAGAATTTGTCAGCAAATTCTGTGGTAACCAGCTTTTTCCCCAGTTAATCTTTTTCTCCACATGAGAAATTTGAAACCCATGCAGCCACATTGTCTCCTCTGAAAAAGCACATTCAGAAGATAACCAGCAGCCAATTACAGCAAGGAGAGAAACGGTATTGAATTACAGAAGTCAGTTATTAAAGTAACCTTTCTTACAGATGTGGAATTAAGCCTAACACTTCATAAATTTTTGTTCAACACTCAAATGGCCACAGTATAAGGAGAGAACAATCTCAAAATAAAGCTGAAATGTTAACAAGCTCTTCCTGTGACTTGAAGATCAAGCAAGGTATATTAATCCTAACTGAATAACAAAATATCTTGTTAGAGTAATCACATTTTTATAAGTTTTAATGTAAAAGCAAACATTATTTTAGACATTTACCTGTTTCCTATTAGGGTTTCTAAAGGCAGAAGTCATTTTGGTTGTAACCATGATAAGCAAAGACAGGGAGACTGGGGATTTGAATTGAATTTATAGCTGACTCATAGGGAGTGTTTACAAGACATTGCCACTGGGATCCACCCATTCAACACCCTTTCAGTTCCACCTTATACATTTGTTTAAGTAGCACCCTTAGGAGAAGCTGGGAAAGTGGAGAACTAGGAATGCAGTAAACAAAGCTTTTTGGGCATAAGGGTGCTAATTTTTTTTTTCCAGCTTTCCTTCCTTTCTTCCTCCATCTCTCCCTTTTCTTTCTTTCACTTTCCTTCCTTCTTTCCTCCTTTCAATGATTTGATTTGTCTCAGAATGACAATTATAATACTAACTGTTATTGTGTTTGGGGTGCCAAGTCTGAGCCACTGGTTAGCAGCTTCTTTGTATTAGCTGATTTCAATACCTAAATCTGACTCTAGACAAAATTATTAATTTGTTAAGGTCTATATATTTTTTTTCCTACTCTTTGAGGTTTTGGAATACTGCAGGCTATTGTGTTAATGAATACTGCATTTGTGTTATTCAGGATTATTCATTGAGAATTTCTATGAAATACAGGGGCAAGTTATATACCTTATGAGAGATACCTAAATAGAGATAGCCACTCTCCATGAGTTGGGCTATGGAAGCACTTTTTATCTCACTTAATCTTCACTGTAATCCTATTATTATCCTCATTTATAAGTGAACCCAAGCAAATCACTAAAAATGCTTCATTTACTTACTCATTCAATCATTCACTTATAAACCTATCAAGAACATAGAATTGTGTCAGGCACTTTCCTAAAAGGAAGGGCAATAACTAATATTCTCAGTTCATATCACCAATAATGTAATGTGCTTCCAAAATGGGGTGGCTGTCATTGCTGCTACTACTAAGTCTCATTAGTTGTGTCTGACTTTTTGTGATCTTATGGACAATACCTGCTCTGGCTCTTCTGTCCATGGAGTTCACCAGTCAAGAATACTGGAGTGGGTTGCCATGCCTTCCTTCATGGGATCTTCCCAACCCAGAGATCAAACACGCTTCTCTTACACCTCCAGCATTGGCAAGTGGGTTCTTTACCACTGGCACCACCTGGGAAGCCCACAGCTATCATTTGGCCCATATAAAAGATGAGGACACTATGGCTGGCCCAAAGCCACAATGACAGAAAAACAAAAAGCAAAAATGCAATCATAATTTTCTCTTCACTGCATTGTTTGGAGTTACAAAAATGTAGTACCTGTGTTGAGACTCTAGTTTAAGAACGTATGGTCTCCTGTACAAGACAGACATGTGAACAAATACATGGACAATAATGATATGTTCTATTATTTGGAGATACAGTATGATGGGAACATACAGAATGGGGATCTACCTAATCTGGCCAGGGAGTTGTACTATTTTCATCTGCCCACACCCAGTTCCATCTTTTAATAACAGGTGTAGACACCTGACCTCAAGCTAAACCAATCATGTTACTTTGATTCCCTGACCACAGTAACTGGCTTAAGGGGGCAGGCTTAAGAAAAACCTCCCTGAGGATTTTTCAGGCCTGAGCTGCCATTTGCCTTCTCATTATGAAGCTCAGGGATTTGAACCAAGAGATCCTGGCTGTTCTCAGAGAAGAAAAAAAATGGAACAGAGAGCATCCTGAAGATATAGAATCCTCAGTTCCAGTCAATCCTGCCTTTCCTAAGCCTCTGTTACTCTGATTTTTCTTTAATGCTGTGGCCTCACCAAGAACCTCCAAGTGACTCACTCACTCATCAAGTATTTTCTGAACATTTACATATACATGCTACTTATATATTTATAATATACAGCTTATTATACCAGGTTATTATTCTAGGTACTGTTCTAGGCACCGGGGATAGATACAAGTGGTAGCATCCTCTACTGGGGCCCCCAGTGATCCTGGCTGCCTGTTCTGTCCTTGTATAGTCCCCCCACTTTGATAAGAGCTGGACAGTGTGAGCTGCAAAGTACAGGAAAAGCATAGGTTATAACCTCTGAGACAAGGTCATTAGGACACTGTAGTTTTTCCCCGTTCTCTTAGGTTGCCTGCTTTGGAGGAGGTCAGCAGCTATGTGTGAACAGCTCTATTAAGAACAAATCGAAGGCCTCCCAGCAGCATCTAGAACCCACTTGAAAGCCACGTCAATGAGGCACCTTGGAAACAGACCCTTCAGTCCCAGTCAGGTTTTCAGAGAACTTCAGTCCTAGCCCACGTCTGACTGAATCCTGCAAGAAACCCTAAACCAGGGCCGTTCACCAAGCTGCTCCCAAATTCCTGAAGTGTCAAACCTGTAAGGGATAATAAATGTTTGTTAGGGCTTCCCTGGTGGCCTTGTGGTTGAGAATCCACCTACCAAGGCAGGGGACACAGTCCCTGTCCAAGATGATCAGCCTCTGTACCACACCTGCTGAGCCCACCCTCTAGAGCCCGTGTTCTGCAACACGAGAAGCCAACGCAACGAGAAACCCGGGCCCCACAACAGAGTAACCCCTACACACCACAGCTAGAGAAAACCTGCACACAGCAACAGAGACCCAGTGTAGCCCCCCCAAAACAAAAAACCTAAATAATAAATGTTTATTGCTGTTCTAAGGCACTAAATTTTAAAGTGATTTTTTTTTTACCACAAATAGCAATAAATGGCAATAGTAATAAAAATTAATACGATATGTCAGTGACAAGAGCAGACAGAAACCATGCCTTCATGGAGCTCAAATTCTTGTGAGAGAAAACAGACAATAAACAGATATATACGATAAGCAAAAAAATAGTAGGAAAGCTGAATATCCACATGTAAAGGAATGAAGTGGGACCCTTGCCTTATACCACATAAAAAAATGAATTCAAAGTGAATAAAAGACGTAAACTTAAGATCTGAGGCTATAAAGTCATTTAAAAAACATGGGGAAATCTTTATAACATTGGATTTCTTAAATGCGACACCAAAAACACAGGCAACAAAAGGAAAAATACATAAATTGGATTTCATCAAAATTAAAAATGTTTCTGCATCAAAGGACACTATCAAAAGAGTTAAAAAAATAACTCATGGAATGGGAGAAAATATTTTCAAATCATATATTTGATAAGAATTAAATCCTAAGCTATATAAAGGAATGCTACAGTTGAATAACAAAAAAGCAAATAAGCCAATTAAAAAATGGGAAATATTTCCCATTTCACCCAAAAAGATATAAAACAGCACATAAAAGAATGAACAATATTATTAGTCATTAGAAAAATGCAAATGAAACCCACAATGAAATACCACTTGACACTTAGTATGGTGGCTATTAGGGAAAAAAAGATCAGAAAATTATAAATGTTTCAGAGTACATGGAGAAACTAGAACCCTTACACATTGCTGATGGAAATGTAAACTGATGAAGCCACTATAGAAAACAGTTGGCAGTTCCTCAAAAAGTTAAACAAAATCACCATTTGACCCTGCAATTATCCTTTAAGCTGCTTAAAGGAATTCAAAACAGAAACTTAAACAGATACACCAGTGTTCATAACAGCATTATCTATAATAGTCAAAAGTGGAAAGAACCCAAGAATCTATCAACAAATGAATGGATTTAAAAAAATATGGTATATACATACAATGGAATATTATTCAGCTGTAAAAGGCAATGAAGTTCTGATACATACAACAAGATGAATAAAGCTCAAATATGTTAAGTGAAATAAACCAGACACAAAAGAGCAAATATTATATGATTCCACTTGTATGAGGAATCTAGGTATTCACAGAGACAGAAAATAGAATAGGGGTTACTAGGGTCCAGAGGAAGGGGACATAGGGAGTTAGTCTTAAATGGGCACAGAGTTTCTGACTGGGAAGAGGAACATATTTTGAAACTAGATGATGGTGATGGTTATACAATATTGTGAATGCACTTAATATCACTAAATTGTAGATTTAAAAACAGTTAAAATAGTACACTTCATTTTATATATATATATATATTTCCACAATAGAAATGAGAAAGAGAATCTTGAGTTGACTTAGTTGAAATAAGTTGAATATATAAACAACCTTCCAGAAATATATAGTATATAAGATGGTGTAAGTTCAAGGAGAATATTAACACAGAGAAAGGAAGAAGGAGTATGGGGAAAGGTTATTAAGTTTTTCCACAGAATAGCCAGAGGAAGATCTCACAAACAAGGTAGTAAGAGAGCAAGCCTTCCAGCAAAGAGTATTTCAGGCAGAGAGAAAAGTAAGTACAAAGGCTCCGAGGCAGGAATATACCTAGTGTAATAAAGCAACAGCAAAGAGGCTAGTGTTATGGTTCGAATGGCATGAGCAACATAGAAAATGCTAGGATATGAAATTAGAGAGGAAGCAGAACCAGGATACAAAGTGTGCCCTGAAGGCCATCTTCAGTTCTCTGGCTTTTACTCCAAGTAGGATGGACAAGCAGAGTGACCTACTCTGACCTGTTGTATGTTTAAAAGCATCAGGTGGCTGCTGTGCAGTGAGTTGATTCTAGATGCTGCTGCTGCTGCTAAGTCACTTCAGTCATGTCTGACTCTGTGCGACCCCATAGGTGGCAGCCCACCAGGCTCCTCCATACCTGGGATTCTCCAGGCAACAATACTGGAGTGGGTCGCCATTTCCTTCTCCAATGAATAAATACATGCAAAGTCGCTTCAGTCGTGTCTGACTCTATGCAACCCTATAGACAGCAGCCCACCAGGCGCCTCTGTCCACAGGATTCTCTAGGCAAGAATACTGGAGTGGGTTGCCATTTCCTTCTCAAAATTGATTCTAGGGAAGGGTAGAAATGGGGAAGCTAATGAGAAAAGTGACTGCTTGGGCCAGAGTAGGAAGTGCAAGTAGGTGAGAGGTGTGATATCAATGTGGATGTACTTTCAGTCAACATGATCTGTCTTCAGGTTGGCTGTGGGTTAAAAGAAGGAAATCAAAGACGACTCCAACATTTGGGGATTGGGCAAATAGAAACTTGCAGTTTCCTTTTACAAAACTGGAAAGACTGATACCTGCTAGTGGTTTCCCTGCCCCAATACTACTCATTCCATAATAACTGTGGGGAAAATGAAAAAGAGCATTTTATCTTTGTTTGTAATTAAGTAGCAGTTATGGATGACACACAATTTACTAGTCCTGGATCCTAGCCTGTGCTCATTTCATCATTTAAGAATTTTTTTTATTGAAATATAGTGATTTACAATGTTGTGTTAGTTTCAGGTGTACAGCAAAATGATTCAGTTTTACTTTGATTGTTTTACATATTAGATTATTACAAGATTTTTCTATAGTTTACTGTGCTATACAGTAAATACTGTTGCTTATCTAGTTGTTAATCCCACATTCCTAATTTCTCTCTCTCCCGCTGTCTTTCCTCTTTGGTAACCATAAGTGTGTTTTTTTGCAATTGTGAGTCTGTTTCTGTTTTATATAGAGATTCATTTGTATTATTTTTTAGATTCCACATCTAAGTAATGTTATATAATATTTATCTTTCTCTGTAAGTAAGTCTGTCTGACTTACTTCTCTTAGTATGATACCCTTTAGGTCCATCCATGTTGCTGCAAGTGACATTTCATTCTCTTTCTATGGATGTATTCCATAGAAAGACTTTAATCTTTTTTTTTTTTAAGACTTTAATCTTTTGATGTAGACATGAAACAATGGTACAGAATTCTATTATCTCCATCCTGTCAGAATTTAAAGGGCTTAACTCCTATTTAGTTATGATCCATAAGGTTTTCCTAATAATTAAGTATACTTAAGTATAAAAAAGGCAAAACTATTGTTTTGTGAGTCTCAGTTCAGTTCAGTTACTCAGTCGTGTCCCACTCGTTGGGACCCCATGGGCTGCAGCATGTCAGGCTTCCCTGTCCATCACCAACTCCCGGAGTTTACTCAAACTCATGTCCATCGAGTTGGCAATGTCATCCAACCATCTCATCCTCTGTCATCCCCTTCTCCTCCTTCCTTCAAGCTTTCCCAGCATCAGGGTCTTTTCCAGTGAATCAATTCTTCACATTAGGTGGCCAAAGTATTGGAGCTTCAGCTTCAGCGTCTGTCCTTTCAGTGAATATTCAGGACTGATTTCTGTTAGGATTGACTGGTTTGATCGTCTTGCTCTCCAAGGGACTCTCAAGAGTTTTCTCCAACACCACAGTTCAAAAGCATCAATTCTTCGGTGCTCAGCTTTCTTTATGGTCTGACTCTCACATCCTTACATGACTACTGGAAAAACCATAGTCTTGACTAGACAGGCTTTTACTGGTCAAGTATTAGCTCCGCTTTTTAATACGTTGTCTAGATTTGTCATAACTTTTTTTCCAAGGAGCAAGCATCTTTTAATTTCATGACTGCCATCACCATCTTCAGTGATTTTGGAGTCCAAGAAAATAGTCTGTCACTGTCTCCACTGTTTCCCCATCTATTTGCCATGAAGTGATGGGACTGGATGCCATGATCTTTGTTTTTTGAATGTTAAGTTTTAAGCCAGCTTTTTCACTGTCTTCTTTCACTTTCATCAAGAGGCTATTTAGTTCCTCTTTGTTTTCTGCCATAAGGGTGGTGTCATCTGCATAGCTGAGATAATTGATATTTCTCCTGGTTATCTTGATTCCAGCTTGTGCTTCATCCAGCCTGGCATTTCACATGATATACTCTGCCTAGAAGTTAAATAAGCAAGGTGATAATATGCAGCCTTGCATACTTCTTTCTCAATTTGGAACCAGTCTATTGTTCCATGTCCAGTTCTAACAGTTGTTGTTTTTTTTTTAAGTCTTTATTGAATTTGTTACAATGTTGCTTCTGTTTTATATTTTGGTTTTTTGGCCGGGAGGCATGTGGGAACTTAGCTTCCTGACCAGGGATTGAACTCACACTCCCTGCATTGGAAGGTGAAGACTCAACCACTGGGCCACCAGAGAAGTCCCCTAGTTCTAACTGCTGCTTCCTGACCTGCATACAGATTTCTCAGGAGGCAGGTCAGGTGGTCTGGTATGCCCATCTCTTTCAGAATTTTCCAGTTTGTTGTGACACACACAGTGAAAGGCTTTGGCATAGTCAATAAAGCAGAAGTAAATGTTTTTCTGGAACTCTCTTGCTTTTTCAATGATCCAATGGATGTTGGCAATTTGATCTCTGGTTCCTCTACCTTTTCCATCTGGACATTCACGGTTCACATACTGTTGAAGCCTGGCTTGGAGAATTTTGAGCATTACTTGCTAGCACGTGAGATGAGTGCAATTGTGCGGTAGTTCGAGCACTCTTTGGCATTGCCTTTCTTTGGGATTGGAATAAAAACTGACCTTTTCCAGTCCTGTGGCCACTGCTGAGTTTTCCAAATTTGCTGGCATATTGAATGCAGCACTTTGTGAGTCTCAACATCTAATTCAACTCACAATTAACATCTAATAATGATTCTGAAAAACACTGTGTATATAATTCACCTCTATATTTTGCCTGAATGATAATCAAGTCTAACTTATTGCTATCTGTATGTAGCCAAGAAATTATCAATCATTTGCAAACTATCACCTAAGACTCCATGAGCTTTATTTTTTAATATAAATATTAATTCTATATTTTATCTTGGATCTTCCCAAATCTATACCACAAGGAAAACTCCTATCCAAAGCTGAAAAAAACTGTAATAAAACAGAATAGTGTCAAAAGAAAATATCTCAGTGGCAGTCAGAGAGAAATAGCAATTAGGTAAACAGCAAATTTAAGAGCAAATAATTTAGAAGACAGAGGAATGAAGTTATTAAAAATGCTAAGAGAATATAGTTGCTAATGAAGAATTGGGTACCCATTCAAGAAGGATGGTAAAATAAAGATCTTTTTGGATAAACAGGAACCAAGAATGTTTGCCACTAGAGATCTGCACAGGCCAGAATTCTGAAAGGGAATACTCTGGGGCAATGCCTCTTAGGCTTTATATGTATACCTTTAAAATGTATACAGATAAACCAGGGATTATATTAAATACAGATACCGTTTCAGTAGATCTTGAGGAAGAACCTATGAGTCTGCATTTCTCATAATTGCCCATGTGATGCCAATGTTGCTATTCTTAGACCAGAAGCAAGAAACGAAATAAGAAAAATAATTCTAGCTAAAAGGTGGGAAATGAACTACTAAGCAAAGATGTAGGTAAGCAGGTAGTCAAATCTAAACAAATATCTATATAACAATAAATATTGCTCATTTGGAAGTTTTTTTTAAAAAAAGATAAAACAAAAAACTGGAAATTTAGGTTGGGAAGGCAGCAAGTGGAATCTTTCCAGGAATCGTACCAGGAATCGAACCCATGCACCACAACTGTTGAGCCCACTTTCTAGAGCCCATGCTCCGAAACAAGACAAGCCACCGCAATGAGAATTCTGCACCCCCCCGCCACCACACACACACACACACTTACTGCAACCAGATAACGCCCTCGCTCAGCAACAAAGATCCAGTGCAAGCTAAAAATTAAAAAAAAAAAAGAGCCAGAAGGAAAAACAACAATACAGTATACTAATGCATATATATGGAATTTAGAAAGATGGTAATGATAACCCTGTATGCGAGACAGCAAAAGAGACAAAGATGTATAGAACAGTCTTTTGGACTCTATGGGAGAGGGCAAGGGTGGGATGATATGGGAGAACGGCATTGAAACATGTAAATTATCATATGTGAAATCAATCGCCAGCCCAGGTTTGATGCTTGATACAGAGTGCTTAGGGCTGGTGCACCAGGATGACCCAGAGGGATGGAATCAGGAGGGAGGTGGGAGGGGGGTTCTGGAAGGGGAACACATGTATACCCATGGTGGATTCATGTCAATGTATGGCAAAACCAACACGATAATGTAAAGAAAAATAAATAAATAAAAAAGAAAAGTTGATTGGATGAAAAAATAAATAAAACCCAACTATTTACAAGAGATATACCTAAAATATAGGAATATGGAAAGGTTTAAAGAAGTAAAAAAAAAGGCCAGTCATCAATGTCAGTAGAGTGGTGGTGATACGCCATAATTTTGCAAAATGTTAGTCTTGGGAGAAACTGGGCAAACTATATGAAAGATTTACCTGTAGTATATCTTACAACTGTGTATAAATGTCCTATTTATTCTGAAATTCTAACAGAATTTCAGTTAGAAAAATATTAGCCAGGCAAACACCAACAAAAAGATAGCTGTGATAAAATGTCAGACTTTAGTGTACATAAGAATCACCTCGAGAGTTTGTTAAAACAGATTGCTGGATTCCATCCCGTTTCTAAATCAGTAGGTTAAGGTTGGGACTCATTTCTAGTAGGTCCCCAGGTAGAGTTGCTGCTGATAGTTCCTTCTGGCTAGTTCAAGGGTCCCTGGTTTGATGTAATGAACCTCTAAGTACTGATGCGTTTTGGCAATCTTTTTTTATTTTGGCTGCCCTACGTGGCTTGCCAGAGCCACAGCAATGAAAGTGCTGGGTCTTATCACTGGGTTGCCAGGGAATTCCTCATTTTGGCAACCTAATTTAAGGCTGGGCTCCCCAACCTCCAGGGTCTAATGCCTGATGATCTGAGGTGGAGCTGATATAATAATAATAGATAGAAAGTGTCAATTAAGGTAATGCGCTTGAATCATCCCTAAACCATCCTCTACCCCCTCCCACCCACCACAAGCCCCCGCCAACCCTGCCCCTACCCCGCTCCCCTGGCCGCGTCTGTGGAAAAATCACCTTCCGCAAAACTGGTCACTGGTGTCAAAAAGATTGGGGACTGCTGGTTTAAAATATTTCTGCAATTTTTTTTTTCTGAGTGATTTAGAAGAACTGGAGGAGTAGTAATGCTGTACTGCCCAGTCCTGTCTTAGCAACCTCAAGGACTGCAGCCCGCCAGGCTCCTCTGGGTTTTCCCAGGCAAGAACACTGGAGTGGGCTTCCATTTACTCCTCCAGCGGAATCTTCCGGATCCAGGGATTAGAACCCACATCTCCTGCATTACAGGCAGAGTATTCCTGCAGAGCCTTGGGGAAAGCCAAGAGGATCTGGAGTATTTTAAAGCAAATTCTTACACCTGTAAACATTGTTTTAAAAGTTTTTTAAAAAATAACAACTTTGATTTCTTTATGGAAAAATAGGAACCAGTTTCCAACAATTTGAGAATACTTACTTGTCTCAAGCATACACTAGACATTTCTAAACATTGACCACTTTTCAGACAATAAAGCAAGTCTCAACAAATTTTAAATAATTGGCATTATATGGAATACTTTTTCTGATCAAAATGCAATGAAATTAGAAGTCAACAGCAAAAATTTTATCTATTTACCTTTCTCTCTTAAAGGTAAAAGGATAGATAAATCAATTTGAATCCCCAGAGGTCTCAATATTTGAAAGTATGCTCTTTTTTTTTCCTTCTTTTTTTGGTGTTCTGGGTCTTTGTCGCTGTGTGCAGGCTTTTCTCTAGTTGTGGTGTGCAGTCTTCTCATTGCAGCGACTTCTCTAGTTGGGGAGGCACGGGCTCTAGGGCACTTGAGTTTCAGTAGTTGTGGTGCAAGGACTTAGTTGCACCTTAACATGTGGAATCTTCCTGGACCAGGAATTGAACCCATGTCCCCTGCATTGGCAAGCAGATTCTTAAGCATTGGCAAGCAGATTCTTAACCACTGGACCACCAAAGGAGTCCTGAAAATATACTTCTCAATAGCTTTCCAGCAATAACTCTACACTATGAAAGTGAATGAATAGCAAACCATCTGTGCCATATAGGTATACTGAATTGTAGAGTAAAATATACTTATGACTTAGGTTGCAGTGGGGAAAAAGCATGGAACTATTGGCCTAGAAAAACTTTTACACATGTTTATTTCAAGAGAGCTCATAGCAGCGTTGTTAGTAGTAGAAAAAACAAAACAAAACCAAATATCCACTGACAGGTGAATGTACATGGAATATTAACACAATGTATACTATATAACAGTGCAAATAAATGAACTACAGCTCTACACAAAATGTAGATGAAACTTAGAAACATAATGATGGTGGTGGTTTAGTAGCTAAGTCATATCCAACTCTGTGACCTCATGGACAGTAGCCCACCATGCTCCTCTGTACATGGGATTTCCCAGGCAAGAATACTGGAGTGGGTTGCCATTTCCCCCTCCAGGGGATCTTTCCAACCCAGGGATCAATCCTGTGTCTCCTGCATTGCAGGGAGATTCTTTACCACTGAGCCATCAGGGAAGCCATAGAAACATAATATTGAGTTGCAAAAGCAAATTGCAGAAAGTCTAATAAGATATGACACTATTTTTAAGAAGTCCTGAAAGGAACTAAGTAATACATTATTTAAGAAAGTATACATACTCAACAAAACTGTTAAAATAGATGTGAAAATGCTAACAATATTAGTGTTTTTTTTACCTCTGGGGAGAGTAGCAAGCCCATAGGATAGGAAAGGAGTGGCCCAGGTACATGCAAATGTATTGGTGATGTATTGGGACCAGGCCAAGTGTGGGGTTGTTTAAGGCCATCTATTTTATTTTTGAATTTCATTATATACAGATATTCTCTCTTTTTTTTTTTTGAGCAACTATTACATGCCAAAAAAATTTTTAAGAGGAAAATACTGATTTAGTAAACAAGAAGTACTACTACTAAAATTCAGTTTTTAGGGAACAAGAATATTAAGTGAATTTTTATTGTACATCAAAGAAAATTGTGGAGCCTAAGGACTCATGGGCTGGGATCCTCAAGCCTTCAGACTTTCCCATTGTCCTTCCCCAGGAGAATGACCCTGACTCTCAGTCATTCAGAGCCTGGGAAATATAAACAGGTCCCATCCTGGACAATGCAAGCAAATTGGCATAGATTTTGTTGACCAAGGCTTCTTTTTTCCCACCAGTGAAGAATTGCTTCAAATCTGCATGCTTCTCATTATCTCCAAAGCTTCTGATTCTTAGGGTGGGAAAAGAAAGTTTTAGAGTTTATTAGGTAAAATTTTCTGCATCCCTCCAGCCATGTGTACTTCTTTTTTTAAAAAAAAAAAGTCAGATTATAGAAACTTTACCTGTTAATTGTATGTGATTACAAAGATTAAAATCGCTTATAATCTCATCACCGAATGATAATTACCATTGACATTTTTGGTCTCTTTTCTTTCTCATTTCTGAGTAAATGAATACCTATAGTTTGTTTATTTATAAAAATGGGATCATACTGACACACATAAAGCCATGAAATTAAGTTGAGTGAGTATAGATGAAGAAGAGAAGAGGCTTAAAGACTGAGTCTTAGCTAGAGCACAACTAGAGAAGCTGGAGAGGGGAGGAACTAACAAAAGAGACTGGGAAAGAGCAGTTAAGTGAAATGAATGGGAAACCAGGAGACTGTAGAGAGTCTGGGAAGCCAAGAGAAAAAGAAAGTATTTCAAGAATACTGAGTTAATTGCTATTGATGAGTAAAGAATGACCACTGGATTCAGCAAAATGGACATTATTGGTGCTGTTTCCATGGAACAGTGCAGGCAAAAGACTGACTGGAGTGGGTCCCAGAAAAAATAAGAGGAAAGAAAGTGGAATCATAGACAAATGTTTGCGATAGTATCTCTGTAAAAGAAAGGTGATAAGTGGAGGATGGTTGTAAGAAAGTGTTTTTTGTTTGTTTTTAAAGTGAGATAAATAACATCTTGTTTGGATGCTAATTGAGAAGATCTATCAGAAGGAGGAAACTGAGGGTGCAGGAGAGAAGGGAGAGAATTACTAGAGCTACATCACAGAGTAAGATGCTGGCGTGGAAGAGTTAGCCTCAGATGGAATCACGGGCAATTCATCCACTGTTACAAGAGGAAAGGCAAGGTGTCTGTACACAAAAGTGTTTAGGGGGGTAGAGATGGTGGGAATTTGTAGACATTCTTTTCTGATTGTGCTTATAATTTCTCAGTGAAACAAGAAGAAAAGTCATCAGAGAGTGAGGATGCAGACAGTATTGACAATTTTATAAGCTAAAAGAATGCTTGCTTTGGCAGCACATATACTAAAATGGGGACGATAGAGAGAGAATTAACACAATCCCTGAATACGAAAATTTGTGAAGTGTTCATGAAGACGAAGAAAAAGCTAAGAGGAATGTATGATATAATTGTCTGGGACAGTGAAACAAATTCACTAGAGAAATACAAAATGATTGATTGCCAGGCATCATCAATGACCCACTTAAAGTTCATAGTCAAAAATTTTAAATGAGAGCAGTCAGCATGGTTGTGCTTTTACCCCAAACACTCTGAGCCACCTGGATGCAGACACAGAGTAGGCAGAGATACAAATGAGATCAAAACTCAGATTCTGGTAAAATGAACAACTTCTCTTCTATAATTTTACAGCTTAATTTTTCCTCAAATTATTTCTTTCATGGAAAATAGGATACAACATATTTCTACCAATTCAAACTTTTATCAGTATCTACTCAATACTTGCCTTCTCATCCTGGTCTTCCAGTTTCATGGTCATCAATATTACTATCCACCCAGTCATCTTGACCCTTGATTCCTCAGGGGTCATCCAGATTTTATCAATATTTTTCACACATTGCTGCATTTCTCCTTCCCTATCACCTCCTTTTTGGCTACTTTGGCTTGGTGAATTCTTGGATATCCTAAGGATCCCTACTGAATCTTGTCCACAAACCCTTTTTCCCTACCCTTGGGTAAAATCAGGGAAACATACAACACTCAATGGGGCATAATTAGTTCCAGGTCTCAGTTTCCAAGACCATGTGAATTTCTGGAGAAATCAACTCAGATAAATTTTAGCAGTGTGGTTAAGCAACTTAAGAATGAGAGACAGGAAAGCAAACCTAACTTCTCACTCTGGTTTGAAAGACAACACCCTTAGATTGAAATCTCCACTGTCTGTGTTGGCTTGTCCACATTGATAATCTGCTATAGTATCAGAATATTGCAAACAGAGTCTCTTAACTACTAACATTTTTATCACTAAATCCTTCCTTTGTCTTTGAGACCCACCTGTTCTCAATTTTCTAATTTTTTCTCTCTTTTTAGGATTATCAGAAGTTTGTTCATTGCCCCTATATTTCCTCCTTCATTATCTCATCCAAAACCTCTTCTTAGGAAAGGAATGTTTAAAATTATTCACTCCATAGTTATCTTTACCAGCATTATGTGTATTTACATTTGAATAAAATGTTTTCTTAAATGGCTAGATTTCTGATTCATGGAATGTTAGCCAACAGCTGAGAAGGCAGGTGGTAGCCATAGAGGCTTCAGATTGTGGTTCTGGATAATCCCTTGTTATCATTTGCTTGCTTTGTTTATGTCCAGCCCTATTCAGGAGAAACTCCTTGTGTTCAGGTTCACTGACACTTTCCTGTATCCATTTCAAGAGAGAAACCTGAAACCTAAGAAGATTATAAAACACCAGCATAGAAATTGGGTTTATATGCATTTCCATTAATATTTCCATCTAAACTACTAGTAAGAATGAACATTGAGTATTTATTTAATTCTCAAAGTAACCTGAAAGGGAGGTACTATTATTATTGGGCTTAGAGAGATGATAAGTGGCAGAGCCATGTGGAAATCTAGAAGATGCTCACCCCAACACCCGGGCCTTCACAGGCAGAATTTAACTTTTATCCCAGAGAGATAGGTGCAGAGGAATAGAGCATGAAAGCAACATAAGTCGGTTCTGGGGACATTTATCAAAGTTGATACTTGGATATATCAGAATTCCAGTCTGAAACCCCCGTTCACTACTGAAAAATTAGATATATTTCTGAAAATTTCAGAGTTTGAAGAAGGAGTTTTAAAAAACATAATCAGTAGACTCTTCACTGTAATACAAAAAGGCCAGTCCTTATGATATGGGTTTAAATTTCCAAATGATGAAGTTAGGCAGTAGTTACCCTTCCTTTTAACACAAACTGTCAGGCTTGACAGTTGGTGTTAGGCAGTCCTCTCTCTTCTGTAGAAAATTTTCCCTGAAGATTATTTCAGGTTCAGCTGGTGATCCCCCTTCCCCCTCAGAGAACTCAACATCTCACTTTCTGAGATCCATAAAATTCAATGCCCTAATTCAGGTTTCTATTCATTCATAGTGGCTTCTGATTTCATGACCATCTCTGCCTTCGGCTCATATTCTGGGCTCGTTGCTTTTGTTCCTCTTTCATTAATGCCTTCCCAGAACTTAGCCCTTCATGAGTTTTCATAAGAAATTCACTACCACCACCATTTTGTGAATTTTAGTAGACTTTGCTGAAGATATGTGGGATCATGGAGAAAGGTCAACTCATAGAAAGATTCACTCTTCTCTCTTTGCTTTTCCTTCTTTCTCATCCACCCTAATCCTTTCCAGAAGCAAAGTAAACTCTTCACTTGGCTTTCTGTGTAGCAATTTAGCAAGCTTGGTGCTTGAGCATGTCGGGGTCTCATCCTTTGTACTAGCACCTTATCCAAGTATTTTCTCCAACAAATACTGTGCTCTCCTTGAGAAGAAATCTGGTAGGAAAAAACAAAGTCATTTACCTTATTATATAGTGAGTGAAGACACTCAGTCGTGTCCAACTCTGCAACCTCAGGACTGTAGCCCACCAGGCTTCTCTGTCCATGGGATTTTCCAGGCAAGAGTGCTGGAGTGGGTTGTCATTTCCTTCTCCAGGGGATCTTCCTGACCCAGGGATCGAACCTGGGTCTCCCTCATGTAAGCAGAGGCTTTACCCTCTGAGCCACCAGGGAAGCCCTCACCCTAGTATAGAGATAAAACTTACTTGGTTCTGGGAAAAAGGACTGGTGAGTCATTGATAAATGTGTTAAGTAACAGTAACAGCAAAATTTTCAAATTCTCCTATCCAGAAATTCATGTTAATTTTATACTTTTATCAAATGAAAAATTATTCTTGTATGTGTGGTTTTAAAGCAAAGAATCATTTTATACATCTAAAACTAACACAGCATTACTAATCAACTACACTCTAATATAAAAATTAAAAAAAATCAAAGAGAGCCATTTTATACTTTTTTTTTTTTGACAGGCCCTTTACTTAACCTGTGATTAGATGATTCCATGTTTTAATGATTACTTCCAGGATTAAATGGCCAAAGTTCACACAGTGAACTAAAAGCAAAGAAGTTAAAATTACACCTAAAGTACCCAAACTAATGCCAATCAAAACCTGTATTCTGATGTAAATATTATAATTACATTGGTTGTATGAGACAAAGTTGGGCAAAGTTCAAAGCCTCTCCATTGCACCCACTCAAAAACTGAAGATAAGACTGTAATCACCGGAAACCAAATGTTGTTGGGTCACTGCAGATAAGGAACTAGTGATGGTTTCAGGATACCTTTATAGCAGGGGTCTGGGACAGGCAGCTTTCTAGATGGGAAGGTAGGGTGAGGGAAGAGGTTTTGAAGCTGCAGTTATACAGCACTTTACAGAAACTGAGAAAACAATGACTGACTACATCAATGATGCAGTGCTAATGAGATTGTGCAGATACCAAAGCCCAGTCTCTGTCTTTGACACCACCCTGGCCCTGGAGTTCACAATGGTCTGAAGTCTTTCTGATGTGTTGGTTTCAAATTTGAAATCATCCCAGAATTGATTCGGTCACTTAAGGTCTTCAGAATATATGAATCACTGCTATTGAACTGCAGGTGTTCTTGAAAAGGCATCCCACCCTGAGCTGGTCTTTGTTTCAGCTGAAGACTGGCAGCAGGTTGTTAGTGATTAAACAAAAGGGGGCACAAATTAGAAGACAGTGAGCCCAGGAGATACATTCCATTCCAGGCTAAGGCACAATGTCTGTCAGCGTGTTGTAGTAGATTGAGGTACAAAGGACAGTCGTGGCGCATATACAGGTCGTCTCATATTTTAGAACCAAACACAGAAGTATGCATGGATATGAACTGCATAGTGTCTGTGACGTCCTGTGCTTACTTCCGTTTTTTTTGTTTTGTTTTGTGGAGTCGTGTACTGACACCTGTTGACTCTGTCATTGCCCGTCTTCTCTTTCTGAGGATTCCTCCCTATCCCCCCGCTGCGCTTGAAACACAAAACAGAGACACAAGTGCAGACACACTTACACTGACCTGCTCCCGCCCCTCGGTTAGTGGGAAAAGAGGAAGCTTTGAAAGCTCCCTCAGCTTTTCACTCGCATCCTCCTTCCGTGCTTCCCCTATGTCAGGACAGCAGCCAAGAGCTGTGCCCTCCTTCAGGGACGCTTGGATGGAGAAGAGTAGGTCATTTGTTCATTTCCCTATTTGCCTTTGGTCTCTCAAAACACAGCTCTATCTTCTGGCAGCTTTCTGAGTGCAGTCCTTCTGGTGCACAGAGGCACTGCAAGCAATATCAAACTACCTACCCTCTGTGTGTGTGTGCACGTGTGTGTGTGCACTCAATCAGTCAGTTGTGTCCAACTCTTTGAGACTCCATGACTGTAGCCCACCAGGCTCCTCTGTCCATGGGATTCTACAGGCAAGAAAACCAGAGCAGGTTGCCAAAATTACCCATAACTAACTGTAAATTTATACACTTCAAAAAATACCTCACGGGACACATCTGACCTGAGGCCTGGGGGACATGAGGACCTGAGGGACATGACTCGAGGCCACAGTGACCTCTGGGCAAAGAGCAAGAGCATTCCCAGAGGCGGGAATATGCTCGGTGTGTCAGAGACAGGAGGAGGCCCATGTGTGAGGGGAGAGACAGCCCGGGGGCTGTTCAGAGACTGCTGCTCCAGGGGGCCACAGTCTCAGTTTCCTCACCTGCAAGATGGACCACCGCGCTGGTTGCTCTCAGAAGCCTCTTCCGGCTCTAACCCTCCATTACTGAGGAGGCTCTGGCGTATACCCCACTTGAAACTCTCTTTCTAGAAGAAAATGAGGTTCAAACAAGGCCCAACACCTCCAGCATTTATGTCGAGTCTGTCCTGATGGGGGAAAGTGCTATCAGAATTGTCTGTGATTCAGTTAACAAGCCCCTGTGTGTGCAGCATCCTCTGCGTGCCAGGTCCTGCTCTAAGGTCCGTCTCTACTGGCTCAGACCATCCTCTTGATACACCTCTAGCTGACAGATGCTCTGACTGCCCGCATATTACTCCTGGGAGGCACAGAGGCAATGACTAACTTACCCATGTCAGCAGAGCCAGTCTGCTCTTCACCACATCACTGGAGAAGCAAAGACATGGCTTCCTGTGTGCCTCTCACAATAAAGAGGGTGTGTATTGATAGTATAATAATCATGAATTTTGATACTCCTTAAGAAACGAAAATTCAGAGTGAACTCTAGCACTGCAATTCGTTTTATTTAACAAAACAATATGAACAACTTCTGAGGAGAAGTCCTGTGATCGTGAGAATGTAACACGAGGTTTCAGAACCTTTCTTGCTAAAAAAACCTTCAGAAGCTCATGGTTAGACACCAGAGGGAAGCCAGACCCAGCAGTCTGAGTTTTCTCCCTGTCCAGATCCTGCCCAGCTTTCCCCATTACTTCCTGCTACTCCCAGGTAGTGTGGAAGACCTGTGCCCAACCAGCTCCTTCACTCCACCTGTGCCCAACTCTACCCCAACTGCCACCTTCACATTGATCCCTGCATTCCACCTTTAAAAAAAACTTGTTTATTTATTTTTGGCTGTGCTGGGTTTTCATCCCTGAGTGGGCTTTTTCTTAGTTGCAGTGATCAGGGGGGTATTCTCTAGTTGTGGTGCCAGGGGTTCTCACTGTGGTGGCTTCTCCTGTTGCAGAGCATGGCCTCCAGGGTGCGTGGGCTTCGGTAGTTGAAGCATGCAGCATGCGGGCTCATTAGTTGCGGCTCCCAGGCTCTAGAGCACAGTCTCAATAGCCGTGGTACATGGGCTTAGTTGCTCCGTGGCATGTGGGATATTCCCAGACCACGGATCAAACCCATGTCTCCTGCATTAGTAGGCAGATTCTTTATACCGCTGAGCTACCAGGGAAGCCCCAGCATTCCACCTTTGTTCATCAGCAGCCTGCACCCAGCACCCTCCCCCCACCTTTCCAATTCCCTCCACTTGCACAAAGTAGTCCAGGGCTACAGAGTTGCTCTCTGCTGGGCTCTCTAGGGCCCCACACTTCCTAACTTGTGTGTTCTGTGACACTTAATAACACCCTGCCCTCCTTGCATTGTTATTCACTTTCTGTGCTGTTACTTTTAGTAAGTTTGTGGTGTGTGTCTTGACTTGCTGACTCTATTACTGCAGATCTTGAGCTGTAGTCTGTCTCACTCACCCTCAGTGCACAGCTGCCTCAGAAAATCAGGCTGCTCCATCCATCTGACTAGACTTTCAACTCTGTCCTTGGCTGTGGATACCCTGTCCATTTTGACAAGACCAAACGGTACCTCAGATCGCATGAAAAAAAGTACTCTACAGAGAGAGGACTTCCCTGGTGGCTCAGCAGGTAGAAAATCCGCCTGCAATGCAGGAGATGCAGGTTCAGTCCCTGGGTCAGGAAGATCCCCTGGAGGAGGAAATGGCAACCCACTCCAGTATACTTGCCTGGGAAATCCCACGGACAGAGGATCCTGGTGGGCTACAGTCCATGGGGTCGCAAAGAGTCAAACATGACTGAGCACGCAGCAGAACAAGGGGAAACAAATATTCTCATTTTGGCCAAGCTTTCAGAGGAAATACAAGATATGTTCATTAAAATATGGCCCTGCTTACCTTTTGAATTTCCTGTACTGATTACCTTGAATAAATGATATTTTTCACATTCCTGGTTCTCTTCTTTACAGAAAATACAAATACTATGGAGTAACTAAGTTATATTATAATAACTTTTTGCTACTCAGTATTCTGAGATGAATGAAATGTTCTATTTAATCAAATATCCTTGGCTCTGAGGCAGGAATATAACTGTTCCTAATTCCTACCACTGCATCACAGTAACAGGCAAGCAGTAGGTATTTCATATACTTGTCAAGCCATGGAGCTGAATTGAGGTCCACTTGATAAAGAAATCCAAATTTATCATATGATGATATCACTTATATGTAGAATCTAAAATATGACACAAATAACTTATCTACAAAACAGAAACAGAGCCACAGACATAGAGAACAGACTTGGAGAGAGAGGATGGGAAGGGAAGGATTGGGAGTTTGGACTACTATATACATAACGGATAAACAACAAGGTCCCAAGGGCATGGGGAACTATATTCAATATCCTCTGATAAACCATAATGAAAAAGAAGGTATATATGTATAATTGAATTGCTTTGCTATATAGCAGAAATTAACATAATATTGTAAATCAACTATACTTCCATAAAATTAGTTTTAAAAAACCCAACATAAAATTCAAAGATGAATAATCATGCATATCCAACTCCATGAAAGAAAGAATATTTGAAAATGAAGACAGCTAAGGGAACAGTAGAGATGCGCAGTTAGAATATGTGTATTGTCTTTTTAACTGATACTTAAATTTTTTTCTATAATTTTTTAATAGTAGAAGAAAAGAAAAGATCAAGAATTCAGTTCTTGTTGAAATCTCTTTTAAAGAGGTAGTTATAGGACTTCCTTGGTGGAACAGTGGATAGGAACCCACCTGCCAATGCAGGGTACATGAGTTTGATCCCTGGTCCAGGAAGATTCCACACGGCTCATGTGCTACAACTAATGAGCCTGGCCACCTAGAGCCTGTGCTCCTCGACAAGAGAAGCCACCACGATGAGAAGCCCAGGCACCACAGTGAAGAGTAGCCCCCGCCTGCTGCAACTAGAGAAAACCCCCACTCAGCAATGAAGATCCAGGGCAACCAAAAATAAAATAAGTAAATAAATGAAGAGTTAGTTATAGAAGCCAGAAACAAGCCATAGAAAGTAGGACTGGAGATAAAGTCCAGAAAGGATTGAATATGTTTTTTTCTGAGATACTCTAAGCATAACTTTTTACATGAGCACCAAAAATGTATAGTTATTATATAGCACATTTTCATACAAATCAATATATTTGTTGTTATAATGATTGTACAAAATAAAAAATTGGTTTAATTAGCATAAGAGATATTTTTTGGGGGGCTCACGTCGCTTCCCCAACCAAGGATTGAATCCATGCAGTAAAAGCATGGAGTCCTAACCACCAAATCACCAGGGAATTCCCTAGAAGACTTCATATATGTATATATATACATATTTATATAATATATATGTATTTTTTTGGCCTGCTCTGTGTAGCATGCAGAATGCTAATTCCCCAACCATGGATCAAATCCATGTTCTCTACAATGGATAGTCAGAGTCTTAACCTCTGGACTACCAGGGAATCCCTAGAATACTGTGGTGTTTTTTTTAAAGATGTCTATAACAATCTCTCCTATCCTACATGTGCTTCTAGAACCATGCCACTCCCTCTGTAAGAGGTGAAGTCCATGCCTCTCCTCCAGGTGGGCCTTTGTGACTGCCTTGTCTCTCGGAATACTATAGAAGTCACACTCTGCCATGCACTGCTACCTTGTTCTCTTGGAACTCTCAGTCTAGGAACCTGATCATCCTTCTGTCAAGAATTCACAGAGAGGCCCACATGGAGAGGAACCAAACTCCTAGCCAACAGCAAGCCCAAACTATCAGCCTTGTGAAAGGGCCATTTTGAATATGGGTCCTTCTGGCTCCAGTTGAGCCATTTTCAGTTCAGTTCAGTCGCTCTAGTCAAGGCTATGGTTTTTCCAGTGGTCAGGTATGGATGTGAGATTTGGACTATAAAGGAAAGCTGAGCACTGAAGAATTGATGCTTTTTTTTTCTTTTTTTCTTTACTTTATTGTGTTGGTTTTGCCATACATTGACAATGAACCCACCATGGGTATACCTATGTTCCCCCTCCAGAACCCCCCTCCTTCCTCCCTCCCGATTCTCTCCCCCTGGGTCATCTCGGTGCACCAGCCCCGAGCATCAACCCTGGGCTGGCGATTGATTTCACGTATGATGATTAACATGTTTCAATGCCATTCTCCCATATCATCCCACCCTTGCCCTCTTCCACAGAGTCCACGAGACTGTTCTATGCATCTGCATTTCTTTCGCTGTCTCGCATGCAGGGTTCTCGTTACCATCTTTCTAAAGTCCATATATATGCGTTAGTATACCGTATTTTTGTTTTTCCTTCTGGCTTACTTCACTCTGGATAATAGGCTCCAATTCCGTCCACCTGAGTAGAACTGATTCAAATGAATTTTTTTTTTTAATGCTGAGTAATATTCCATTGTGTATATGTACCACGGCTTTCTTATCCATTCGTCAGTGGATGGGCATCTAAGTTGCTTCCATGTCCTGGCTATTGTAAACAATGCGGCGATGAACATTGGGGTACATGTGTCTCTTTCAATTCTGGTTTCCTCGGTGTGTATGCCCAGCAGTGGGATTGCTGGGTCATATGGCAGGTCTATTTGCAGCTTTTTAAGGAACCTCCACACTGTTTTCCATAGTGGCTGTACTAGTTTGCATTCCCACCAACAGTGTTAAGAGGGTTCCTTTTTCTCCACATCCTCTCCAGCATTTATCACTTGTAGACTTTTGGATGGCAACCATTCTGACTGGTATAAAGTGGTACCTCATTGTGGTTTTGATTTGCATTTCTCTGATAATGAGTGATGTTGAGCATCTTTCCATGTGTTTGTTAGCCATTTTTATGTCTTCTTTAGCTGTCTTCCTTCTTTAGCTGTCTTCCTTACTGCTGGTGCTACTGCTGCTAAGTCACTTCAGTCGTGTCCGACTCTGTGTGATCCCATAGACGGGAGCCCACCAGGCTCCCCCGTCCCTGGGATTCTCCAGGCAAGAACACTGGAGTGGGTTGCCATTTCCTTCTCCAGAATTGATGCTTTTGAACCGTGGTGTTGGAGAAGACTCTTGAGAGTCCGTTGGACTGCAAGGAGATCCATCCTAAAGGAGATCAGTCTTGAGTGTTCATTGGTAAGACTCTGTTGAAGCTGAAACTCCAGTACTTTGGCCACCTAATGCGAAGAGCTCACTCATTTGAAAAGACCCTGATGTTGGGAAAGATTGAGGGCAGGAGAAGGGGACAACAGAGGATGAGATGGTTGGATGGCATCACCGACTCAATGGACATGGGTTTGGGTGAACTCTGGGAGTTGGTGATGGACAGGGAGGCCTGGCGTGCTGCAGTTCATGGGGTGGCAAAGAGTTGGACATGACTGAGTGAGCCGCTTTAGTTAATGCCAAATGGAGCAGAGTTAAGCCATCTAAACTGAGTCCTGCCCAAACTACTGATTCACAGCAAAATGAATGACAGTATTATTTTAAGCTTCTATGTTTTGAGGTAGATTGTTACATAACAATTGATAATCAGAATTGATAATCATCCTAACAATTGATCAGAATACATGATTAGAGATTACAGTGTGCCTATCATGATAGTATTTTCATTTCATTTATTATTCAATTAATTTCATACCAAGCTCTGTTTCACACTGGTGGTACAACAGTGATTGCAACACATAATGTTCCTCCCTTCCTTAAGGGAGTGCTTATAGCAGGGGGCGCAGACAGACTATTTAAACATTAACAAACAAATTGGCAATTGCTAGGTGGTAATAAACACTCTGGAGGAAAAGCAGGCTATGAGGAATAAAGAGTGATGGAGTATTCTATAGCAGATGGAGTGGTTAAGAAAGGCCTTTCTGAAAGGAAGATGACCGAGTAGAGACTTGAAAGAAGTAAGGCAGCACATCCCATGGATATCTGGGGGATGGGTGATAAAGACAGAGGGAATATTAAGTGCAAGTGCTAAAGGTCAAGAGGAGTGGCTTCAAGGCCAGCTGGAATAGAATGAGGAAGGGATGGAAAGAGAGGAGATGAAGTTAGAAGAACACAGGGGCAGGAACAGACCATGTAGGGCTTCATAGGCCCTGGAAGGAACTTTGGGCGCTGGAGGGATTTGAGGACAGAAGCGACATATATTTTTGAAAGATCAGTCTGACTGTGGAGAACAGATTGTAGAAACAGAGAGACCTGTTAAGTTAATGCAATGATCTGGGTAGCAGATGATGGTAGCTTAGACTAGGGCATGAGAGATAAGAGTGGTCAGATATTACAAATATATATTAAAAGTACAGTTACCATGGGAATTCCTTGGGGGCCTAGTGGTTAGGATTCAGGTCTTTCACTGCCATGGCCTGGGTTCAATCCCTGGTCTGGTAACTGAGATTCCACAAGTTGTATGGCACAGCCAAAAAAAAAAGTACAGACAGCCACCAGCATATGGATTTGGAACTTGTCTAGAAGACGGGCATCAAGTATGACTCTAAGGCTTTTGGTGTGATTACCATAGCAAGTGTATTTCATGTACTTGTCCTGCCCTCCATTGCTATTATACTAGAGTCGTTCTGTGTATTGACTCTTCTAATAATCATGACGCCAGAGTTAAATGCCATTCAAGACACTGTGCCTTTAAGCATAGACTCTCCAAGATGCTGACCTCACACAGAAATGCAGGGATGACTCAGAACATCATGACCATCACTTTAAAGCTGTCTGTAACAGATCTAATTACACCTTTTTTCTTGCTTGCAACATTTCCTTGAAGAAGTTGACTCAGGAAAACAGGGAGAATCTAGAAGCCAGTTTTAAGGTCGTGGCCTAGGGGGAGAATTAACCACAGTAATTTATGTTGTTTCTCCCAAAGAACTTGGTGGGCTTTCTTGTGTGTATCTTGGGTCCTCCCTACATTCCCAAAGTAACTGAAGAGGGAGACAGATATTATTTGGTGTCATTTAACGAATACAATCTAAAAAGGATTTATGGAGCTTGTTATGAATCATATATTTTGAGCCTTGAAGAACTGGAAAGATAAGACTATAGTTAACTTGGATGATTCCAGGAAAGACGAAGACATACTTTTAATTCCCAGGTGAGTTCCTTACCATCTAACACAGGCCTAGCCAGCTGCTTCTTTCCTCTCATTTCAATTTTTGGTTTTGCTTTGTTTGGTCACACAGTAAGGTTTGCAGGACCTTAGTTCCCCAACCAGGGATCATACCTGTGCCTCTCACCTCAACAGTGGAAGCACGGAGTCCTAAGCACTGGACTGCCAGGGATTTTCC
Organism: Antilocapra americana; assembly: GCA_007570785.1. Lineage (NCBI taxonomy): Eukaryota > Metazoa > Chordata > Mammalia > Artiodactyla > Antilocapridae > Antilocapra > Antilocapra americana. The sequence goes on from ML662496.1 coordinate 7,244,831, forward strand.
CTTTCCCCTTATTTCATATCCCCATGGATTTTGTGGCAATAATAGATTTTTTTTTTAACTTGAGCATAATAGGTGATAACTGCCCTGAAGACAGCACTGACCTTTAAAGTTTAGCAATCTCTAGACTTTCAAACTTTTTCTTAAGGACTTGCTATAAATTTAGTCTCCAGGAAACCACCTAAATATTACTGAATCATTAAAGTTTTTTGACTTTCATATATTAACTAATATATGACCTTAATAAATAATATACGGTCATAATAAATATATGACCATCTAATAAAATGGTGCTGGACTTCCCAGATTTGTCCTGAGACTGCCTTTGTTAGCTTCAAGGGCTTCTCTCCTGCTTTTGATAATTTGGGCTTCATCTGGTGAACAAGCTATGTCTCTTGGTTCAAACTGATCAGAGTTTCGTTAAGTCTTCATTCTTTGGAAGTTTGTAAAACTTTAGTTTCATTTTGATGACTTAGGAGATGACAAGCGGTCTACCAGCTGCCGACTCACCTTAATTTATTTGTTGGCCATATGGCTTGCAGGATCTTAGTTTCCTAACCAGGGATCAAACCCTTGCTCCCTGCAGTAGAAGCGCAGAGTCCTGGCCACTGGACAGCCAGGGAATTCCCTCACCCTTATTTTCAAACAAAGTTAGAATTAGTTACAATTTCAAACTAACTGTAGTTAGTCTAAACCAAACAATGTTTCAGCTGCGGGTGGCTCAGACCGTAAGGAATCTTTAATTTATTCATTTACTGAAGGATAATTGCTTTACAGAGTTTTGTTGTTTTCTGTCAAACCTCAACACCAATCAGCCATAGGTATACTTATATCCCACTCTAGTATTCTTGCCTGGAGAATTCCATAGACAGAGGAGCCTGGTGGGCTACAGTCTGTGGGATTGCAAAAAGTTGCGGACACAACTGAGAGACTAACACTTTCACACAAACAATGTTAACATCTTAGTCAAACAAAAATGCATCATGGAATATACTCCAAAGTCAAACACACATTAATGAACTTTTTAGAGTACACGGTCCTTCCTTTAGTACAGTTTTAAGACAGGCTCAGATTTGGAAAGTCCTTCTGTGTTCCACAGTGATTGGCTGTGGCATCCTTTTCTTCATCTGTAAAATGAGGATAATGAACTATTGCTGGATCAGCTTTGAGATTAAAATTAAATAATGTAATAAATACTTAGCATAGACTTTGGCACATAGTAAGGTCTCAATAGATGTCTGTTATCTCTGATCCATGTGAAGAAATCCTGCCACTCCCTTTCTGTTCCCCATTCACTATCCCCCCCAGTCAAGTCTGAGTCATTGAGATTGGTCTGGAAGACCAGTCCAACAGGGAGGAGTACAGACATTTCAAGTCAGATGATCTTCAGGGGTTGTAATGCTTCTAGAAAGTACCTTCCCAAGACCCAGGCAAGAGGGGCCAGGTCCCTTACCCTGGGTCTGTACTTTATAAAACCTTACATATCTCAAACACACAGAAAGGTAGATTTCTTGTGGAATGCATGGCCAAGTCACTTGGGACTTGGCATTCAGCTCTTATCAGAAACTCTGAGCATCTGCCTTGGTAATCAACACCTTCAGGCCCCAGGGAAGTGCTGTTTCACATTTCTTGTGCTGTGTCCTCAACACAAAAGGCAACTGTGCCTGAATGTCATGAGGTTTTAGGTTGTGCTGCTGTTAACATTTTAAACAGATAACTTTGGAGTGCAAGAGAATTTGAATAATGGAAATTTTTTATTAGGAATGTAAAAAAAAAAATCACCTCATCAAATCCTTTCTTTGTGATAAAGGGAACACAAAAGATTCATTTAGAATAATGAAGTTTCATGACCGAGTAAAGCCAAGCCTCCAATTTCTTGTTTATCTTATGTTCCAGTTTCAGGTTTAGATGTATTCATCCTGCTAAAAGTTAGATTTGATTTAAACAAGACATGAGATGCTGTGGAAGAGTCAAGTGAAACAGAGAAGATTCTCAAATAGAGAGCAAATCAGTTTTTGGCAAAAAATTTTTTTTTAATTTGTGCTATCTATTTTTTAAATACGTAGTATGCTTTTAATAATATACAAGTGTTCAAACATCTAATTTTTTAAAACATAAAAATTGTAGATACATTTTTTTCTATGTTGAATGAAATTGCATGAGAGATATTCAACAAATGTGACATTAGAATGAAATATAAGGAAATTATAACAAGGAAATGGAAAAGTTTGCATGACTATGAAGAAGTAAACTCAAGAACAAATAAACCTAACGCTAATTTCTATAGAGATTATTTTCCGACCCCGAAAGGTCAGTGTATATAGTCTGATTGAAAAGACATTTGAACAAATCAAGCAACATGCTACTATTTTGTTTTCCTTTATCATACCCCATCAGTGAAATACTGTAAGAAGAAGACTAAAACCTGGGTATATGTGGATACTATTGCAAGAGACAAAAAAAATCTGGAAAAAAAGTGGCAGTGGTTTATAGGATGATATCAAAATATCTGGTAATAGTTTCTGTTGTATTCTATTGAAAACAATAATTAATCATATATTATACCATTTGTTTGAATGTGATATGGGAAATATCAAGGTTTATATCCAAGTCTAAGTATTGCTTTATGAACCTTATTTAAAATTCATTTCTCTTGCTTCAGCACAACAAAATTTCTCCTAATTGAAGTTAATAAAAATTATTTAAGAATCACAGTGACTCAAGAAAATTTGTTCAGTTTGGCCTTACTATATGTAGAGCACAAATGATGTGCTATCTTGGTGATAGCAACACAGATTTTGTTGAAATGAAGAGATAAAAATGGAAGTTCTATGGAATAAATTTATCATAATTTATGAATTTTGTATGTCTTTATCTTATTAGTCATTCAATATATAAGTAATCTATCAGCAGAACACCCAGACATACTCAGTCATAACTAAGTTTGCTTGTCCTTGATGTTTTCCAAACTTTCAGTCCCACAAAATCATAGCTTTACACATTTTCCTTTTAAGAAACAAAGGGTATTCTTTCATTGAGGATTAATTATTTTTTCCTACATAAAAGCATAGTTTTGAAAGGTTTCTAATGTGTTGTTATAAGAAAAAGGGATCCAACCTTCTTTTGTTTTTTTGCTACCCTTCAGCGAACAACCATAAAATCACATAAGGTAAAAACCAATTACAAAGGGAAAAATTTTTTCTGAGATAATTAGGTGTTTTTTGATCATAATTTTGGTGAAAGGAGAAGATACACCCATTTGAATGCAGAGTTTCAAAGAATAGCAAGGAGAGATAAGAAAGCCTTCTTCAGTGATCAGTGCAAAGAAATAGAGGAAAACATTAGAATGAGAAAGACTAAAGATCAAGTAAATGAGAGAAAAAAAAAAGAAAATGAGAGATACCAAGGGAACATTTCATGCAAAGATGGGTACATAAAGGACAGAAATGGTACGGATCTAACAGAAGCAGAAGACATTAAGAGGAGGTGGAAGAATACACAGAAGAACTATACAAAAAAGATCTTCATGACCCAGATAACCACAATGGTGTGATCACCCACCCAGAGCCAGCTATCTGGTATGTGAAGACAAGTGGGCCTTAGGAAGCATCACTATGAACAAAGGTAGTGGAGGTGATGGAATTCCAGTTGAGCTATTTCAAATTCTAAAAGTTGATGCTGTTAAAGTGCTACACTCAATATGCCAGCAAATTTGGAAAGCTCAGCAATGGCCACAGGACTGGAAAAGGTCAGTATTCATTCCAATCCCAAAGAAAGGCAATGCCAAAGAATGTTTAAATGACTGCAATTTCAGTCTTCTCACACACTAGCAAAGTGATGCTTAAAATTCCCCATGTCAGGCTTCAACAGTATGTGAACCATGAACTTGCAGATGTTCATGCTGATTTTAGAAAAGGTAAAGGAACCAGAGATCAAATTGCCAACGTCTGCTGGATCATCAAAAAAGCAAGAGAGTTCCAGAGAAACATCTAGTTTTGCTTTATTGACTATGCTAAAGCCTTTGACTGTGTGGATCACAACAAACTGTGGAAAAACCTTCAATACCAGACCACTTGACCTGCCTCCTGAGAAATTTGTATGCAGGTTAAGAAGTAACAGTTAGAACTGGACAAGGAACAACAGACTGGTTCCAAATTGGGAAAGGAATATGTCAAGGCTGTATATTGTCACCCTGCTTATTTAACTTATATGCAGAGCACATCATGCAAAATGCCAGGCTGGATGAAGCACAAGCTGAAATCAAGATTCCCTGGAGAAATACTAATAACCTCATATATGCAGATGACACCACCCTTATGGCAGAAAGTGAAGAAGAACTAAAGAGCCTCTTGATGAAAATGAAAGAGGAGAGTGAAAAAGTGGGCTTAAAACTCACCATTCAGAAAACTAAGATCATGGTATCCAGTTCCATCACTTCAGAGCAAATAGATGGGGAAACAATGGAAACAGTGACAGACTTTATTTTGGGGGGCTCCAAAGTCACTGTAGATGGTGACTGCAGACATGAAATTAAAAGATGCTTGCTCCTTGGAAGAAAAGTTATGACCAACCTAGATCACATATTAAAAAGCAGAGACATTGCCAAAGCTCCATCTGATCAAAGCTATGGTTTTTCCCGGAGTTGTGTATGGATGTGAGAGTTGGACTATAAAGAAAGCTGAGCACCGAAGAATTGATGCTTTTGAACTGTGGTGTTGGAGAAGACTTTTGAGAGTCCCTTGGACTGCAAGGAGATCCAACCCGTCATTCCTAAAGGAAATCAGTCCTGAATATTCATTAAAGGACAGATGCTGAAGTTGAAACTCCAATACTTTGGTCACCTGATGTGAAGAACTGACTCATTGGAAAAGCCCCTGATGCTGTGAAAGATTGAGGGCAGGAGGAGAAGGAGACGACAGAGGATGAGATGGTTGGATGGCATCACTGACTCAATGGACGTGACTTTGAGTAGTCTGTGGGATTTGGTGATGGACAGGGAAGCCTGGCATGCTGCAGTATATGGGCGCCCAAAGAGTCAGACATGACTGAGCAACTGAACTGAATTGATGGTGGTTTCAATAATGATCTAGATGATTTGGGCAGTAAGTAAGTACCTCATGGATTGATATCATAGAATACTTTCCATATTTTGGTATTAAATCATCATTACCAGAACTAAAAATTGCTGATTTTCTATTTGTTTTAAATATTTGACATATTTCATAAATCTGAGTTTGTTTTCATTTCAAATAATAAGAGAAATATCTCTTATTTTAAGAGGAATCAATGTTTTATTTTTAATTACTTTTCCTTTGACCACATTGAGCTGCTGTGGGGGTCTCAGTTTCCCAACCAGGAATTTCCTAATCACTGATCTGGCAGGGAATTCCTAATGTTCTCTTTTCCTTTTTTTGGCTCTTCCAGGTCTTATTTGCAGCAATAAGGATTTTCAATTCTTGTTGTTGCATGTGAGATTTTTTATTAGTAGTTGCAGCATGAGGAATTTTTAGTTGAGGCATGTGGGATCTAATTCTTTGACCAGGGGTTGAATCCGGGCCCCCTGCGTTGGGAACACAGTCTTAGCCACTAGACCACCAGGAAAGTCCCCACAATGTTTTATTTTTTATTCTGAAATAATTTCAAAATCACAAATTGGTTGTAAGAACAGTACAAAAAATTTCCATATATCCTTCTTCGAGGTTCCCTGTTGTTAACATTTTAAAACATTTGCTTTTTCATTTTCTTTCTCTTTCCATGTATATGTGTACACACACATAAATGTAATTATTTTTTGTCATTTTTTTAGAGTAAGATGCAAAATAATGCCTATTTTGAACTCCAAAATAGTTCAAAGTATAAAACAAGAACACTCATACATAAACATAGTGTGGTTATCAAAATGAAATTGACATTGATCTATTACCACCATCTAATCCACAGATTTCATTCAAATTTCACTGACTATTCTGAGAACATTCTTTGTAGAAAATTTTAAAAAGCCCTTCCTTTTTCTTTTTTTTTTCTTTCTTGTCCAGGATGAAGCCTAGAATCGCACATTGCATGTAGTTGTCTGTTTCAATCTGGAATAGTTCTTTAGTTTTTCCTTATCCATCATGATTTTGCCGTTTTTGAAGGATACATACCAGTTACTTTGTAGAATGTCTCTCAATTTGGGTTTGTTTGCAGTTTCATCAAGTATCAGACAGACTAGACTAAGTGCTAGAGAAGCAAAGGAATTTAACAGCAGGGCCTACTACCCTCAGGGAGTTTACAATCTAGGGTAGGCTAGGCAGGTACAAAGGTGCTGTGGGAAGGCCCCTAACCCAGGCTTGGAGCACTAAGGCTAGGCTTCTTGAGGCGCATATCCTCTGGACTCGGAAGCGTCGGCAAGGAGCAGGCAAAAGTGCTTTACAGCAAATTCATTCTACTTAATTTTTTTTTTTTTTGGCTCACAAAAGTAATACAGGTTTGTTTTGAAACAACTTCCTAGCATAGGAAAGTGAATGCCGTTAATAATCCTCCATGCTAGTACTCCCGTCGCTCCGCGTTGGTTTACCAGTCAGGAGCTGTGGGACCCCGCGACTTCGGATTCGTCGGGGGAAGGCGAAGGCCAGCACGGGTCTTCCCACCAGCAGGGGGAGGCACACTGCACTCCGGCCGACCGGCGGGTCTCTCTTCCACACGTCGCTGGCGTGATCGCCGGCGCTACATACTGCGCCTGCGCGCGCGCCGCGGCCTTTTTTCCCCCCCGGAGCCGTGCTGGTTCTGCAGCTCTGTGGCAAGCCGCGGAATCGGGCTTCTGTTCCGCAGGATGGTGAGTGGTTGTCCCGCTGCTGGGGCTACAGATGTATGGGGGCTCCCTCTCCTTGTCCTAAAGCCCGCCTGGAGTTCGTTTAGCGCGGCGCAGGAGTCGGATGGCGTTAGATTGCCGGCTCCGCTGTGGTCGGGCTGCAGCGCCCAGCGTGGCCTTAATGGCTGCCACGGCGCCCAAGCTTGGTGGGGGGAGGGGTTGAAGAAGACGGGAGCCGGGACAGGGGGATGAGGATGAGGTGAGTATAGTAGACGGACGGTGTGGGTGGTTCTGGCTCGCTAGCGAGGAGCTCCGGCAGGAGGCCCGGAAGGGAAGATTGCATGGAGTCGGTCTCACTACTGGCCTGAGTGGGGACGGGCCGTGGCTTCTCGGACCCAGCTCCGTTCGTGACTGATGGGTTTTCCGAGGGAGCGTCGGGGTCGGCAGGTTGTTTGGAAAACCTGTGTTACTGGGCCGAAGAAGTGGCTTTTAAACAACACCGTCGGTAGAACCTGGAGACTGTGGTGTCTTTGGGCCCCGAAAGAAAGTCCGTTTAGTTTGGTGTGCCTGTCCTGCTTTTTTCTCTAAATTGTCGCTGGTGCCAGATGTTAGTGAATTTTCGGGTGGTGTGCTGCTGTGGTTTGTGGGGGACTGTTTTAATCGGGAGTAATTGGTGAATTTGTGCTTGGCCAGTTGTGTTCCGTGACAAGTAATTTAGGCTTTTGAAAAAAGTTCGTGGAAAGAGGGAAAATATTCGGTTCACGAAATGGGACAGCATTAAGACTGACGTTTGCAAAAAGTGGAGAGTGTTTAAAACTTTAATAGCGCTCGTTTAATATCTGGTTACTATAATAAATTGGCCTGCGTTTTGTATGTTTGTTTTTTCATTCTTATTCTGGCGCTGAGTCATTTTTATTTTGTTGTATAAAACTGTCAGTCTTGATAGATGGGAAATAGAAGAAAAAGTGATTTGATTTGATTTCTCAGATTTGAGAAAGTCATGGTTGTGTGGATTCACTTTTGAAGTTTAGGTTGTGTGTTACAAAGTTAACTCAAATGTCAAAAAGTATCAAGCTAAAACATTTATCAAAGTTTTAATAACATCCTTTTATCTTAAAGGGGTTTGTTAAAGTTGTCAAGAACAAGGCCTACTTCAAGAGATACCAAGTGAAATTCAGAAGAAGGCGAGGTATGGTCAGGTTTTCATATTCTCAGTAGGGGAAGATTCCGCTTTGTAGCGGAGTGGACTTTTTTAATTTATTTTTTTCTTTCAGAGGGCAAAACTGACTACTATGCTCGGAAACGATTGGTGATCCAAGATAAAAATAAGTACAACACACCTAAATACAGAATGATTGTTCGTGTAACGAACAGAGATATCATTTGTCAGGTAAGTTGTATTTTAGACTTTTAACCTCCACGCCGCTTCTTCCCTCATTTTGCTAGAGACATACTTGGGAAGCAGAACAAATTATGCATTAGGGTCCCTCTAGTTTGGTGCCTGGCACTCCAAAAAACGTTCATTGAGTAGTTGTTTTAGTAGGTCTGAAGGTGGAGCCTGGAAAATTGGTACTGTTAAAAAAAAATACTCTGAAGATCAGCTGTTTGGCAATTCTACCCTAGTTTAATCCATTCACTTTGGGAGGGGAGAATTAGAGAAATTTATGGTTCTGTGCTGTTTTTCGGGGGATGGGAGGATAAATTCAAGACCTAGTAGAAGGTTCTTTCCCATTGTAATTCCAGTAGGATAATAGAATTTGTTGTGGACTAAGTCCACTTATCCACTGCTTTGAAGAGGTAGGTGGGTATGAATATTAAATTAGACTCTTAAGAGTGTTTTTATTCCTGTATATCGTTTGAAGTAGTTATAGTAAATATGTATGAAAGTGTTTCCCATGCAAAAGATTTTCAGAAAGCAGTTTGCTCAGTTCAGTCTCAGTCATGTCCAACTCTTTGCGACCCCATGGACTGCAGCAAGCCAGGCTTCCATTACCAGCTGTGTAATTTGAGACATATGTATTGTGGCATTTGACTCAAACCTACCTGCTGTAGTTGAAGCCATAAATCTGTAGTTGAAACAGTGAGTGGGTTTAACAAAGACAAGTCTTAAGTGATGCAGGTCTGTATCTAGTTTTTTGTTAAGTCCTTTGACAAAGAACATACTTGGGACAAGTAATCAGTGAAAACAGATTATTAACCTCATTTTTCTTTTATTGTAGATTGCTTATGCCCGTATAGAAGGAGATATGATAGTTTGTGCAGCTTATGCTCACGAACTCCCAAAATATGGTGTGAAGGTTGGCCTGACAAATTATGCTGCAGCATATTGTACTGGCCTGCTGCTGGCCCGCAGGGTATGTACAAGGTTATTTCAGTTGGTGTTTTTTGGAATTAGCTCCCTGGAGTTGTCTGCAACATAGATGGTTCATACATGGATCAGATACCTTCAGCTGTGGGGACAGAGGAGTGCCTCTTGTTGCCCTGTGGTTTACAAGGGCAACACCGCAGAAGATGATTTTATAAATGCATTGTTTCTAACAGATACACTTTGTAATCTGGGGAAGGCTTTTTTTCTCTCCAGTTTTCTTTCCTGTTTGTTGGGTGTGTCTAGGCCAGTAGAATTTTCTGCAGTGATGGATATCTGTAATCTATGCTGTCTGATGTGGTAGCCACTAGCCACATACATTGAGTGCTTGAAATGTTTTTAGTGCTACTCATAACTGAGTTTTTAACTTAAATATGAATAACTGGCTGTGGCTGGTTGGTGGCTACTTGGACAGATCTACTCAGAAGTGTAGATCTTGTGAGCATCAGTGTACGTTGAAAATGCAGACTGTTCTCCACACCTTCAGAAATTATATTTCGTTAGGATGTCCACGTGATTTATTTACATGCTAAGTTTTGAGAAGCAGTGCCTAAAGCTTTTGGGGTGGGGGTAGGCATTGGTGGCGGTATTCAATTTTGTTTTAATGATCTTTGCCTCTGGGTGGCAGCATTTCCTATAATACAGAAAGGAAAGTGATTTTTGCCTTGTTTTTGTTTTCTTGGTTACTGACCTTGTTTAGCATTGGAATTATTAAACGTGTCATTGTTGGGGACCCACATCTTCACTGGTTATCAACATGTTTGGGTGAGGAACACTGTCTTTTATATGAGAGCATTTTAGTACTAAGGCACTACTTGTGAAACCATAGCCACCTTACGTGTACTAGCAGAGTAGTGGTTTAATTAACATAGTGCCTTCATAGAGAAAAAAAGATGTTCTTTTAAGTACCGTGTCCTAATTGATTGCTACCAAAATCAAGTATAGACAGTGTAGCTTATTCAGAAACTGTTAAATAGTTATACTTGTGATTAGGATTGGATGTCTGAAATTTCTTTAAAAGTAGGTTGGGATAAAGAGAAAAGTGAATTGGAAAGAATTTTTTTGTCTGGCTATTAAAGCTGTGAATTTTGAGGTGTTTTAGTTGTTTGAATATATTCTGATAAGCATTTAGACTGGCTTCTTTGTTAATAGCTTCTTAATAGGTTTGGTATGGACAAAATTTATGAAGGCCAAGTCGAAGTGACTGGAGATGAATACAATGTGGAAAGCATTGATGGTCAGCCTGGTGCCTTCACCTGTTACTTGGATGCAGGACTTGCCAGAACTACTACCGGGAATAAAGTTTTTGGGGCCCTAAAGGGAGCTGTTGATGGAGGCTTGTCTATCCCTCACAGGTAATAATAATATTCAAGACTACATTTCCTGGACTCCAAAACTGCACTATTTCTAACTAGTTGGGCTTTGGAGAAAACTGAACCATTGAAAGTAATAGTATCATTGTGTACTTGCCATGTGCTGGGTACTGTGTAAAAGGAACTTGGCAGGGTGGGAAGGAATTGTCACATGATTTACAAGTGAAGGGACTGGGCTTCAGAGGTAAAATGAATTGTCCAAGGTTTTAGAGCCAGTAAGTGGAGAAGCCAGTGTTGAAACCACTACCTTTTGTGTGTGGCTAAGTCTTGGTTGAAGTAAAGTGAAAGTTGCTCAGGTATGTCTGATTTTTTGCAACCCTGTGGACTATACAGTCCATGGAATTCTCCAGGCCAGAATACTGGAGTGGGTACCCCTTCCTTTCTCCAGGGAATCTTCTTTCCAACCCAGGGATTGAACCCAGATCTCCTACATTGCAGGAGGATTCTTTACCAGCTGAGCCACAAGGGAAGTTTTGGTTAGAAATGAGCAACTCCATTCCACCAATACTTCCCCTCCCCCTCACTTGGCTTTTTTGGCAGGAGGGTGGTAAACAGTAAAATATAACCTAACTGGCACTTCTATAATGTAGGGGTTTTGTGGGGAGTTGTGCCTTGCCAGTTCTCTTGTAAGGCACCTGTTAAATGTAATCTGGAACCAATCACTTATCATGTGCCCTGAGGCATCACTAAGTAATTGTAGGTTTTCAGGAAAGTAATTTTGAAACTTATTTATGAAATGTGGAGAACTAACTTTATAGTGGCCTTGGTTCATTTAATGGTTTTTAAAGGTGCTTGGGGCATGATTTTCTGTCCAGGAATTCAGAAATTAGCTGCTGAATGATGATATCCCACTAACTGAGCAGTCAGTAGTTGGTCCTTTGGTTGCATATGATGCAATTGTTTCAAGACGGGACTGATGGCAGCTACTGAAATGAATTCCTGCTAGTAGACTGATTTCAACCAGTATATACTAAAATATGGAAAACTTTATTTCAGTACCAAACGGTTCCCTGGTTATGATTCAGAAAGCAAAGAATTCAGTGCTGAGGTACACCGAAAGCACATCATGGGGCAGAATGTTGCAGATTACATGCGTTACCTGATTGAAGAAGATGAAGATGCTTACAAGAAACAATTCTCTCAGTACATAAAGAACAACGTAACACCAGACATGGTAAAAAATTTTTAAATGTCTGTATTGGTAAATTTATAGAACCAGGTTTTCTATCTATTTTGGGTAGGTACGTTAATACAGTTTTATTTCAAGTTAATAGTTAAAATTGAATAAGGGCATGTTGGTAGGTATAGACCTTAAGCTGTTTTTGGCTTAAAATGAAATTGGGATAATGGGCCCAGGGCAAGTTAAAAAGTCAGAAAAGATATTGGAAGGAGCTAGGCTTGTCCACATGCTTTTAGGAATCTTTTGGATGCTTAAGGATGGCAAGCTTCAAGCATCCAAATCTAAAGCATCTGGTGGCTCTTACGCATTTGGCTGTTCTGTAGTTAAAAAATTCATTCTTGTGGTCAGTTATAATCTACTCTGATATGAGGTGCTATTTACTCAATTTCCCTCTTTTTGAGATAATAGGGGAAAGGGTTCGTTCTTCATCGTAGCCAGTAAGTGCCATGTTCGTTTTCTCGGTGTCTCAGGCATGCGCATAAAAGGAGAGGGACAGCTCTATCACTTGTGTGTGATGTTGCAGAAGTGAAGGGGCCCTTGTTTGCAAAAGGTAGTTTAACGTTGTGAAGTTTATCACCCCTAAAGTGGAGTCTCAGGGCTGTCTCTTAACACAGAGAAGTAATTAAAGATGATAGTGCTAGTTTTGATATGAGGGCATAGAACACCAAAATCACAGATTATTATAAAACCTACAAATACAGAATTGTATGTACATTGATAGATTATATGTCAAGTAATTGTTAGGTTCTTTGTGTTGGTGCATAGTTTGTATTTTGGTATACCTATGTCTAAAAATTTAGAATAGAATTATAATTGGGAGGAAGATCACTTACTGTCATTTGTATGCTTAGTACACAGTCTTATTGTTATGCTAAAGGACAGGTTTTATTTTTCATTTCCCCAGAACCCTAAAATAGCACACGGCACATAGTAATTTAGCACATATATAAACTGATATATGCAATCAATAATTCTGAAAATGGGGACATCTTGCTTTGAAAAGTGAATTTGCTCAGTTGTGTCTTATCTTTGCGACCCATGGACTGTAGCCCACCAGGCTCCTCCATCCATGGGATTTTCCAGGCAAGAGTACTGGAGTGGGTTGCCATTTCCTTCTCCTGTACACAGTCTTAAGACAGAATAAACACTATAGTTCTGAGCTAGGAAATGGGTGGTTTTATATTAGTAATGTAGATGCATGTTAATTTTCACATGAGTATATTTCTTTGTTACTGTTGACATCACCCTAGTATTAAAAATACCTTTTAGTTTTGACTGATTCTGCTTTGCCTGTAAAACTTCTTCCTAAGCTACAACATGTGTTTTCAGATGTCTGCTTCCTAATGCTTTCTTAATGCGTGTTATACTTCAGCCAGACCATTCTTTGGTTAATCCTTTTACAGTTAGCTCATTCATTTTATCTGTAGAGGCCTCTTTGCTTATGTGTGCCTCCTGAAATGTGCAGACATCTGGTGTGTCTCCAACAGAAAGTGGTCTTTTTATAAACTAAATTCATGGTGTTCTCTACATACATGGTTGTATTTCCTGTGGAATTGATCTTGTGGAAGATGTGAACTGGGTTGGTTAGATTTGTTAATGACTGCATTTAAAGTCATTAAATTTGTTAAAGACAGTAGAGAGCTGTAATAGCTAAGAGAAGTAGAAAAATTAACTTTCAAAAGGGATTTAGTGAGGTCTCAAGTGCTGTTTCGAGTTTTTGCAGTGTTTTCCTTGGCTAATAAACTTTATACAAATGCATGTAGTAATTGCATTTTATCTACCTTGAATGAGTAGTTTAGAGATCTGGATTAACTTGACTCATTCTTGAGGAAGACGATAATTGTTACTGAGTTTCAGGCATTTTAGTTTCTTTATGACTTGATCTTCCCTGTGATTGGTAGTCATTGCTTGGGTTAGGGAGTGTTGAAACAATTCAGAGAGTTGCAACATTGTTTTTAAATTTTAGAACAAAATTCTCAGTAATGTTTCTAGTAGCTTTTCAGGGTTTTCTAGGGAAATTCAGACACCTCTTCTGATTCTACTAAGGCTTGATACTGCCAGATATGGTGATTTTGTGGTAATAGATCAGGAGGTCCCTGGTATGGGATCCTGGGAGTAACTTTTGTAAAGACCTATCAGAAATAAGTGGAAAACAGAAATGGGGAATGTGGGAGGACAGAGATGTATTTGGCATTTGTTTATTGGCCCACATATTCATTGTAACCTCTTAAAAGCTGGCATGTATCCACACTTAATGAAAGAATTTAGGTCAGATGGTTTTAAGTGAGCATAGTGTGTGTTTCTACACAAACAATTTATTGTGAACTTAAGAAGTATCGCTGAACATCCCAGGAATTTTTGTGATTTTTTTTTTTTTTTTGAGGAAGATTAAGTTATGTTTTGTGAATAGTGTCAGTTCATATTGGTTGTGGTAAAAACTGGGACTTAGGAAAATGTGGTTTTCATACAGATAACAACATGGACTTAATTTAACTCTTCTTGAGAATCTGACTTAGAAGGACAAAGTAGAGCAGGCAGTAGAATGCAGTGTTGTATTATTGTTTAGGGCACATGAAATGAAACCAAGTACTGTTTGCTTTGCTTTGTTTCAGATGGAGGAGATGTATAAGAAAGCTCATGCTGCAATACGAGAGAATCCGGTGTATGAGAAGAAGCCTAAGAAAGAAGTTAAAAAGAAGAGGTATGTATCTTTTTTTGGGGGGGAAGAAAGGTTGGGAGAGGAGAGGTTCTTGCCTTGTTGCATCAGACTCTGAAGTTGTGCAAACTCGATCACTAACTCTGCATGATGTTGCAGAGGTGAGGGGAACCAGGTTTGCTAAAGTAATTGTGGTGATAGAAATGTATTAGCCTCGGATGCTACCGAGGTGGCTCATTCTATCCCAGTACATTGTAACTACTGCCCTTTTTTTGGCTGTGCTGCATGGCACATGGGATTTTAATTCCCTGGTCAGGGATTGAACCTGTGCCCCCTGCATTGGGAGCTTGGAGTGTTAACCCCTGGACCACCATTGAAGTCCCACTTACTGCATCTTTTAATAGGCTAACTAAAGAAGAAAATTACTTTCTATTAGTCTTTCATATTTTGATCTTTGGAGTAGAAAGTAATAATGAGTCTAAGCATTATACTTAAATCTTTACTTGATTTTTGGCCCTGTGATATAATAGGACAATATCACAGAAACTGGAATTTGGGGAAGTTAGACTAAGAGCATAAATGAGTACATGTGTTGAGAATTGGATTATTTGACTTTTAAAGTCTGTCTTTTTCAAAGTTAAATATTCTCTATGCGCTTTAGCTATGGTTTTAAAAAATTATATCCCTTTTCTTTTTGTTTCCTAGGTGGAACCGTCCTAAAATGTCACTTGCCCAGAAGAAAGATCGGGTAGCTCAGAAGAAGGCCAGCTTCCTTAGAGCTCAGGAACGAGCTGCCGAGAGTTAAACCAAACCACAATTTTCTATCAAGATTTTTCAGATAAGACAATAATAAACTTATTGAACAAGCAGCTGTTTGTGTTAAGCTCTTGTTAATGGAACTTTGGAAAGCACCTGACATAGCCAGTATTTTCTTTGCAGGAGCAAGTATAGCTTTTCCCAGAGCTTACATATTGCCTGAAGGTTAATATCTGCTTCTTGGGCATCAGTTCCTCCTGACAGTTAATTCAAGTCTGGCAAGCAACAGACCAACCTTCTACTAGAAGTATTTCTTCAATTCATTTATTGTAACCACATGATAAGTGGGAAGAAAAAGTACCTTCAAAGTTTACAATTTTAAAGTAAGAAAAACGGATGCTAATTCATGGCTTTTAATTTTTCAGAGGAAGCTGTCCCATGAAGGTCATATAATTTTAACATATTCATTTCAACCAGGTGAAAGCTTTGAGCAGAAAATACTGGGTCTTTTCTCACAAGAGATGTTTCATTTTACAGAGTTGAAAGGCACATGCCAGATCTGAAGAACAAGAGGAGCACATATCAACCCTTGTATGTCAGATTTACATGACAAAGTGTTAGATGGGCAAATTTACATGCCTCTTAAGAAACAGCCCTTTGGCCAACAGGGAATAATGTTTGAAAATAGTTATTAATAGGAAGTTTTGTAATTTCAGAGTCCCACTCTGAATAGCTCAGATTCAAGATGTGTGGGACTGTTGGGTCTATGGCCTGAAGATGCGCCTTTAGAAGGACCAGTGGCTGGTTACTAAGATACAGATGCTTTAAATCTAGGATGATGAAAGCTCATCCATATTCAGCCTCTGAAATTGGGAGCTAGTTACATATTGTCAGAATCTTCCTGATGGGTTTCAAGTGGGTAAGGGCCACTCAACATTTGATAAATGGATTAAGTGTATAATACAAGAAACCATGCTATTAACCCAACACCTGTTGATAAAGGAGTAATTTTAATTTACCTGCTTTGCAGTCTTAATTCCTGTTAATGTGCAAACTTTACCATGCTAAGACGTTAGTAAATTTATGTTTTCTTTTTTAAATAGCAGCTTCAATGCAGACACAATTTCCAGCACTGATATTTGGCTAACAAATCTGCAAAATAGTCTTCACTGTTGATGTTTATGGAATGAGGCTTTTCACAGCATTATTTTTTAAGTCATTAGTCAAAATAGTTATACAGTGAATGTATTAGGAAGTGTACCAAGAGTTTCTAAAAGGACAGGAATAAAATTTTTTGGACCTTTTGATCCTGTAACTCCTGCCTTCAGCAATCAACATGTATTTTAAGATGATGGCTTCCTTAGGACCATGGGAAAAGAGTTTTGTTAACGCAAGGGTTTGAATCAAGCCATGTAGAAAAAATGATGAAAAGTCTCCTTTTGAAATGCTAAGTTTCTTAAAATGGTCACAATGTCCAAATGAACTAAGAGTCATTTGTGTAGGAAATTTTCTTCCACAGTAATGTTTTTAGGTTATTTAGTATCAAAGAATGTTCCATTTCCATTTGATTTGCTGTGACTTTGAGAGCAATACAAGAATACAGCTGCTTTTCTAATTCCTCACGAATTTCACTTGGAGCACCACGCAGTAGGTAGTCTTTGAGTAACTGACAGGCTTTTGCCAAGTTTGGTTGTATCACTTCTGAAGTACACTTCATTGTACTCTGATCACAGCTAGTTCGACAATCCGTGCCATAGACACAGTCCAAATCAGACTCACAGTGACGATCCTTTATAAGTTCTTTCAGGTTTGTCTCTGGCACAATTTTTCTCATGTCCACCATTTTCAAGTCGTATTTATCATTATATCCTAGGTTTTTGGCACTAGTATCACACATGAGGAAGTTTCCATATGGGCCATGGAAAACATCTTCCACAAATTCTAGAAGCCCTATGGCTATTTTAGCCTTTCTAGGCCATGACGGTGTGAACAACTGATCCATGCTTCTTCTGAACCCAGATGGTATAAAAAGTTCAATCACCCAGGGAAGGCTTATTCCATAAAGAGAGGTATATTCAACGCTTTCCATCACATACAGATCACCACAGAATCCCATTAATTTGGGAGTATGTTCTTTATCTTGAAGTATCACCATGAGAAGAAATTCATTTAATTGAAGAAGTGCCCATGCTGACTTTGCTTCCCCCAAGGAAACCTGGCCATCTTTGTCTCCATCAGCTACTGTCAAGATGAGGTTAACCAGTTCAGAGAGGTTCCCTTGATCACCCAACTTTGCCTGTAAAGATAAGAACTTGGCGAATTACACAGAAGGTATGAAAAATGAGTATCCCATGTGTAACATACATACCAACTTCCTTTATGGGGATGATTAGCCTGCTAAATAATAACCTTGCTACTGAATACCCATAGGAGATGTAATACATTCCCAGATACTTATAATATTTGCCAAGTCAAAACTATGCTTTAGGTACTTGCAGTAAAAATCCACTTTGCTAAGTATATTTGTCTGTTAAGAAATGACCATACTAACTCCCATAATCTTAAACCCTGTAGATAGTTAACTAAGCCATTAATTTTTCTTTGCCTTGTTCATACACTTGAAAAATTTCAGTGTAATTTGCCCATATTCAAAGTTATAAAGATCAGCCACAAATTACTCTTATTTTGTAATTGTTTTACATTTCATTAAAATATATTGTTCCAATAGTAAAGGCTAAAAAATACTTCCCTGTGAATGTTCCCTGGCACAAAACAGTCTAAAAGTATAAACTGTCCAAAGAAAAGAAAGATTTTGAGTGAAACTATGAGCACAATGAAAATGAGAGAAATATTCTTTCCAGAAGTGTTATTTCATCTTTTAATATTTCTATTCTTTTTAAAAAAAGAATCAGTGTCTACTAGTTTTATTTCACCTTTTTAAAAACGGTGTACCAGTTATAATGTCAAGCTATAGAGCAGACCATCTTAATGAACTCTCACATCTGGACATTTGTAGCTATAAGTAATGTTAAAGTAAACATCCTTTTTTTTTTCTTTGAATTATTTCCTCAAGATAGAGTCCTTGATACAGGTCAAAGAATAGCAACATTTTATGGCTTATGATGCAATCCTACCAGCTTCTAGAAGAGAACCACATCATACCAGCAACATGTAAATGCATGTACTTACTTTAAAGAGACTGTAGACCATTTCTTTGAATTTCTGGACAGTAGTTCCCCTAGTTGGCTTATCAAATAGCACTATTTCTTTTCTTGGTTCCAATTCTGTGCCAAAGTCAAGATGAAGTGCTTGTTCCATTTGACACTTCACAACACCTGGTAGATTATCCCAAATCCCTAAATACATCTGTGAAAAGAATGGCAAATTATGCTTTAGGCAGAGTAGAAAACCCTCATCTAATCTACATGGTATTTTTAGTGTCCTCATCCTCTTAAAAAAGGGGCTTTCCTGGTGGCTCAGCAGTAAAGAGCAGGAGAATGCCTTCAATGCAGGAGACATGGGTTTGATCCCTGAGACAGGAAGATCCCCTGAAGAAAGAAATGCAACCCACTCCAGTATTCTTGCCAGGATAATCCCATGGACAGAGGAGCCTGGGACAGAGGAGCCTGGCAGGCCACAATCCACGGGGCCACAAGATTCAGACATGACTTAGGGACTAAACCACCAACACCTCTTAAACACAAATGAGCAACCAAACATTGACACTGAGCTGACTTTCTTTCTGAATTGCAAATCTGAAATCATACTTCAAAGCTTTTTCCTCTTAATTTTCCTAATTAAAAAATATTGCATACCTAAATATTCAGTTCAGTTCAGTTGCTCAGTCATGTCCAACTCTGCGACACCATGAACCGCAGCATGCCAGGCCTCCCTGTCCATCACCAACTCCCACAGTCCACCCAAACTCATGTCCATTGAGTCGGTGATGCCATCCAACCATCTCATCCTCTGTTGTCCCCCTCTCCTCCTGCCCTCAATCTTCCTCAGCATCAGGGTCTTTTCAAATAAGTCAGCTCTTCGCATCAGGTGGCCAAAGGATTGGAGTTTCAGCTTCAACATCAGACCCTCCAATGAACACCCAGGACTGATCTTAGGATGGACTGGTTGGATCTCCTTGCAGTCCAAGGGACTCTCAAGAGTCTTCTCCAACACCACAGTTCAAAAGCATCAATTCTTTGGTGTTCAGCTTTCTTTATAGTCCAACTCCCACATCCATACTATATATGTGTATATTTTTACCATGATCAATTTTATTGTTTTCCAGTTTTTAAATCATGCTAAAATATAAAAAATAGAACATTTACCATCTTAATCATGTTTAACATACAGTTCCGTGGTATTAGATTTCATGAACTGGTGCTACAATCACCATCATCTGTCTCCAGAACTCTTCATTTTCTAAAATTGAAACTATCCATTAAACAATAACTCTGTTTGCCCCCTTCCTCAGCCCTGCCATCCACCAGTCTACTGTCTGTCTCTGATTTAGACTACTCAGTCTATTATGTAAGTGTCCTTTTCTAACAAGCTTATAATGTCCTCAAGGTTTACCAAATTGTAGCAAGTGTCAGAATTTCCATCTTTTTTAATGCTGAATAATACTATATATAGGAATATCCCACATTTTGTGTTTCCATTCATACATCAATGGACACTTGGGTTGCTTCCATGTTTTAGCTATTGTGAATAATTATGAATATGGATCTACAAATATATCTTTGAGATCCTGATTTCAACCCTTTTACATATATACCCAGAAGTGGAATTGCTGAAGCATAAGGTCATGTAACTTCTAATGTTTTCAGGAACTGCCAACCTGTTTTCTTCAGTGGCTATACTATTTTAAATTCCCACTAAGAGTGGGTTCTAGTTTTTTTTACATGATTGCCAACACCTGTTTGCTTTTTTTTTTTTTAACAGTAGCCATTCTGATGGGTGTGCTGCTGCTGCTGTTAAGTCGCTTCAGTTGTGTCCGACTCTGTGCGACCCCATAGACGGCAGCCCGCCAGGCTCCCCCGTCCCTGGAATTCTCCAAGCAAGAACACTGGAGTGTGTTGCCATTTCCTTCTCCAATGCATGAAAGTGAAAAGTGAAAGTGAAGTCACTGAGTCGTGACTCTTAGTGACCTCATGGACTGCAGCCTACAAGGCTCCTCCCTCCATGGGAGTTTCCAGGCAAGAGTACTGGAGTGGGTTGCCATAGCCTTCTCTGCTTATGGGTGTGAGGTGGTATCTTTTTCTTTTTGGCCATTCCACGTGGCATGTGAGATCTCAGTTCCCCAACCAGGGATTGACACAGCCCCAGCAGTGACAGTACAGAGTACTTAACCACTGGACAGCCAGGGAATTTCCCTCAGTCTGGTTTTTGATTTGCATTTCCCTAATAATCAGTGATGTTGAGCATCTTTTCATGTACTCATTGGATATATGTATATCTTTTTTTGAGAAATGTCTATTCAAATTCTTTGACTTTTTTTTTTTTTTTTAATTTTGGCTGCTCTGCATCTTCCTAGCAGAGCATGGGTGGGCTTTCTTCAGTTCTGGCACACGGCTCTCTAGCTGTGGTGCACGGGCTTATTTGCTCCGAGACCTGTGGGGCCTTAGTTTCCTCAACGTCCCCTACATGAAGGAGGATTCTTAACCACTGGACCAGGGAAGTCCCTGCTGATTTTTTAATACAGCTGGGTTTTTTGTTGTTGTTGTTGTGGAGTTTTAGGAACTCTCTCTATATTCTGGATATTAATCCCCTATCAGATATATGATTTGCAAATACTTTCTCCCATTCTGTTTCTTTTTTACTCTACTGATAAAGACCTTTGATGCATAAAGTTTAAAAATTCATATGAAGTACAATTTGTCTATTTTTTATTTTGTTGCCTGTGGAAAAAATCATTGCCAAACCCAATGTCACAAAGCTTTTACCTAATGTTTTCATCTAAGAGTTTCATAGTTTTAATTCTTATCTTTAGATCTTTGATCTATTTTGACTTGAATTTTGCCTATGGTGTTAGTTAGGTAAGGGCCTGACTTCATTCTTTTGCATGTGTATATCCAGAATTCCCAGTACTATTTGTTAACAAAGAGTTTTCCCAATTGAATGGTCTTAGCACCCTTGTCAAAAATTATGTGACTGTATATGTGAGGGTTTATTCCTGGGCTATTATATTCCTTTAGTCTATATATCTGTCCTCATTGTTACTGTATAGAAATGCAACAGATTTTTGTGGGTTGACTTTGAATTCATTTATTAGCTCTAATAATCTTGTGGAATTTTTAGGTTTTTCTAAGAATAAAATCATATCATCTATCAAGAGATAATTTTACTTTTTCCTTTTGAATTTTTATGCCTTTTATTTCTTTAACTGATCTTGCCAAAATTTCCAGTACTATTTTGAATAGAATTGGTGAAACTAGGCATCCTTGCCTTCTTGATCTTAGGGGAAAAGGTTCAGTCTTTCACCACTGAGCATGATGTTAGCTGTAGGTTTTTCACACCAGGGTTTTTATTATGTTGAAGTAGTTTCCATTTATTCCTAGTTTATTGAATGTTTTTATCGTGACTTTTGCCAAATGCTTTTTCTGCATTAATTGTGGTGTTCCTTTTTCCCCTTTGTTATGTTAATGTCATGTATTACATTGGTCAATTTTCATTGTTGAGCCATCAAAAGTTAAGAAGGATTGATGTTAGTTTTTTAAATGTTAGAATTCATGAGAGAAACCCATATGTCCAGGGCCTTTCTTGTTAGGGGACTTGATTACTGATTCGATCTCCCTGTTAGTCTATGCAGATTTTCTATTTCTTAGTAGGTTTTGTGTTTCTAGGAAGAATTTGCCCATTTCATCTAGATTATCCAACTTGTTGCTGTACAACTGTTCATTGTATTCTCACATAATCCTTTTTATCTATGTAGAACTGATAGTAATATCTCTGCTGCATTTCTGATTTTTATAATTTGAGTTTTCTCTCATTGTTTTGACTAAGAAACTAACTAAAAGTTTGTCAAATTTGTTGACCTTTTCAAATGATCAACTTTTGTTTTCATTGATTATTGTTTTTCTATTCTCTATTTCCTTGATCGCTACTGTAATCTGTATTATTTCCTTCCTTCAGCAAGGTTTAGATTTAGTTTATTCTATAATTCCTTAAATATAAAGTTCAATTGTTTATTTGAGATCTTATCTCTTAATATTAGTGTTTATAGCTATAAATATAATCTTTTTTAAAGTCAAATTACACGAAAGACGAAAAGTTCAGCATCCATTTCCCTAATTCCCAGAATTAGTCATTATTAACTAGCTATTTAACAATCTAACAATATATGGTGCTTTATGTTATGCTATCATCTACTAATTTATTTGATTATCTTACTCCCTATAACAACCCTATGCAGTAGGCACTATTATTACCCTGACTTCACTGACAGATAAACTGAAGCAGAGAGAAGGGAAGCAGTATGCTGAAGGGAATGCAATGGTGGCAAAGCTAGCATGTGAACCCAGGCAGTCTACTGTTGCTTATACGTAAAAAATAAATAGGATCATATTAATTAGTAATACTATTACTCCTCTGCTTCAAGCCCTCTAATTCAATCAGAATAAAGTCCAAAGCCCTTTTCATTGTCTGCTAGGCTTCTTATGAGTGGCCTGCTTCTCCCACCTGCTCTTTACCACCCACTGCCTCAGTCTCTACATCCCATCTATGCTGGTCTTCTCTCTGTTCTTTGAACCTATCACCATCATTCCTGTTTCATGATCTCCTTCATTTGCTACTAGTTTTGCCTGGAATGTACTCTCAATGATCTTCATACAGCTCATTCCTTCACATCATTCAAGTCTCAGCCAAGAGGTCACCTTAGGCTGACCTTCCCTAATTTCCTACCTACATCGGATCCCTCTTCCATCACAGGCTACTCTCTAAGCCATGATCTCATTTTATTTTCTTCATAGCCCTTATCACTATCTGAAATCATCTTTTTTTTGTAATGTTCTATTTTATTTATTTATTGGCTGTGTTGGGTCCTCACTGATATGCATGGGCTTTCTCTAGTTGCAGTGAGTGGGGGCTACTCCTAGTTATGGTGCATGGGCTTTTTCATTTTGGTGGCCTCTTGGGTCGCACAGCACAGGCTCTAGGTGCAGAAGCTTCAGTAGTTACAGCATGAGGGCTCAGCAGTTTAGGTTCGAGGGCTCAGCTGTTGTGGCACGGGGGCTTCGTTGCTCCAGGGCATGTGGAATCTTCCTGGACCAGAGATTGAACCCGTGTCCTCTGCACTGGCAGGCGGATTCTTATCTACTGTACCACCACCAGGGAATCCATGAAATGACCTTATTTCTTTATTGGCTCTTTATCATCTGTCTTCTTTCACATGAAACATAAGGCATATGAGGCCAGAGGTTGTCTGTCTTGTTCCCCATGGTCTCTCCCAATGCCTTAAGCAGTATTTAGCAAACAGCACATACTCAAATGTTGGACTTTATTTCAGAAAACATCTTAAACATGGCTAGTATTATAGAATTAAAATCTACTTTAAATTTCTATAAAAGGAATGAATATATTTCATCAACTCACCCTGTATATATCCTGTATAAAACACGCCACATTCTGTAATTACTTTACTTATTTACTTATCTATCAACTATTTATGTTCCTTATCCCTCTGGGATAACGCAAGACTGTAAATAATCTTATCTATCTTAATCGCCTCTGTTTTCCTAACAACTAAAATAGTGTATGGAATATGCTGGGACTAGGGGATTAATAAATACCTGTTGGATGAGTGAGTCAACGCCTATACAACTGAATTATTTAAAATATCCTAAAGTTCCAGTTCAACTGTTCTTTTAATAAGTAGTTTAAGGTAAAATCAGATAGCACCATAAATCTGGAATGTTAATTCATAATGTCCATACCTGATTGTTGGGCTTGGTGGATAAGCATTTTCCAAAGTAAAGAGTTTCTGTAACACAAAGGCTATTACATGCAGGCCCATCAATAACTCCGGTCTTGTATTTGTCACACTAAAAAACAAGAAATAAAAAAGTAGTTAATAGAAAAATGTTCACAAGAAGAAACATATTAAAATATTTGAAAATGAAGCAATCAACAAAGGATTAATCTCCAAAATATACAAACAGCTCATGCAGCTTTATGTCAAAATAAAAACAACCCAATGAAAAAATGGTCAGAAGATCACAATAGACATTTCTTCAAAGAAGACACAGAGATGGCCAAAAAGCACATGAAAAGATGCTCAACATCACTAATTATCAGAGAAATGCAAATCAAAGCTACAAAGAGGTATCACCTCACACCACTAAGAATGGCCATCATCCAAAAGTAATAAACAATAAATACTGGAAAGAGTGTAGAGAAAAGGAAACCTTCCCATACTGTTGGTGGGAATGTAAACTGGTATAATCACAATAGAGAACAGTATGGAGGTTCTTTAAAAAAGTGACATAGAGCTACCATATGATCCAGCAATCCCACTCCTGGGCACATATCAGGAGAAAACCATAATCCAAGAAGATACATACACCCCAGCACTATTCACAACAGCCAAGATATGAAAACAGCCTTGACAAAGGAAAGGATAAAGATGTGGCATATATATGGTAGAATATTACTCAGCCATAAAAAACCATTAAATAATGCCATTTGCAACATGGATGGACCTAGAGATTATCATATCAAGTGAATTAAGTCAGACAAAGACAAATACCATATGGTATTATTTACATGTGGAATCAAAAAGAAATGATACAAATGAACTTATTTACAAAACAGAAACAGTCTTACAGATACCAAAAACAAACTTATGGTTACCAAAGGGGAAATGAGAGGGAGGAATAAACCAGAATGATGAAATGAACATACACACACTACTGTATATAAGATAGATAACCAACAAGGAATATTATATAGCACAGTGAACTCTATTCAGTATTCTGTGATATCCTATAAGAGAAAAGAATCTAAAAGAATGAATATATGTATACGTAGAACTGAATCACTCTGCTGTACACTTGAAACTAACACAATATTGTAAACCAACTATATGCCAATAAAATTAAAAAAGAAGAAACATATTAAAGACATCATAAAGAAATATTTACATTCTTTAAGAGAAAGTTCTATGATAAAAATAATTCAGGTTTTGGATACGGACAGACTTGGATTGGAATCCAAGCTCTGCTCCTTACTAGTTACATAACTATGAGAGATCGTACTGTGACTAGGGTGTGCACAGAACTTTGAGGTCATTTTTTTCCCACTTAGCATGGCCTGAGGTGGTGTGGTACCTACTGCCTATGACAAGATGGGCAGTCTATTTTTTTAAATGGCTCTATTTTAAAATGAATTTAAAAATAAAGTTTAAAATACCAAAATATTTTTAAAATAGCAAGGCACTTCTGTCATTCTGTCTCCTTGATATCGCCCCAAAACAGGAAAAAAAAAAGATGGGAAGTCCCTGGTCATCCAGTGGTTAGGACTCTGCTCTCACTGTCAAAGGCCTGGGTTCAATCCCTGGTCAAGGAACTAAGATTCTACAAGCTGTGTGTTGTGACCAAAAAAAAAAAAAGAGAAAGAAACCAAATCCTTTCACGAGATAAGGAACCAATGTAACCCTAAGGCACAATAAATAAGGATTGCCTGCCAAATACAGTAAAAATTACACCAGAGTACAGAAGGATGCTGAAATTAAATACCTGCTGTGACCTCGCTTCTCAAAGCTGGGAGAGCACTGACCACATGGTATACCTGAGGGACAGACCCATCTCTCTGGTTTGCAATGGAAGTTTAGGGGGCACAAGCTGTGAGGACTTCCAAGGACTCTATTTGGCATCATGAAGTAGCAGGGCAAGGCAGTGTGTGCGCTCAGTCGTGCCCTACTCTTTGCAAACCCTGCAGCCTTCCAGGCTCCTCTGTCCATGGAATTTTCCAAGCAAGAATACAGGAGTGGGTTGCCATTTCATTTTCCAGGTGATCTTCCTGACCCGGGGGTCAAACCCACGTCTCCTGCATTGACGGGCAAATTCTTTACCACTGAGCCCAGGGCAAGGCAGCACTGATTAATAAAATCCTTAAAAATCTTACCTATGTTGGAGGCAGTCTGTAAATAAAATAAGGGTTGGGAGAGACTGTATTATGAGCATCTCTGTAGTTGCTGAGGAGACAGATAGGCTAAAGCAATCTGTGTGTCTCCATCTCTCTCTCTCATCTTTTCTTTTTCTCTTAACACACACACACACACACACACACAAATTCTGGGCCACAGGAGTTTCACCACTCGCTCATTTCACTGCCTCAGCTGCTTCCTGCAAATAGCTGGTTGAAGAACTCCTTTCATTCAGTAATAAGTAATACTCAAAACAAGCTGGAGATCTATACAGCAAATCTATAAGGGATAGGAAGAGGACATCTCAAACAAAAATTTTTTCCAGAAAAATTTTGCCCTGAAGCACAGCAAACATACTGCTACGAATTCAAATGACTTAATGAAACAGTTTAAGACTTCAAAGCAGGAGACATGATGATGAGACAAAAGAATTGAATTTAAATGACGTAAACAAAACTCAGAAAGGGAGAAAAAGAAAAAAAAATCACAAAAATTAAAGACATAGTATGAATGGGTAAAAGGGGGAGAAGACAAAAATAACAACACAGGAAGACTTATGAGGGCTAGGTTGAGAAAAGTGAGCAAAATAAGATAGAAATTTAAAAAGAACTAAAAAGAATTTGAGATAAAATTATAGCTATAGAAGACAAAGCATATCCATATATGGAAGAACAGAATACTCGGGAAAGAAAAAAATAATCAAGGTAGAATTCAACAGAACTTCATGTAAGTGAAAGAAGTCTTTAATGTACAGATTGACATGTATAGCCATGGTGGATTCATGTCAATGTATGGCAAAACCAACATGATAATGTAAAGAAAAAAAATAAATTTAATAAAAATTTTTTTTAAAAAAGTACAGATTGAAAGAACTCACAGTGTCCCAAGGAAATGGACACAGAATGACTCCTGTAACATATCCCACTGAATTTTACTGGACTTGAAAAATAAATAATTCTCTGAGCAAACAGGCAAAAGATCAAGACATTTTTAAGGGAAAATAAATCAGATTGGACTCAGATTTCTCAACAGCCATCTTCAAAGGTAGTGCAGTGCCAGCAAAGCTTGAGAAAAGTGTGACCTGCTTGTGTCCTAATTTTCTCTTCTGTAAAAGGAGATGTAAATACTGCTTGACTTATAGCACTATTATGAGCTATAATCATTTAATGAGGATGGATCACCTGTGATTTTAATAAGTGCTCAGTAATAGCTCTTCTTATTTTCCATAGCCAAACTTTCTTTCAAGTAAAAGGCATCAAATGTTTTTGAACATGTTAAGGATCAGAAGATATAATTCCCATTAGCATCTCTTGAAGAACTATTAGAGAATGAATCTGAGGCAACCAAGATATGAACACAGAAACTGCTCATGGAAGCCAGCTGAAATGTAGGACTGGGGTAAAAACAACCCTGAGGATCTATTTTATAAAACCTGTTAATACAGGATTGTTAGATGCTGATCATGTATCAGGCACTGTTCCAGTGCTACTTCTACTATGACAACTGCCTTGTGAGGTAGAACCTACTGTTATAACCATTGTAAAAATAAGGAAACAGAAACAGCTATCAAGTAACTTGCTCAAGCTACAAAATGATAAAGCCAAGATTTCAACCTAAGTAGTCTGGTTCCAGAGCTCATTCTCTTAATCACTACTGTATACTGTTCAGAATGTTAATATTATAAACTATGCCAATAAAAGTAATACAACTAACAAAACTAGGATGGGGAGATATAAGAAGATGAGAGGTGGCAAAAGGATGTTGGTTTCCTTATCTTAAGTATTCAAGGTCAAAAGATATTATTTACTTCTTATAAATCAAATAATAGAGACAGAGTATATTCAAAAGTATAGAGATGATAATTTGAAGAACTACTACTAATAATATATTCATTAAAATGAGGTAGAGTAAAGGAGATGGGATGGATATATTTTTAAAAGTTATAGTATAAGGCTAACCCCTAGAAGAGCTAAAATCAGAATATAAACCTTCCTAAATTATCAAAGGGAACAAAAGCATAAAACAAATATATACCCTCCAGAGAAAGATACAAACCAAATTAATCCTTAAAAACAAAAAGTAGGTCACAAAATGTGATACAGAACTAAGACATACCTATAAGTGCCAATGGGATAAGCTTACCTATTGTTAAGAAAAATATCTTCAGAAAACAGACAATATCAAAAAAGTTGAAAAATAAAAGATGGTACAGATACAACCAGCCAAACACAAAGAAAAAAGTTAAGCTACAGTCTTATACCAGATGAGGTTGAATCCCCCTCTTTAGCTGAGGGAGCATTAAATAAGGCAAAAAAGAAAATGTTAGAATTTTTAGAATGTTCAAACATATAATCCACAGTGATGAAATTACAATACTAATACTTCAATTGGAGTATAAAACTGATGTATAATGTTGTTAGTCTCTGCTCTATAGTGAAGTGAATCAGCTGTATGTATACACAAATCCTCTCCCTCACAGTCCTCCCCTTTCCTGAATTTCTAAAGTAAATCAAGTAACGTTAAAATTCATTACATGAAATCTATAAGAAATAGAAAAAGAAATAAAGATAAAAGCATTAGAAGTAGGAGACCCTATTTCACTTTTCTTAGTCCAAGACAGATAAAAAAAGTTTACAAAAAAAGACACAGAAGAACTCAATAATCTAGCTAATAAGGTACATCTAATTTCCCTGAGAACAGTTTTTCAAATGCCCATGGAACATCTACAAAATTAGACCAAAATCTCTACACATTCCACTAAATAGACATAGCAGAAAGTAGTATTCTCCAGTCACAATATGATAAAAAATTTGAAATTAACAAAAAAATCTATCTGGAAAATCTGAAATATTCTTTTAATTCTTGAGCCGAAGGGAAAGTCTAATTGAAATTTTAAGCATCTGGGAAATAATAAATAATAATACATTTTTTAAAATATCAGAAACTATAGCTAAAACCAATGATAAAATAGAAAAAATAATATAGAGAAGAATGCAGTCTTCAGTTCAATCAGTTCAGTCGCTCAGTCGAATCCGACTCTTTGCAACCCCATGGACTGCAACTCGCCAGGCCTCCCTGTCCATCACCAACTCCTGGAGTTTACACAAACTCATGTCCATTGAGTCGGAGATGCCATCCAACCATCTCATATTCTGTCATCCCCTTCTCCTCCTGCCTTCAATCTTTTTCAGCATCAGGGTCTTTTCAAACGAGTCAGTTCTTCGCATCAGGTGGCCAAAGTATTAGAGCTTCAGCTTCAACATCAGTCCTTCCAATGAATATTCAGGACTGATTTCCTTTAGGGTGGACTGGCTGGATCTCCTTGCAGTCCAAGGGACTCTCAAGAGTCTTCTCCAACAACACGGTTCAAAAGCATCAATTCTTTGGCACTCAGCTTTCTTTATAGTCCAACTCTCACATCCACACATGACTACTGGGAAAATCAGAGCCTTGACTAGACGGACCTTTGTTGCCAAAATTATGTCTCTGCCTTTTAATACGCTGTCTAGGTTGGTCATAGATTTTCTTCCAAGAAGCAAGTGTCTTTTAATTTTATCGCTGCAGTCACCATCTGCAGTGATTTTGGAGCCCCTCAAAACAAAGTCTCTGTTTCCATCGTTTCCCCATCTATTTGCCATGAAGTGAAGGGAACAGATGCCATGAGCTTAGTTTTCTGAATGTTTAGTTTTAACCCAACTTTTTCACTCTCCTCTTTCACTTTCATCAAGAGGCTCTTTAGTTTTTCTTCGCTTTCTGCCTTAAAGGTGGTGTCATCTGCATATCTGAGGTTATTGATATTTCTCCTGGCAATCTTGATTCTAGCTTGTGCTTCTTCTAGCCCAGCGTTTCTCATGATGTACTCTGCATAGAAGTTAAATAAGAAGGGTGACAATCTACAGTCTTGACATACTCTTTTTCCTATTTGAAACCAGTCCATTTTTCCATGTCCGGTTCTAAATGTTGCTTCCTGACCTGCATACAGATTTCTCAGGAGGCAGTTCAGGTGGTCTGGTATTACCATCTCTTGAAGAATTTCCCACAGTTTGTTGTGATCCACACAGTCAAAGGCTTTGGCATAGTCAATAAAGCAGAAGTAGATGTTTTTCTGGAACTCTCTTGCTTTTTCGATGATCCAGCAGATGTTGGCAATTTGATCTCTGGTTCCTCTGCCTTTTCTAAATCCAGCTTGAACATCTGGAAGTTCACAGTTCACATACTGTTGAAGCCTGGCATGGAGAATTTTGAGCATTACTTTGCTAGCATGTGAGATGAGTGTAATTGTATGGTAGTCTGAGCATTCTTTGGTATTTCCTTTCTTTGGGATTGGAATGAAAACTGACCTTTTCCAGTCCTGTGGCTACTGCTGAGTTTTCCAAACTTGCTGGCATATTGAGTGCAGCACTTTCACAGCATCATCTTTTAGGATTTGAAATAGCTCAACTGGAATTCCATCACCTCCACTAGCTTTGTTTGTAGTGGTGCTTCCTAAGGCCCATTTGACTTCACATTCCAGGATGTCTGGCTCTAGGTGAGTGATCACACCATCGTGACTATCTGGGTTGTGAAGATCCTTTTTGTACAGTTCTTCTGTGTATTTTTGCCACCTCTTCTTAATGACTTCCATTACCATTTCTGTCCTTTATTGAGCCCATCTTTGCATGAAAAGTTCCCTTGGTATCTAATTTTCTTAACGAGATCCCTAGTCTTTCTCATTCTATTGTTTTCCTCTATGTTTTTTCATTGATCACTGAAGAAGGCTTTCTTATTTCTCTTTGCTATTCTTTGGAACTCTGCATTCAAATGGGTATATCTTTCCTTTTCTCCTTTGCCTTTTGCCTCTCTTTTTTTCATAGCTATTTGTAAGGCCTCCTCAGACAGCCATTTTGTCTTTTTCCTTTTCTTTCTCTTGGGGATGATCTTGATCATTGCCTCCTGTACAATGTCATGAACCTCCGTCCATAGTTCTTCAGGCACTCCCGTCTATCAGGTCTAATCCCTTAAATCTATTTGTCACTTCCACTGTATAATCGTAAGCAATTTGATTTAGGTAAAATGGTCTAGTGGTTTTCCCTACTTTCCTCAATTTATGTCTGAATTTGGCAATAAGGAGTTCATGATCTGAGCCACAGTCAGCTCCCGGTCTTGTTTTTACTGACTGTATAGAGCTTCTCCACCTTTGGCTGCAAAGAATATATCAGTCTGATTTCGGTGTTGACCATCTGGTGATGTCCATGTGTAGAGTCTTCTCTTGTGTTGTTGGAAGAGGGTGTTTGCTATGACCAGTGCATTCTCTTGGCAAAACTCTACGCAGTCTTAATTACATTAATAAACAACACAGAACAAATGAATTTAAAAATCTGAAGAATGTAGAAAGAACGCATTAACCAATATAATATGAAGAAAAGACTATGGCTACGTTCCTGTAACTGAGAATTCCTCTGATCTTTATCTCCTAATGTCTCCTCTAGATTGTCTCACTCTTTCCTGGTTTCTGCAATTATCTTCTGTTTGCTCTTCCCAGAACTTCCCCTGTCTGTCTGGTTCTCTTAGTCTGGTGACATTGTGCTGCTCACAGATCAGTCTTGCCCATTTCTAGCTCTTGGGATAAGGCAGCCTACTAGAGGTTTGCAGTGACTGGGTTTCCTCTTGTACGGGACTGGAGCTGAGGATGACTTCTTGAGCCTTTCATTCTGGAGACATCAATTTTTTTTACCAAGCCACTCAGCATGTATAGTCTAGTTCCCAACCAGGGATTGAACCCGTGCCCCCTGCATTGGAAGCATGAGAACTCTTAACCACTGGACCCCCAGGGAAGTCCCTGGGGGCATAAATTTTTCATGATCCCAAAGAAATAGCCAAAGCGTCGTGGACTTTGGTAATTACTCAACACTTGGAAAGGCCAGCACAGGCTCAGCAGATCTATTTGCTCTGGGAATAAGGATAGCCCTAACAGAGATGAGAGTCCTGCTCACAAGTAGAGTTAAACACAAACACCTAGAATCTGTTGCTCTTCAGCTGTCACTAGCAGAAGCTCCTGGGCGAGCCCTTCACCACGCCTCCTTTCTCCTTTAGACCAGGTTGTAACCAAGAATATTAGGTTTCATCTTCACAGAAGAAGCAGTCTGGGGGACTCCACGGGGAGATGCTCAATACTTTCTCATCCAGGTCAACCTCTGGGGAAATGCAGAACCATCTCTTTGGTATCAGATGGCCAGGAATTTCATTGGCATGTTTTTTTTTCACTGAGGGAAAAGGGGGTGGGAATTCTTGGGTATGACTCAGGAGTGAAACCTTCTGCAGGTATGGTTTAAGGTTTCTAAGGATTTTAGATCACAGAGACTATAAAGCTAATCTCTAAATGTGCAACTACTGAAGCCCGTGCACTCTAGAGCCCGTGCTCCACAAGAGAAAGTTATGCGCTCAGTCGTGTCTGACTCTGCAACCCCATGGACTGTAGCCCATTAGGCTCCTCTGTCTATGGGTTTCTCCAGGCAAGAATACTGGAGTGGGTTGCCATTCCTTCTCCAGGGGATCTTCCCGACCCAGGGATTTAACCCAGGTCTCCCGCACTACGGGCA
Source organism: Antilocapra americana (assembly GCA_007570785.1). Lineage (NCBI taxonomy): Eukaryota > Metazoa > Chordata > Mammalia > Artiodactyla > Antilocapridae > Antilocapra > Antilocapra americana. The sequence goes on from ML662496.1 coordinate 7,277,666, forward strand.
AATTCTTTACTGTCTGAGCCACAACTGGGCCTGCCATAACAAGAGAACCCAATCACAATGAGAAGCCTGCACACTGCAACAAAGACACAGCGCAACCAAAAATAAATAAATAAATAAAAATGTAAAGATCTCTAAAAACAACAGGGCTTCCCTGATGGCTCAGTGGTAAAAAATCCACCTGCCAATGCAGGAGACATGGGATCTATCCCAGGTCCAGGAAGATCCCACATGCTGTGGAACAACTAAGTCCACACACCACAACCGTTGAGCTGTGCTCTAGAGCCCGGGAGCTGCAGCTACTGAGCCCGAGCACCCTAGAGCCCGTGCTCCACAACACGAGAAGCCACTGCGGTGAGAAGCCGCGCACCACAACTAGAGAGAAGCCCACGCGGCAACGAAGACTCGGCGCAGCTGCACATAATTAAATAAAATTAAATTTTTAAAACCCCTACAAATGAAGCAAATATGGCAAGGGGTAAAGGTCTGCTATGCAGGTAGGAAGTACACAGGTGTTTGTCGTATTGTTTTCTATAGGTCAACATTGTTCTAAGAACTTTTCGTGTAATATTTCTCTTCAACCCTCACAACCACCATTTTACTGTTACAGAAACTGAGGCAAGAGAAGTCACAAGAAGGTTAAGAAACTTGCAGAAACAAATCTGATGAAGAAAAAGAAGGAGTAAAATACCAGGCATGAAAGAGGGGATATCACCACATATTCTGCAGATATTAAAAACAGAGACTATCACAAATTTTATACAAAAAAATTGGATGATTTTGTTTGAATATACACATTTTTAGAAAATGACTAAAGAAAAAAAAAGAAACTCGCAGAGCACATGAGTGGTGGCGCTGTTCAAACCCAGACAATCTGCCTCCAGAGCCTGTGCTTTTAGCCACCCAAGTAAGAGAACCAGGATTACTTATCTTAGAGGGCAACATTCAGAGCATGTTTAATAGAGATGGGGTTGCATGCCCATCCCGTGCTCCTGCTAAGGGCTCATTCCTTTTACACAGCAACTCAAAGTGGGGATACAACTTTCATATTTGTTTCCTTGGAACTTTGCATATAATCAAACACATATAAAAAGTTCTTGCTGGATAGATGAATGGATTAAGAGTATTCTGGGTTTTTTTTTTTTTATCTAGAAATAGGGCATTCTGTTATGAACAACTCCTGGAAAAGGACTAGGAGAGCTACCTGCTTTAAGTAATCTTTGGCTCCTGCATCCTAAGGCACACTTGATCTGCAGCTCCACCCCAGGTCAGGATTTAAACGTGGTTCTTTCTACCACACCTGTCTTCCAGTGAACAATCCCAAGGCTGTATTCTTTCTTTCTGAGCATATATTCTTGTCCTTTCTCTCGCTGTATTCCCAAGTCTAACTTTGTTTACATTCACATTATCTTCCCTAATACAATGTGAGATGATCTGAAAGCAGAGACGTGGTCCTTGCCATCTCTGAACTTCCCTTTCCCTCTAGCACATAGCACAGAGGTTGGAATTGCTTAAGAGTCTAATAAATGCTTATTAAACAACCAGCATAAAACACATAGAACTTTTGATTTTAAAACCTCATTGAGGATAAAATGAATGCTTTTCCATAATATTTAAAACACTAAAGGAAAAAAAAAAAGGAACAAAACAGTATCTTATTAGTAAACTGTGAAACAGTGAAGACATTCAGCAGGCATTCAACTACAAGAATCAGATTCTTGTTTTAAGCAAAGGCGCCAAGCCAAGCCTGCATCAAAGAGGTAGTCACAAAGAACAGGCTCTTCAACTTGTGGCTTCCATCACAAACCAAAAGCAAATTTCCCACACGCTTCTATGAAAAGGATGGTCTGCCACATATTGTTTTGTTTTTTTGTTTTGTCTTGTTTTCAGGCTTAGCCATACACACAAACTATAATCACTGTCAGTAATATGATCTTCTAACTAAAAAGACACAGAGACTACAGAGAATGTTCAGCTTTACAATACTGAGCAGAAAACATCAAAGGCTTTATTTAACGAGGAGGATTTTACAATTCATCCCTTTTGCTTGCACATACCTCATGGCACCAGAAGATGGCACTCCTTAGCTAAATTTGATGAAACCCATCTGCGCTGACAATAACTCCGGCAACTATGGAAACTGTACCACAAGAGGCGGTAACAATGAACAGATGTATAGTACTAGGTTTCAAATGATTTTTCTAAGATGCACATTCTAAAACCGTATTTCAGACAACCATCAATTTCTCCTTACTTAGGAAGAAGCACCATAAGTTGGGTTCTTAAGTCCTTAAAATTCTCTTGAGTCTCTAGTCAGCCCCCTTGCCCGTTCCCTACATCAGCTATTTTAAAGCAACTTCATCATTCTCTGCCTTCTCACCGCACCCTCAACCTCTCAGCCTTTCTCTCAGACATGAACAGTGCTCATCACTCTCAGTTTCTTTTTCTCTCCTTTCACACACACACACACACACACACACACACACACACACACACACACACGGACCCTCTCCCCTCTCTGCTTCCCTTCGGTTAGAACGTATTTTGCCTGCAGCATACAGCGTGCCTGTTTACGGTCCAGGCGCCTCTAATACCCCCGTCAGGAATACACTGGTGCTTGACGAGTGTCCTGATAAGGGTAGTCAGGAAGCCCATGCTCCAGAGGCAGCTGCTGTAAGGGCTTCTGTTATCTGTATCTTGATAAAGATCGATCCATCTCTGAGATATGGTTAATTAGCAAATTAGGATTTTACTGGTGAAACTTGTAGCATGTGAAGTTGGAAATCAGCTCTCACTGGTGAAACTGAGAGATGTGCATTGGCTAAAATAAAAGATGTTCCTACTCTTTCACAGAGAGGGAATGTTATAAGGACCAGTAGAAGTCATACCTTTGAATTTAGGGAGGTCCCTAGAGCTAAGTTCTCAACCTTTAGGGAGCTTCAGCTCACCTGGAGATCTTGTTAGAAGACAGCTGGATTGCACTCTCAGAGTTTCTGAATCATTAGGTTTTAGGACGGGCTGCAGTTTTACATTTGTAGCAAGTCTCCAGGTGATACTCATGCCTGCTGCTTATCAAAGAGGCCACATTTTGAGAATCACTGGTTCAGAATTTCTAGTTGCTTGAGGCTAATTATAAAGATAACAGGAGCCTGCCTCTGAAATCTTTCATGCAAGTTCATAGAGCAACTAAAAGGCCAGAGTTAGAACTTTAATGGGTTTGTTGTTCTTACTGTTTAGTTGGTAAGTCGTGTCCAACTCTTTGTCAACCCCACGGACTACAGCCCACCAGGCTCTGCTGTCTATGGGATTCTCCCGGCAAGAATACTGGAGTGGGTTGCCCTTTCCTTCTCTTGGGTATCTTCCTAGGCCAGGGATTGAACCTTTGTTTCTAACTTGGCAGGAGGATTACTTTATCACTGAGCCACCTGGTACAGACTGATTATTTGAAATGTTTTATGACTGCTTATAAATAAATATGTGCTGAATAAATGCCTATGTATATAGTAGAAATCATTTTCATTATAACCTAGTAAAAAGGTTGTGTGGCAGTAGTTCATACTCACCTATATCAAAATTTTCTGTGGCTACCATTATCTTTCAAAATAGAATCTAAGGAAGTGTGCATGCCCAACCTGGGTTAGGTGAGTTTAAATCAATTTCCCAGCCAAAAGGTGGAGGCAGCCCAAGAATCCACGGGTGGGTGGATGGATGAATGGATAAACAAAATGTGTTATATACATACAATGGAATACTATTCAGCCTTAAAAAGGGAGGCGATTCTGACATATGCTACAACATGAATGAACCTTTAGGATATTATGCTAAGTGAAATAAGCCAGTCACAAAAAGACAAACACAGCTGATCCTTGAACAACTCGGGGGGTTAAGGGCACTGATCCCCTCCCCAGTACAAAATCTGGGTATAACTTTATAGTCAGCCATCTGTATCCATGGTCCTTAATCCACAGATTCAACCAATTGCAAGTCATAATACTGTAGTATGTATTTAGTGAAAAGAATCCACCATAAGTCAACCCATGCAGTTCAAATCCATATGGTTCAAGTGTAACTATACTGTGCTATTCCACTTAAATGAGATCTTTAAAGTAGTCAAACTCGCAGAAACAGAAGGTAAAATGGTGGTTGCTAGGGGCTTGAAAGCGAAAGTAGCTCAGATGTGTCAGACTCTTTGTGACCCCATGGGCTGTAGCCCACCAGGCTCCTCTGTTCACGGAACTCTCCAGGCAAGAATACTGGGTGTGGGTTGCCATTCCCTTCTCCAGGGAATATTTCCAAGCCAGAGATCACACCCAGGTCTCTCTCATTGTAGGCAGATCCTTTACTGTCTGAGCTAGGAGGGAAGCCCAAGAATATTGGAGTGGGTAGCCTATCCCTTCTCCAGGGGAACTTCCCAACCCAGAGATCAAGCTATGGTCTTCTGCACTGCAGGTAGATTCTTTATTAGCTGAGCTACCAGGGCCTTAGGAGGAGGGAAAAACAGAAAATTGCCATTTAAGGGGTATAGAGTTTCAGTTTTGCAAGATGAGAAAGTTATGGAGACTGGATGCAAAACAATGTGAATAAACCTAACACTACTGAACTGTACATTTAAAACAGTGAACATGTACTATGGAAAATAGTATGGCAGTTCCTCAAGAAATTAAAAATAGAACTACCAGGTGATCCAGCAATCTCATATCTGGGTATATATTCTAAGGAAACAAAAATCATTTCAAAGAGACAGCTATACGTCCATGTTCACTGCAGTCTTCTTTACAATAGCCAAGGTTAAGTGTCCACGGACAGAGGAACGGGGATTAAGAAAATGTGGTATATAGATACAATGAAATATTATTTGGCCTGCCATTTGCAATAACATGAATGAACCTTCAGGATACTATACTACGTGAAATAAGCCACAGAGAGAAATACAAATACTGGATAGTATCACTCCTAAGTGAAATATGAAAAAATAAATAAATAAAAGATCATAGAAACAAGAGAGTGGGAAAGTGGTTACCAGAGGCTGAGAGGGTGGGGAAACAAGAAGAGGATAGTAAAGGGAAAAGACTTTCAGTTATAAAATAAAGATGGTCTAAGGATCTAACATAACATGGTGACTACAGGTATAGCTGTAACACTTTATTGTATAATTTAAATCTGTTAAGAGAGTAGAACTTAATTGTTCTCATATACACCAAAAGAGTAAATATGTTAGGTAATGAATGTGCTAATTAACTTAAGGGGTGATCTTTTCATAGAGTATGTCAAATCACCACATAGTTGATTTTCTTTTACTACATACTTTTTAACTACCTTACAGTTTTATTTTTCAATTATACCTCAATAAAGTAAGGACAAAAAGTAATAACAAACAGCAAACATGGTTAAGAGAGTAAATATTATGTGGATTTTGTCATAATTTAAAAAATTCAAACCAAACCCAAACCAACAAATTCCCAGCACAGTTTCTAGAAACAGTAGTTTAAACTTGGTATTGACACTTCTTTCCTCCCTTCAAATTTAATCCAACGTATTTTGTATCTGAAGCCCTTGGATCCTATTACATTTTGAAAACACTTTTGACTAAGAACTCCGAATTACAATCTTCAGTCCTTTCTCATCATCATAAATATTGTTGTTTTTCCAGGGTTTTGTTCTACTTTCTTTGGGTTCTCTGTACGTCATCATGGTAACATTTATTCCCATGGCTCTAACAAATCTCTGTCCTTACTCAGGTCTTTCTCCTGAATTAAATATCTAAGTGCTTTTTGGACATCTTCTATCTCCATTTGGATAACTTACATGTACTTTACATTCGACCTTCACAAAACCGAACTCACCATCTCCCGCCTTCCTCTCCCTGAGGGTCATTCTCCTTTATTTCCTACCTCATTGAAAGGTGCCATCATCCACTCAGGCATCTAAGAGAGGGAACAATGAGTTGTCCTAACCACCTCCTTCTTCCTAATCCTCCCATATTCAGCTGGTCACCATGTGCTGGTGGTCAAATTATTTCCTTAATATACTTTGAAGCTATTTCTTCCTTTCCACTCCCACTGCCACGGCTGTGGTTTAAGCTCTAACTGCTTTGTGCCTGGACAACAACCATAAAACTGGTCTCCCTGTGTGTGGCAGTCTCCTACCTGATCTCTCTGTCACAAACAGTGAAATTTATCTGACACATAAATCTGATCACTCACTTCCCTGTTTAAAACCTTCTATTGATTTTCTACTACCCTTAACACAACATGCATAGTTCTCTGAATTTGACTCTGCTAACCTGACCTCTATAAATTGCTCCCCACGCACTCTACTCTAGCAGGCTGTTTCTGGAATGTAGCATTCATTCATATCTTTGTAGCTTTGCACATGCCTCTTTCTGCCTGCACTGCTCAATCTTCAAAATTCAGTCCAGATATAACCTCTTCTAGGAAGTCCTCTAGAATCTTCTCAGGATTACTCAATGAAAAAATATGTTGCATGGGACATATACTAAAAAATTATTAGCTATCCACTGGTAATATTCGGGAAATATGCTAAAAACACATTAAATTTGAAGTCAAATTTAACTGGGTATACTGGCTTTGTTTTTGTTTCATAAATCTAGCAACCCTTCTTCTATTCTCAATTATGTTGTTATTGTGTTGTTGTTTAATTGCTAAACTGTGTCTGACTCTTTTGCGACCCCATGAACTGTAGCCTGCCAGGCTCCTCCATCCATGGGATTTCCTAGGCAAGAATACTGGAGTGGGCTGCCATTTCCTTCTCCAGGGGATCTTCCTGACCCAGAGATCAAACCCATGTCTCTTCTGTCTCCTGCTTGGCAGGCAGATTTTTTACCACTGAACCACATAGGAAGCCCCTCTGGGGCTTATGTCTGTTAAGATTTGAAATAAATTTCTTTAGTAAATATTTTCCTGTAAGTTTGCAAATAAGAGATTGGGAACCTAACTCAAGTTGGCACAAAGGAAAGCCATACTTTTAAAAGGAAAAAATTAAGCTTGTACTTTAAAAGCAGTATGTTCCAAGTGAATTGGTTCTAAAAAATATAGGATAACAGCACAAAACGAACATCTAGAACCAAACAATAATTGATTCTGAGCAAATGAAAGCTAAATGAAACCATTAGTTATGTACTGCTGTCTTACTGAAAACATGGTTCTAAATATCTTGAATTTAGTATATGTTAAGCTAGTGGTTTTAAGCAACAAACCATTATCTCTAGGAATTTAATCTTAAGAGACTGTAATAAAATCTATAGGCTCTTTCATCTTTTAATGCTGACCTTTTAAAGCATTTGCTCATATAATAGTCACAAAGGTTCACCAGAATGTGTCACAGGGAGTGATTCCTCATTATTTGCCGAGGTACAGGGAGTGATTCCTCATTATTTGCCGAGGTAGAGCCTTAGAACAAACACTCTTGCTCACGGAGGAACATGCCAGAAATTTCAATATTAAAGGTGTCCTGAAAAACATATAGAAGGAAAATTTCTCTCCCTCCTCCATCATTTTTTTTTTTGGTTCTGGAAGGGGAACACATATATACCCATGGCGGATTCATGTCAATGTATGGCAAAACCAACATGATAATGTAAAGAAAAAAAAAAGAGAGAGAGAGAGAGAGAAAAAGAACCCAGCAAACCATCGTCAAACTGTACAAACTTTCTTTATGGTTAGGCACAAAATAGGACTTTGATGAAATAACAAGTGAATTAGTGATAGCTATGATCAGAGAAAATGTATAACATATTATAACTAGCTTGGTGGAAAAAAGCAAAAGCACAACTGGAAAAAAAATGGATCCTTCCGAGTACATCGAATTCAGGTTAGTTACTGGTTGCCCTTAGCTTTAGTGAGAGCTGCCTTTAAACAAAGAAAAGCAAAACACAGTTCTCATTTCTTTACAAAATCTTTTGACAAAAATTATCCATTGGTTAGTGAAGAACACCTCAGAGAAGTAATACTAATATTCTACAGTGATTTTCAATACTGAATTTATAAGAAATGTAATTAATTACTAGACTAATTCACGTATAACATAATGCATATGAACCACATAGCTGACTTGTTCAATATTGTTTGTTTTTGAAGTTTATTATAAGAAGATAAAAGAGGAAAATATATTAATTTACAGGTAGCCAAAAGGCCCAATGACCAAGGCTGTGATTCACTGGCTACAGTATTATGAACTACAGTCACCATCAAGTACATTATGTCCTCATGACTTATTTATTTTATAACTGGAAGTTTGGTACTTTTGATCCACTTCAGCAATTTTGCCCATCTTACACCCCCTCCTCTGGCAAAGACTAACATGTTCTCTGCATATATGAGCTGGATTTTGTTGTTGTTGCTATATTTTAGATTCCACATATAAACATGATCATGTGGTATTTGTCTTCCTCATATCACCTAGCATAATGTCCTTGAGGTCCACCCATGTTATTAATAGATAATATTAATAAATTTATATTAATAAAATTAAAAAATAATCTCTTAATATGTATTTTTATTGGCTCTGATTCTCTGCTCGAACCTTGATTAATACAACTGATCATTTAATGTCATGTACATATACATGTTTGTATATGTCTTATCTTCCTAGTCATATTCAAAGGTATAAACGAGATAATAATTCATTGAACGCTGATTATATGTCAAGTGCTAAGTGTTGGATTAAGCCTTTTAATACATGAACTCATTTTATCCTCACAACCACCTGATGAGACATGTAGTATTATTAGTCCCCATTTTATAGAGGCTAAATAATTTGCCTAACTTATACAGCTAAGGAATGGCAAAGCTGGAACTCAAACCTGAAGTTCATTTATTCCAAAGCTGATGCACTTTACTAGAATAAATAGGAACCATTACACACAAATGGAAGGAAAGAGGAAAAGACAGAGAGATGTACAGAGAAAAAGAAAGCTATGTAAACTGAGACAGACCATGATTCTTACATGTAAGCAGACTGCTTATAACACTGTGTCAATCACCTGTTGTTCCTATCTTAGACAATATTCTCACCTTGGAGGCAATGCTCTAAGAGAGTCACAGCAATCTTCGAAGGAAATTCTGAAGTACAAACTGTTACAGGGACAAGCACTAGGGTACTTGCCCCAGGCCAAAGGAAATAAGTTCTCTGTATTCAATAGGTACGTCAAGATACTTCAGCTGCCCCAAAAAATGTCTTTGTTTTTTATAGTGTGGGATAAAATAAACATTTATTTTCACACAAAACAAAAAACAGATATGTCAGAATATCGTTCAGCTCAATTGGTTCGATTCTACTTTATCCTCACAAAATCTGTGATGCAGGTAGGGCAGAAATATTTTCTGAGCCTTCCCTGGTAACTCAGTGTTAAAGAATCTGCCTGCCAATGCAGGAAACACAGGTTTGATCCCTGGTTTGGGAAGATCCCACCTGCCATGGAGCAACTAATCTCGTGTGCCACAAATATTAATATTCAACCTGTGCTCTAGAGTCCGGGAACTCCAACTACTGAGCCCACGCGCCACAACTACTGAAGCCCAAGAGCTGTAGAGCTCATTCTCTACAACAAGAGAGGCCACCCCAGGGAGAAGCCCGCACACCGCAGCAAAGAGGAGTTTCTGCTCGCCACAACTAGAAAAAGCCCACACTCTAACAAAGACCCAGCACAGCCAAAAATAAATAATTTTTTAAAAGAAATACTTCTCTCACCTGTACAATGGGATTAATAGCTAGCCAATAAAATGAAGTCATTTATTCAAAGTCATACATCACAGGAAAGGGTAAGACTAGTTATTTGAGACCAGGCTAGTGTTTTTTCCAATACGCTAACATGATATGGTTGAGCTACTTATAATCAAGAAGCTCCTCATACTTCATGTATTGTACCATTAGTATCCAAGGTTTGAAGATATACCAATATGACTAAAGGTAATGAGACATTTTCACAAGTCACACATGAAACCAGTCCTATTTTCCAAACTTGCTCTGGTCTTTGGACATTTGTACTTACTTCCTCCTTTTAAATGCTTTTTGCCTCGATACACAGCTATTTCCTTCTTATCAGGTTTCAATTTAAAATGCCCTCTTCTCAGGAAAGCCTGTCCCAACCACTCTGGTCAAGATAGGATCCTCTGCCATTCCCTACTAAATACTGCTATTATATCCTTTCTCACTGCCCTTCTTAATATATGAAGTCATTTATTTTTGTTTCTATTACTCATATTCCGCTTTAAGGATATAAGCTTCTTAAGACATGGAGTCTGGTTAAGACTATATCAACAGCACTCAGAATAATGACTAACATATATATTAAAATATGTATGTTTGAAAATACATATTGAATTATGAAAAATAAGAAAAAAAAACTAGAAAAAAGTTAAAAGTGAAACTGCCAACTTTCAAAGAAAAAAAGAACCCTCATTATTAAACTTCAGCAAACAGCATTTATAGGGCTGCTTTTGGATCTTCTGAGTCTCTTTTTAATCTTCCTTAGTTCAGTAAGATAAAATTGACTGAGGATTTTAAAGGAAATCTGTTCAGAGTTTATACACAAGATACTGTAATCCTTTGGCAAGCATGTTTTCGCTAAATGTGGTTTTGAGATAATGCAGTTTTATGTATGTATATCCCAGACTGAAAACCAGCCATCTTATTATATGCTCTGTTTCAGTTCATTCCGCTTAAGAGAACAGACTATGCAGTAACACAGAGGGAGAGAGATAATCAGTTTAGACTCCACATTTCAGAGCAGGGATTACTAAGACCAGAACAAGTATGTGTGGATAGTGCCATAATTTCGGAGAAGACCAGACACTTACTTAGGCAGCTATTGCGAACCTGCAACCCGGGGGAAGCAGATTTGAAAAGAATTGCATTTCAAGCCAGTAAGAGCCAATTCAAACTTTAAAAAGAGGTATAGTCTGTGCAATATTAAACTTACATGGATATATATAGCCATGGTTTTTCCTCTAAACGTTCCCCCTTTCAGAATCTGCACATTTGCATGAATGTTTTCCTATTCTTTTCAATCTATCTGCATCTTTATATTTTAGATGTATATCTTATGTAATTGCTTTTAAATTTTAACACAGTCTGACAATCTTTGTCTTTTAACTGAAGCATTCGGTCCCTTTATATTTAATTTAATTACCAACATATTTGGGTTTCGATATACTGCAGTCATTGCCATGCTAAGCCACTCATATCTGCTCTAGAACTGGAGCATTCATTCCCTCAGCTGCTGAGCACATGGGTAGTCAACAGGTCTCAGCTGAATCCTTCTTTGGGACTTGCCCTCAGCTGGAATACAGCCTTATCCAAGGTCATATCCCCCTTAAGGAAGTTGGGAGAGGATGGAAAATGGGAGAGGGGTATAAATGCCTGCATCTTTGCAAGGCCTTCCCAGTTCCAGGTTCCCTGTAGAATCAGCTGAGGCTTTTACTACCACTGCATTGCAGTTTGAACTTCTTCAGGTCTATCTTGCTTCTTCACTCCCCCACAGATGTTAATCTCAAAAGACCATCCCAACAAACTTCCTTCAGGCAAATCTCAGTCTCTGAGTCTGTTTTCCAGGGAATTTAATTTGTGATATCTATCATCTTATTATGTGTTTTCTACTTTTTCTGCTTGTTATGTTTCTTTTTCTTGACTTTCTTGCCATCTTTAGGACTGAGTATTGTTATTTATCCCAATTTTCCTACATTAGTTTAGAAATGATGTGCTCTTTTTCTATTCTAGAGGCTATCCTAGAAATAACAAAACACATAATTGAATTAGGAAGTCTAAAGTTAATTAATACTTTTCCCCTACTCTGCAATAGGATAAGGATTTTAAACATTTTAATTCCATTTACCCTGTTCCCTATTTATGTGTAATTGTTTTTTTGTCTTTCTTTTTTATGTTTTAAATTATGAAAATATAACACATTTATAGGAGACTGGGAAATTACAAAACAAGGTCACATGTAGTTCCACTATATATTACAATTATTTTTTTAAGTAGATAAATTAAGAGTTTTAATTGGAGTTTCAATATCAAACTCTTAAAAATTAATAGAATGTATATACAGAGAAGTAGAATATAGCAGACCTGAAAAGCACTATGAACCAACTCAACATAATTAAGATTTATAAAAATTTCACACACAGTAGGATACAAAGTCTATTCAAGTTCCCATAGATTATAAACTAGGAGACACTGGAACATATCCAGGGACATAAAACAAGGCACAAAAATTTCATGGTCTAAAGGTACTGAAATCATACAGAGTCTGTTCTCTTATCAATGTGAAATTATGTTAGAAATCAGTGTCAAAAGATATTTGAAAATAATCTGTCTTTTCAAGCGCAATGTGACACTTACCAAGAGAGATCTTTGACTTAGCCACTGAAAGCCTCAGTATTAGAAGACTGAAAAAAGTTATAGTGGTGAAGAAAGCATTTAAATGAGAAATTAATATCAAAGATATTTTAAAAATCCCATGCATTTGGAAACTAAATGTCCACTTTTAAATGACAGATGTTTCTAAGAAGCCATAACAAGGAAAATTGGAAAACATTTGCAAAGAATAAAAATGAAAAGATAATTTACCAGAATTTGTTGCATGCAGCTGAAGCTGCTCAATGCAATTAAACAAAATATGGAGTCTTGAATAAGGTATGAAAGTGAATAATGGACACTAGCATAAAATTTTGTGAAATTTGAACAAAATCTGTACTTTAGTTAGTAATACTGTATCACATTAATTTCTTGTGATTTTTTCTTCTTCTTTTTACAACACAGTATTTCTTTATAGACTCAGAACTGGATTAAAAGTTTCAGTTCAGTTCAGTTGCTCAGTCCAGTCCCAACTCTTCGCAGCTCCATGGACTGCAGCCCGCCAGGCTTCCCTGTCCATCACCAACTCCCAGAGCTTGCTCAAACTCATGTCTATCAAATCAGTGATGCCATCCAACCATCTCATCCTCTGTCATCCCCTTCTCCTCCTGCCTTCAAGCTTTCCCAGCAGCAGGGTCTTTTCCAATGAGTCAGCTCTTCGCATCAGGTGGCCAAAGTATTGGAGTTTCAGCTTCAACATAAACCCTTCCAATGAATATTCAGGACTGATTTCCTCTAGGATGGACTGCTTGGATCTCCTTGCAGTCCAAGGGACTCTCAAAAGTCTTCTCCAACATCACAGTTCAAAAGCATCAATTCTTCAGTGCTCAGCTTTCTTTATAGTCCAACTCTCACATCCATACATGACTACTGGAAAAACAATAGCTTTGACTAGACAGACCTTTCTGCCATAAGTAAGCATGGTGATAAGTGTGGTGTTATCTGCATAGCTGAGGTAATTGATATTTCTCCTGGCAATCTTGATTCCACCTTGTCCTTCATCCAACTTGGCATTTCACTTCATGTATTCTGCATGTAAGTTAAATAAACAGGGTGACAATACATAGCCTTGACATACTCCTTCCCTGATTTGGAACCAGTCTGCTGTTCCACAGTTCTAACTGTTGCTTCCTGGCCTGTATATAGATTTCTCAGGAAGCAGGTCAGGTGGTCTGGTATTCCCATCTCTTGAAGAATTTTCCACAGTTTGTTGTGATCCACACAGTCAAAGGCTTTGGCATAGTCCATAAAGCAGAAGTACTTGACTTCACATTCCAGGATGTCTGGCTCTAGGTAAGTGATCACACCATCGTGATTATCTGGGTCATGAAGATCTTTTTCGTATAGTCCTGTGTATTCTTGCCACCTCTTCTTTATGTCTTCTGCTTCTGTTAGGTCCATACCATTTCTGTCCAAAAGTTCAAGCTCCACTCAAATGTTTTAAAATCACTAAGACAATAAAATTTCTAGACTTTTAGCAGAATACTAGATGCCAAAATACATGGAACTATATCAAAGTCTTGGGTGACTATAAATCAGAAATCAAGCATTCTATTCATACTAAGTCAATCAAGTGGAGTCAATCCAATTTATGTGTAATCATTATTCTGGGTATCTCATATAGGTGGAATCACACATTTGTCCTTTTGCATTTGGCTTATATCATTTAGCATTGTGTTTTCAAAGTTACTCCACATTGCACATTCATCAGAATTTCATTCTTTTTTTTTTGTTTTGTTTTGTTTTGTTTTGTTTTATTTATTTATTATTTTTTTTAATTGTTTTTGCCATACATTGTCATGATATCACCATGGGTTTACATATGCTTCCCCTCTGGAACCCCCCTCCCTCTTCCCTCCCCCCCCGGGAAATCTCGCTGCACCAGCCCCGAGCATCAGTCCTGAGCTGGCGATTGATTAGACATATGAAAATTAACATGCTTCAATGCCCT
>ML662496.1:7292388-7362068 GCA_007570785.1 Antilocapra americana
TCTTTTCACCTTGCTTATAGTTTCCTTTGTTGTGCAAAAGCTTTTAATTTTAATTAGGTCCCATTTGTTTATTCGTGTTTTTATTTCCAATATTCTGGGAGGTGGGTCATGGAGTATCCCGCTTTGGATTATAGCAGAGAGTGTTTTGCCTATGTTATCCTCTAGGAGTTTTATAGTTTCTGGTCTTATGCTTAGATCTTTGATCCATTTTGAGTTTATCTTTGTGTATGGTGTTAGAAAGTGATCTAGTTTCATTCTTTTACAAGTGGCTGTCCAGTTTTCCCAGCACCACTTGTTAAAGAGGTTGTCTTTTCTCCATTGTAATTTCATTCTTTTTAAAGGTTAATTAATATTCCTTTGTATGGATATGTCACATTTCGTTTATGCTAATGGACATTAGAGAGTTTCCACCTTTTTGGCTACTGTAAATAACGCTGCTATTAATATTGGTTAGGGTATGAGTCCCTCCTTTCAATTCTTTTGGGTATATACCTAAAAGTAGAATTGCTGGTAATTCATATGGTAATTCTGTATTTAACTTTGAGGAACTTCTATATTGTTTTCCTGATTCTCTTAAATACATTTTAATTACCTGTTGAAATTACCCATTTTTTAAAATTTATATTCTCTACCTTTGTTTTTTTTCTATATACTTAAACATGTACATAGTTATTTGAAAATCTTTTTTGGATGACAGCAATATCTAGATTATTTGTGGATTTGCTTCTATTGTTCATGTTTATTTCTTGGGTTTCAGTCATGTCATCTTATCTTTTGGTATGCCCTATAATCTTGTACATAATGCCTCCAGAGAGGATTTCCCTTTCCTCTAGTAGGCAGATATAATGGTAACTGATCACCTTAAACCAATCAGGGGGCTGGGGTCTGTGCTGAGTGCAGGCTGAAATGCATCTCCAGTAAAGGTCAAGCTACTTTGGGTTCATCTCCATTCCAAGAGCATAGCCCTCCAGGATTTTTAACTGAGACTCTGGGAATGCATTGAGATTTCTCCCTCTGGCAGGTTTATAACTCTAGTCTGTGTCTTGTGAGACTGCCAAAATGTCTGCTTTTCAAAGGCTTTCCAATGAGATTTTTTTAGCCTCCAATTCTGTAAAGCCCAGGATTTGGCAAACATCCCAACAGGATAACTGCCTATATGCTTGAGGTTCCCTTAGTTTTCTATAAAAGCTTGATGATTTCTTGTCCCCAGAGCAGAGGTCTCCTAGTATACAGTCCTGGTTCTCAAATGCCTGCTCATGCCTAGTATCAGCAAATTCCTCAAGGGAAAAAGAAGCTACAAAAGTCAGCTCACTTTTCTTGAGATTGTTTAGCTCACCTTCACTCTTGGGGTTCAGCCCTTTGGGATCCAAGCCCAAAGCATGGTGTACCAAAGTCCCACTCTTGGTAGAAACTGTACTATATTTTTTATCTTCCTAACCTCATAAGACTATATTTTAGGTCATATATCTCCAGGAAAACACAGTTACAAAATCAAGGCTCACCTCTTAAATCTTATCCTTTCTCAGATCTTCTTTTTTTTTTTTTAAATATTTACTTATTTTATTTGTCTGTGCTGAATCTTACTGGCAACACTAGCTTCTTTGATCTTTGATCTCTAGTTGTGGCATTCGAATTCTGAAGTTGTGGCACGTGGGATCTTGTTCCTTGACCAGGGATTGAACCGAAGGCCCCTGCACTGGGATCATAGAATCTTAGCCACTGGACCACCAGGGAAGTCTGAGAAATCAGATGTTGATCAAGCAATTCCTTACTACCTTGTTAGTTCTTTGAAGCCTTTACATATACTTTAAAAATATTTTCTCTGCCTGTTTTCTTCCTTTTTAAACCAATAATTTTATTTATTTATTTTCGGCTGTACTGGGTCTTTGTTTTTCTTTAGACTTTTTCTCTAGTTGCAGCGAGCAGGGGCTACTCTCTAGTTACGGTGCACAGACTTCTCACTGCCGTGGCTTCTCCTGTTGCAGAGCACAGGGCCTAGGTACGTGAGCTCAGTAGTCGCACCTCCCCGGCTCTAGAGCCCAGGCTCAGTAGCTGTGAGGCATGGGCTTACTTGCTCCATAGCATGCGGGATCTTTATGGAAGGTTGAACCCATGTTCCCTGCACTGACAGGCAGATTCTTTGCCAGTGAGTCACCAGGGAAACCCCACTGCTTTCTTTTCTAATCACACAATTCCTATGCCATATCTACTATTTTAGTACTACTGGTCTTAAAGTATCGCCAGTTTGGGTAAGTTTAAAAACACAATTCCCAAATGCATAGAAACTACAATTTTTTTTTAAAAGACAGTCTTAGGAAAAAGATATATTTTAGGCTTAGAAAACTTATTTATTATTTTCAAGTTTTAGAAAGATAACCACTAAATTATGCTAGAGTTATGTTCTGCTTTCATTTCCTACCCATTAAAATGAACTTGAAAAATGAGGTACTTAAACTATAATTTCACTCATAACAGAATATGTACCAACATATGTTTATGTTTTAAAGGCTACTATATTAAAAACAAGATAAAAACCACATCTATTTCTAATCTCTTGGAACAGTATTTCTAACATAGTCAGATGATGTTAATAGGTCTTCCTGGGAGGGTTATAATGGGATGGATTTTTCTCCTAATCAAATATATTTGCTTTCTTTGGCAAAGCAGAACACACACTAGTATAGTAAAGATCCTAAGAAGTCCTCAGTAAAGTCAGCTCTTTATATTTGTTTAACTTTCTGTTTTCAAGTATATCTGACTCATGGACTACCTTTTAAGGTGCCTCAAGAAATCCAGTTTGAGGAAGGTGACCTTAAAAAAGGAAAATAAACATTTCAAATAGTTTTGGTTATTTACATCTTATTATAGTTGATTATATAACTTCTTTCTTCTTCACTGAAGCTGAGCTGGTAAGTTCTGTGGGGGTTTTTGTTAGCTTTATTAATCTATAACTTCCTTTGTCAGTCTTTTCTGACTCTGGGAAGCAGAAAGAGCATGAGCTTTCTATAGAGACAGTGTTGGGATCAAATTCTGGCTCTACCATGAAAGGCAAATTCTTCTCTCTTGTTAGTCATATTTCTTTATTTGTAAAGTGGGTTTGGGGGTGCTTTCACAGGATTATTTTAAGTACTAATGACCATATGAAGTACCCAGTATACTGCCTGGCCCCAAAGTTTCCTTCTATTTTAAAAGTCCTCAAGGATCTGGAATGGCCAATTGGAATGAACATAAGACTGACATCTTTCAACCTTCCTTGATTTGGAACTCTTCTTTGCTAATTAATTCCCTTGCTTCTTATATTAGTTTTTCTCTTCTGACTACTTAAGAGGATGTTATACTCCTGGGGAATAATTTATTTTTATCCTGACTGAAAGAATGTCTAGAGTTAACCTGATTTTTATTCTCTTAGAATTTTGGAAAGCTTCAGGTCTCCCTGTCTTATGACCCTATATCATTTGTTACTGTAATAATTGTAATAATTATCTTAGCTTACCGTAATTTTCATTTTCTTTCCTACCAGACTATAAGTTCATAAAGTCAGGATACCTTCTTCCCTGCTAAATGTACACACCTAGCACTACTGGCCTGTTTAAAAAGTAACCATTCAATAATTAGAACCATTAATAAGTTATAATAATTGGGATCTCAATAATTATTATATAAAAATATAATTCTTAGATGAATTCTTAGATGTTTTTAATATCATTTATATAGAAGATATTAGCAGAAAACAAGGAATTAAATTTACTTATCCTCAAACATTTAAGATATGAAGTGCTATAGAACCAATGTTTACTACTAGAAATCTTATTCTGTTACAGTGATTTTCCTAAGATATATTCAGTAGGATATAAATTGAATAATAAATACACGTATATACTTTTTACATATATTTTCAGCATTCGAGAATGACTCAATTTATTCAAAAGATATGTTCCAGAAAGGATGGATGCAAACAACACTTTCATACTATAAATATTTAAAAATCCATTTGATTAGAGTACACAAAACTTCAAGTATATCTGAAAAGCAAGACTCTCTCTTGGTAACAAGTATGCTCTCATACTAGTCTGTCTTACTCAGATTTCTGAATACAGAGTTGTTCAAAGTGGTGAAGAGTCCTACTAATTTGGTCATATCAAAATGGTAAAAAGTTCAACACAACTCAAAATCAAATTAACTTTTACTTTTTGAAAATAATTTTTAGTCCATGTATAAGTAATAAATATAATGTGTTATTGATATAGTTTTTTAATGTGTTATTACACTTGGAATGGATAAACAACAAGGTCCTACCATATAGCACAGGGAACTATACCCAGCCTCCAGGGATAAACCACAATGGAAAATCATATATAAATATATATATACATATATAAATAAAACAATGTTTATATGTGTATAACTGAGTCACTTTGCTGCACAGCAGAGATTGGTACAACATTTTAAATCAACTCTACTTCAATTAGAGAATAGGTTTTTCCATATACTAGGAAATAAAAAATACTTACTATTATTTTCTTACAGTCCTTTCCTCTGCACAGTTCTGTATAGGTAGAGTATTGCACATATATAATCCAGCTTCCAACAAAAACTGCCAACCAGGAAAAGAAAAGATATTTCATTCGCACATATGAGAAGCGAGCCTGTAAGTAAAAGAGCACATAACAATCAATCATTCAGCATCCGGTCAGCATTTACTGTCCTAGAACATGACTTGTCCCCCTTTCTTGGAAGCACTCAATATATATTCTAGGCTTTCATATGGCAATTCTCCTAGAACAAAGTGTACTTTCACTAAGTCTAAAAAGCACTGGTCTTAGAAAAGGAAGCTCCTTGGTCTTGCCAAGAAAGAGAGAACAAAATACCCTTTAAAATGTATAACCTTTCAGATACCACCAGCATCCAAAGCTACTCATTAAGCACAAGCACGTGTACCATGCTACCCTGGACACCCAGTAAGATCAGGTAAAGAGAGACACAATGCCCTCTTATGACGAGCTTACAGAGGACTGCTTCAAATAAGAATCTTAAAGTTCTTTATGAATACGTATGGCAAAAATAATTGTGTTTTAAAGAAACAAAAACAGAGAATTTGGCTACTAGTCTAATGTCTCACAGTGAGGTACAACCAGAGTAAAAAGTGAAACTTCACGTTCATTCCTATTTCCTTGCTGTATTCACCAGTGCTTTGTGTTCCTTTTATTCAATCAATCAAATGCTTCACCTAACAGATATTCTGGAAATTTGAGGAAAAAGTTACAACTATTAAAGGAGAAGAAAGATTAAGATATATAAAGAATAAAGGACTCCCTGCATATCAGTTTGTAAAGCTGTACAACAGGATCCTCTTTGCCTTGCTTTGCAACTAGTGCTCTGGTATCTAATCGTGACTCGGGTCACTTGGTGGTTTTTCTCCATCAACTACATATCAATTTCATCTCCAAAACTGTCAGCTGGTCAAGATAATTTGACATTTATGTTTTGAGTGTGGAACTCCAATGGTCTGATTTTATAAATAACTGAATTTAGGACCATGGGGAGAATTGAGCAAAAATAAATTAAAGACATGTAAACAAACAACGAAAAGCTAGTTTTGCTTTTACAACCCCAAGTCGGTTTCTCACACTCGACAACAGTAGGATACTGTGAGCACTGTGGGAATGCAAAGAAAGCCGAAAGAGATGAAAGAGACGTAAGAGCATCTGCAGAGACAATGAATGCAGAGGAAAAAGGGACTCAGAAATACTGGTCTTTTGGCTTTACTTGTGGTTTAGATATCGGTCTTTGTGAGGTTAACACATGGTGAATCCCAGTACGAAAAAGCTTGAGTACAACAAATTCACAGTTAAATGATAGGTCGCTGAGTTTTATTATTAAAATATTTTTTAAAATAACTTAAATGCAAGTTATTTTTGTATAACTCTAAATGAATCCAATAAAAAGAAAGTCCAGATAGACTTCCAAATTAAATCACATAAATGACCATGAGTATACACTAAGGGGTTAGTTTGAAAGACATTTAAGATTACTTGGCCCTAATAAGTGGTCTAGTCATCAGACAGAAATTGATATGTACTAGTATTACAAAGCTTAAATATTATTGAGTGACATAATGCGAACAGAACAGAAGCACTTTGCTAGGCACACAGAAGATACTCAACAAATGTTAGCAAAATCAATTTGTAAGGCCCTGAACAAAAAGCCAGTAACTCTGTCATGATAGGCAACCGCCTTCTTTTTGGGCTTGCCAAAAAGAAAACTGAATCTGAATCTGATTAAGCCTTTCGCTCCAACTACCAGTTTACAGGAAATACAGGAGATAGAGGCATATAAGTAACACTTAAGTAAATGACAGTATTAGGATACAATCAGCAAACTCTAGGCTGTGGGAAATGCAACAATACAAATAACCCAGTTCTTCAACAAATAAATTACAAGGGAGAAAAGAGAGAGAAGATGAGAAAACCAAAGATCAAAACATACTTATGAAATATTGTATATTAAATAATCACATTTCATGGATCTTTTTTGAGTCCTGATTCAAATGAAAAACTGTAAAAAAAAATGACATTTATGAGACAATTGAAAACTTGAAAGCTGACAAGATACCTGATACTGTAAAGGCATTATTTTAGTTTTTTAGGCATAATAATATGATGTTTAAAGAAAAACGACTTAATCTTTTCAAGATAAACACTGAAACATTTATGAATGAAGTAGCACCTGAGATTTGCTTCAAAACAATATAGGAAGGGAAAGGTACGTGGGAAAAGTATTAAAACAATACTGGCCATGAGTTGGTAACTGTTCAAGCTGGGTGATGGTTACATGCCTTCTTTTGTACATGTTTTTCTCTACTGATTTAACATTTTTTTTATGTTGTACGATAAGGAATACTTTCATACCAAGATACCCACTTCCCACACATTCATTCAGCAACTATCTATTGTCTACTACATGCCTGGCGCCACCCTAGGCACTTTCAGAACATCTGCATTTACAGTGACAAACGAATCCTAAATACCAGATAAGCACCCTTAACACAGTTCAGAGGGTTTCTTGGACAATGGCAGCATGGTGTGATTTTACTTTTCTAAGTCCAATCTTTTGTGTGAGTGTGGCCATTAGAGAAAGGTTATTTAATAAAAGATGATAAGACAACTGTTAATCATTTGGAAACAGCATATTTAAAAACCCAAAACACATCTTACATCAAAATAGATTCCACAGGAAACTGATACACATGTAAAATATGAAGTAATATAATACAAATGTAGAGATTTTTTCAAAACTATTTTTTGAGATGACAAAAATTCTAAATACCACAGAATATCTAAAAGAAGACACTGACTATGTAAAAACTTTAAAGTTGTGACAAAAATCACTGTAAACAAAGCTGAACGATAAAATGGGATGTGACAGGAGTTTTCATCATTAGACTAAGAGAGAGTAGCTAGAGGGCTCAGGACAAGAATTGAAGTCAGTAGGAGATTTGTACTCACTCCTATGATGGTGATAGGGTATGTTGTCATGGCGTTTCTGACACAGCAGTTAGCCATATACATCAAAAACTCTAAAATTTTTCATCTAGCAAATTCTACATTTAGGGATGTATTACAACTGAAGAATTAAGTCTATACTATACATGTACCCCCACACATATCCCCCCACCCACCTCCAAGTAATATATATGACATCTTTTACACCTATTATTATAACAGTGCATTATCAGAGGCAACCAGTTTTCAGCAATCAAGAAGTTACTGAATACAATTATTGAAACCATTTTATTTTAGGAAAGCTATTTACAAGCTATTTATGGGCAACAACTTTATACTCCTAGATATCATTAAACTATGTACAATTAGAGACAGCACTATAGAAGAGCAAACAGCAGAATTAAACAGAGCAGACTTAAGGAAACATCAGTCTTCATTATTTTGCCCATTTTTCATTATGTGTACAAAGAGGCATGAATGCAGTTTGAAATCTTTTAGTGGCCATAAAGTTACAATCAACCGCTTACAGGAGAAGTTCAATCTTATACTAAGATTGAGATGGGGTTTTAAAACAAGATTAATCTCAATTCGTTTAGTAAAAAGTCAAGGAAGACCTTACACTGTAAAATAATATTTTCTTTTTTCCTTTTTTTGCCTTGCTCTGCAGCAGGTAGAAGTCACAGAATAAAGGAAACCACAGACATGGTGAGGAGGTTCTCTGCTAGTTCAGAACTTGGTTCTTTCTTATCTTCTACTTGACACCCACCTCAAGAAGTCTTGTAATGTCAACTACCTTTGGAGTCTCCATCAATAATTTCTATTAGCTATCAAATGCATATTAAGGTTAATAGATGTTGGCAGCAAAGACCTGTATATTTCTCCCTCCGGCACAGCCAATTTAATAAAATTTGAAGTCACTTTGTTTTTCTCTCAAAGAGCTACATTAAATTTTTTTCCCTCTGGCCTATGTTTAAATGGAAAAATACCCTGTAAACTGGCTTGCCCACTGTATGTTTGTCATAATACAGAATGCCAAAATTTTTGGAGAGGAAGTTGGATTGATGATGTTCCCAGCAGGGCAGTGGGCATCACCTGTTATATATAAATGACAAAAGGAGTGAAACACATTTTAATTCTAGTATGTCACTGAAATTACTGTGAGGGTAACACAAACTAGTATAAGGGCTTGCACGTGTCCTTTAATTTCTGCAGATCCTGTTGCTCACATTTTAAAATAAAGATTGAAGAAAAACAGCCATAAATGACATCTGTAGCTACTGACTAATTTTATTTCCCTGTGTGGCACTCACTAAAATGTTCCCAGTGGTCTGTTCTATACCAATTACCTAGACAATCTAGACTTTGATGAAAAAATATAGTTACCGTTTATGACCTTTTTATTGATGCTGAAATATCCAAAATACTGCCCAGAAGCATTATTTGTTCTGCTGATTTGGGGCCTAGCTACTTCCCTGGTGGCTCAGCTGTAAAGAATCCGCCTGCCTGCAATGTGAGAGACCTGGGTTCAGTCCCTGGGTTGGAAAGATTCCCTTGAGAAGGGAATGGCTACCCACTCTAGTATTCTGGCCTAGAGAATTCCATGGACTGTATAGTCCATGGGGTCACAAAGAGCTGGACACAACTGAGCGACTTTCACTTTTCATTAGTGGTACATTGCTTCATTCCAAATTATGCTCCTGAAAGTCATGATAAGAATTTTAGAGAATACACTATGGCATGACTCTCAACTAGAGTCAGTTTTGCCCCCCGGGGATACCTGGCAGGCTCTAGAACCACAAAGTATGATTGGAGTCTTGTCTGTTGAGGCCAGAAATGTTGCTAAACATCCTTCAATGCACAGGAGGGCCCCCCACATCAAAGAATTATCTGCCCAAACATCCATAGTGCTAAGGCTGAGAAAACTTGTATTATGGTTACAAAATAAAATGAAAGGAAAACTTATGGGGTCTTTCAACCCAATTCTTTCAAATCAAATTTTTATGACACTATTTTATTTTAAATTAGTTTTTAAAGCATTAACTTTGTTTAAAATAAGGTATCCATAGGTGCACAGGTTTATTTCTGGGCTTTTTATTGTGTTCCACTGGTCTTTAGAGAACCCTGGTGGCTCAGAGGATAAAGCGTCTGCCTGCAATGCGGGAAACCCGAGTTCAATTCCTGGGTCAGGAAGATCCCCTGGAGAAGGAAATAGCAACCCACTCCAGTACCCTTGCCTGGAAAATCCCATGGCCAGAGAAGCCTGGTAGGCTACAGTCCATGGGGTTGCAAAGAGTTGGACACAACTGAGTGACTTCACTTTCTTTCTTTTCCACTGGTCTTTATTTCTGTTTCTGTGCCAGTACCATACTGTATTGATAACTGTAGCTTTGTAGTATAATCTGAAGTCAGGAAGGTTGATTCCTTCAGTTCCATTCTTCTTTCTCAAGACTGGTTTGGCTATTTGGGGTCTTTTGTGTTTCCATGTGAATTGTGAAATTTTTTGTTCTAGTTCTGTGAAAAATGCCACTAGTAATTTGATAGGGATTGCATTGAATCTGTAATTGTGTTTGGTAGTGTAGTCATTAGCACAATATTGATTCTTCGACCTGTGAAATTTTTTTTTTTAATTGTTTTTGCGATACATTGTCATGATATCACCATGGGTTTACATATGCTTCCCTCCGGAACCCCCCTCCCTCCTCCCTCCCCCCACCCCGGGAAATCTCGCTGCACCAGCCCCAAGCATCAGTCCTGGGCTGGCGATTGATTAGACATATGAAAATTAACATGCTTCAATGCCCTTCTCCCATATCATCCCACCCTTACCCTCATCCACAAAGTCCACGAGTCTATTCTATACATCTGCGTTCCTTTTGTTGTCTCGTATGTTGGGTTCTCGTTACCGTCTTTCTAAATTCCATATATATGCATTAATATACTGTATTGTTGTTTTTGCTTCTGGCTTACTTCACTCTGGATAATGGGCTCCAGTTTCGTCCATCTGAGTAGAATTGCTTCAAATGAATTTTTTTTTAATGCTGAGTAATATTCCATTGTGTATATGTACCACAGCTTTCTTATCCATTCGTCAGTTGATGGGCATCTAGGTTGCTTCCATGTCCTGGCTATTGTAAACAATGCAGCGATGAACATTGGGGTACACGTGGCTCTTTCAATTCTGGTTTCCTCGGTGTATATGCCCAGCAGTGGGATTGCTGGGTCATATGGCAGGTCTATTTGCAGCTTTTTAAGGAACCTCCACACTGTTTTCCATAGTGGTTGTACTAGTTTGCATTCCCACCAACAGTGTAAGAGGGTTCCCTTTTCTCCACATCCTCTCCAGCATTTATTGCTTGTAGACTTTTGGATGGCAGCCATTCTGACTGGTGTAAAGTGGTACCTCATTGTAGTTTTCATTTGAATTTTAAATCATAACTAGGCTCAAACACATCTTTATTAATCAAAATAGGTACCATTACAATCAACACATTTTTGCCAATGAGAAATAACTTTGCTTATTCCTGTAGTGTAAAAATCTGTGCTTTGGGATTCAATGAACTCTTGGAAAGCATTTTTTGCATCCTTTTGACGGTGGAACCATTCTCCCTGGAAAAAGTTATCGAGATGCTTGAAGAGGTGGTAGTCAGTTGGTGAGAGGTCAGGTGAATATAGTGGATGAGGCAAAACTTCTTAGCCTTCAACTTTTGAAGTATGGGTTATATGATGTGTGGTGAGGCATTGCTGTGGAGAAGAATTGGGCCTTTTCTGTTGACCAATGCTGGCTGCGGGCATTGCGGTTTTCAGTGCATCTCACTGATTTGCTGAGCTTACTTCTCAGATGTAATGGTTTCACTAGGATTCAGAAAGCTGTAATGGATCAGACTGGCAACAGACCACCAAACAGTGACCACGCCTTTTTATGGTGCAAGTTTGGCCTTGGGAAGTGCTTTGGGGCTTCTTCTCAGTCCAACCATTGGGCTGGTTGTCACCAGTTGTCATATAAAATCCACTGTCATCACAATCTGATCAAGAAATGGGTTAGTTGTTGTCACACAGAATAAGAAGACACTTCAAAATGACTAATTTTTTGATTTTCGGTTAGCTCATGAGGCACACACTTATAGAGCTTTTTCACCTTTCCAATTTACTTCAAATGCTGAATGACCATAGAATGGCCAATGGTGACTTCTTGTGTAGTAGTAAGAGGATCAGCTTCGATGATTGCCCTCGGTTGTTGTCACCTACCAATGGCCAGCTACTATGCTCCTCATCTTCAAGGCTCTCGTTGCCTTTGCAAAACTTCTTGAACCACCACTGCACTGTACATTTGTCAGCAGTTTCTAGGCCCAGTGTGTTGATGTTGTGAGTTGTCTCCACTGCTTTATGACCCATTTTGAACTCAAATAAGAAAATTGCTCAAATTTGCTTTTTGTCTAACATCATGTCCCTAATCTAAAATAAATATAAAATAAACAGCAAGTAATAAGTCAATAGCAAAAAAAAACATAAATGAGAAGTGTGCATTAAAATTATGTATAGTATAACCATATTTGTTTAAGAATGCATTCCAATATCAAAGGCAAATTTACAATGCAGAAAACTGCAATTACTTTTGCACCAACCTAATACAAACATATAAAGCACAAAGCCCATCTGCTTTATCCCTAAGTACTCCCCACACAGATGTTCTTAATTGTGAAAAGTAAGGAAGAAAAATCTCTCTCACACGTTGCTTAATATATGTAGTGGACTTGAACACTCAGAAAATCTAACAAACTGATAAGGTTATCACTTGTAAAAACTCAAATACAATGAATTCATCACTTCATAGAAAAAGCTGAGATGAGCTTGCTATTTTTTGAGACTGTTTACAACATTTATATAAGTTTCATGTGCACAATGTATTTTTATTCAAGCTTTTCAATAACAACTTACTCTTAAATAAACTTTAAAAATCTTTTTTCCCCTTATTGTTATATTAACAATATTAACAATACTGCAGCTAGCTACTTCTACTGCTAAATATTTAGGAGTAATGTGGCTGGAAAAAAATTAAAGTTAAAATATCCTTAAATATAACAGTACCCTTTTTTTTTGTAATGAACTCTAGATGTTTATAATAATACTTGAGCATGAAAAACATGCTGGCTGTAAAAAATAGAAATATAAAGAAACCATTTAATAAGGTAAATATTGTATACCACAACACTTCCAGATCAACTTTATTTGGAATGGATTCTATACCTTTACTAAAGGTTGTCTCACTACTTAGTTGGAAGGTTGTGGGAAAACCATTAAGAAAATTATCTAAATATATCTAAACTCTCTTAGAGTTCATAATGTTCATAAACATCAAGAAACAGTTATGATGTTTAACCAAAGAAAAACACACAAAAAAAGAACTTTCATGTCATTCCACACAAGGAAGATCTTGAGTTTTTATAAGTTAAAAATAGTGAAAAGAAAGGTTCTAAAAATATCTATGTTCCCCAGCTTGTCTTGAGCATGAAAATACTTTTTTATGACAAAATTTTAGAGAAGAATTCCTTGTCAAACAGCATTATTAGCCTGTTGATCAGAGTTTAAGCATTCTTTATCTAACAGCTGAGTTTTCACTTTTATAGGAAGAACTGTCATTATTCTCTGATCTAAATTCTAAAGGTTTTATTTGCATGAGCATGTTCCCTGTTCTGATTTTATTAGAACTCTAGAAATAAAATTCTAACAAGGAGCAGATAATTTTCACATTTTCTCTGCATGCTGGTTCATATTTTTTACAGCTTAGGGGGTAGACAGCATCAAAAAAGCAGAACAGTTTTCCTCGGGGAACTAATTGCATGGGGTGATCCTGAAGCCTGTGGCTGATTTCAATAGCAAATTAATATCTCAAAGTGTCAAAGTATGGGGAAATGTTCATGATAAGGTAAGAGCAAAAAATCAACTTTCAAAACACCATATATGATATGTTCCCAATTTTGCTTCAAAAAAAAAGAGAGAAAAGTCGCCAACACACTGTAGAAACTGCAAGGAATAAATCAAAATGTCAAGGGTGGTTATTTCAAAATGTCAAAAATGGTGGTATTATGAATGAGTTTTAGTTTTCTCTCTATTATACATATTTTCTATAATGAATATATATTATACTATAGATATATATGTATACTCAAATACATAGTTTTTTTAATATAAGTGCTTTAGCATATCTATTTAAAAACATATCTCTAGGATCTAGAAGTCTCCTGAGTACCTTTTAAAAATTTCTTTTTTAAAACATGGAAATAAATCCTTCATATATAATTCTTTAAAATACATTAGTGTCAGACCTCCCTGGTGGTACTGTGGTTAGGAATCTGCCTGCCAATGACATGGGTACGATCCCTGGTCTGGGACGATTCCACATGTCATGGTGCAACTAAGCCTGTGTGCCACAGCTTCTGAGCCCACAGGCCTAGAGCCTGTGTTCCTCGACAAGAGAAGCCACTGCAATGAGAAGCTCGTGCACCGCAACCCAGGGTAGCCCACCCTCACTGCAACTACAGAAAGCAACAAAGATCCAGGGCAGCCACAAGTGTAACTTAAATTATAATTAAAAAGCAAATACCCATGTAACTACCACTTGGGTTAAGAAACAGTTTCTCTAGTGCCTTCCTGACCTCCGTGTGACTTCTCCAATAAAGAGTTAATTAACATGCACCTGACTTCAATGATAATCATACATGTGCTTTCCTATGTAGTTTAACCATTGACTATGTATGCCTAAAATGCATAATTTGATGTTCATTACTCTTGAACTTTATAGATATAGAAGCATATACCATGTACTGTGAGTTGCATTTTTCTCTGATACATTTTTCCCTTCCCCTCCTGTGTTCATATGTTTGTTCTCTATGTCTGTGTCTCTATTCCTGTTTCACAAATAATATCATCTATACCAGTTTTCAGGATTTCACAGATGCATTGATATACAATATTTTTCTCTTTCTGACTTACTTCACTGACGGTCTAGGTTTATCCATGTTTCTACAAATAACCCATACAATGGAGTAATAATCCACTGTATATGTACTACATCTTTTTTTTAAATTAACTTTTATTCATTGACTTCTTATTTATTTTTGGCTGCACTGGGTCTTCATTGCTGCATTCAGGCTTTCTCTAGTTGAGAACAGGGGCTACCCTCATGCTTCTCATTGTGATGCTTCTCTTGTTGCAAAGCATGGGCTCCAGGTGCTTTCCTCTCGGAGGAAAACAGGCAGAACACTCTCTGACATAAATCGCAGCAGGATCTTTTTTGACTCACCTCCTAGAGTAATAAAAATAAACTAATGGGGTCTAATTAAACTTAAAACTTTTGCACAGCCAACAAGATGAAAGGACAACCCTCAGAATGGGAGAAAATATTTGCAAACGAAGCAACTGACAAAGGATTAATCTCCAAAATACACAAATGGTTCATGCAGTTCAATATTAAAAAAACAATCAATCCAATCAAAAAATGGGCAGAAGACCTAAATAGACATTTCTCCAAAGAAGACATACAGATGGCCAACAAATACATGAAAAGATGCTCAGCATCACTAATAGGGGAATGCAAGTCAAAACTATAGTGAGGGGTCACCTCACGTCAGACAGAATGGTCATCATCAAAAAAATCTACAACAGTAAATTCTGGAGAGGGTGCTGCTGCTTTAGGGACCACAAGCCAGGCATATGTTTAGAAGAGCGTAAGACCAGAAAAACAGAGCAAAGCCATCCCTAAGAAGACACAAAGAAGGCTTTTTATGAACAAATAAGCTGCATTTTATGGAGCACATGCAAGGGAGATGCAGTCCCTATGAGCACTCTACATGAAAGGAATATTACCATTTTCAAGAGCAAAGGAACTCAGTCACGGAGTTCTTCAGCATCCCAGTATAGAAGACAGGGGTTAAGAAAGCTAAGTGTTCCCATTTTCTATTGTTATATAATAAACTATCCCCAAACCCAGAGGCTTACAAAAATAATGTATGTCTCTCGCAGTTCTAAGTTGATTGGACTGAGCTGGTCAGTTGAGTTTTACATGAATTCATGATTAGGGCTGAAGACATGTGACAAAGGACTGACTGGGCTGGTCACATATGTGGCTGTTTCACTCCCAAGCCCAGTTCGGCGGGAGTCGATGGAACAGCTGCATATGGCAAGCTGGCCTCCTGAGCACGGTGCTCAGGGCAGTTAGGCTTCTTACTTGACGGCTGGGTTACCCCAGGACAACTGTTCCCAGACAACAAGGAGGAAGCTGCATCGTTTCTGCCCCACTCTCGTGGTTACGCAGGGCCCGATCAGATGGACTGTAGGGGGCCCTCCATAAGGGCATGCATACCAGGAGGCAGGCTACTGCAGGGTCATCTTTGGAGATTAGCTGCCATTCCCAGATAGGATCAGCAAAATAGTGTCTAAGGGTCAAGAGAAAAACAAGTGGAAGTCCTAGCCAGAACAGACGATTTTCTTGGCCATTCTTCCTTCTTCCTTAATGGGGCATAACTGGAAACTTCGATTAAAAAATCCATTCATAGTATTTGTAGTTGTATATATGTTTAAGCTTTTTAAATACAGTTTTCATTCCATATCATGAGCTCAGTAACTATCAATAAATCTTTATTTATTTATTTTTGGGGGCCACACCCTGCATCATGCAGGATCTTAGTTCTCTGACCAGGGATTGAACCTGTGCCCTCTGCGATGGAAGGACAGAATCTTAACCACTGGACTGTCAGGGAACTCCCAACAAATCTTTAGCTTATACACATGAAGTTCCAAGTTAAAGAACTGCTTGAGATAAGCTTCCAAATAGGATTCATCTTGCCTTGGCAACATTTGGGAACTCAGAATGGGCAAATCAGGTGTTCATTTCCCTGTTTAGCAGGCTTGAGCACTATACTGGGTCTAGAACTTAGGAAACATACAATATCCACAGGCAAATCTTACATGGGAATCCCAGTAGGCACTTAAATTCACTAACAATTCACTCACTAAAAATAAAGTTTAGCTACATTTTACCTAAACTCAAAGGTTAAAAAGCATGGTCCCTTTAAACTTCAGACTCTGAAGTACATTTTAGGGGAAACTTTATTTGGGATAATTACCTCTAGGTTGTACAATATGACTAACATAATCTGCAACAGAGTTTAGAATCTTGGTGTACCCAGAGGCTGATTAGAATTAGATGAAACTTGATTACCCTAAAGGGTCTTAAAAAGGAAATTAATGTTAGTTAATATTCTGTGAGACTGATGAAGATGATGGCTGGGTTCCGAAACTTCCTTCTTCCCAGGATTCATCTGTGTGACTTCCAGACACAGTGGCAATTAAACATTGAAACCCAACCTCTCTCTGATATATGAGAAAAGCAGATGTGTATGTTCAAATTGCTCAGGAACTGTGGTCAGAAAGGAGCTACTGTTTCTTCAACCTGAAAGGCACGTGGGTATTCTATTCACATTGGTTGGTACCCTACCACATATTTCCAGGAGCCTTGGAACAGAACATTTTACTTTAAAATACAATGGTTGGAAAGTGTCTATCTAGTCCATTCTAATCAGACATCTCTGAAGGTAAACTCCCAGTTTGTCAAGCAATTAAAACAGAAGTGACATATAAATGGTAACTACATCAGTTACAATAGTCCTTAGTAGCTGCTAAGTCACTTTGGTCGTGTCTGACTATGTGCGACCCCATAGATGGCAGCCCGCCAGGCTCCCCCGTCCCTGGGATTCTCCAGGCAAGAACACTGGAGTGGGTTGCCATTTCCTTCTCCAATGCATGAAAGTAAAAAGTGAAAGTGAAGTTGCTCAGTCGTGTCCAACTCTTTGCGACCCCATGGACTGCAGGCTCCTCCGTGCATGGGAGTTTCCAGGCAAGAGTACTGGAATGGGTTGCCATTGCCTTCTCCAAGTCCTCAGTAGACCTGGATTCTACTTGTTTTTTTCTCATCAAAGTACTGTCATACTAGGAAACAGTACACACATAGTATAGAAAAAATGGGCAACAAAGAATTATGTAATTTCAGCTAAAAGATAAGTCCTGGGGTGTAGTGTATAGCATAGTGACCATGGACTGTAGCCCGCCAGGCTCCTCTGTCCATGGGATTCTCTAGGCAAGAATAGTGGAGTGGGTAGCCATTCCCTTCTCCAGGGGATCTTCCCAACCCAGGGATTGAACCTGGGTCTCCTGCATTGCAGGCAGATTCTTTACCATGTGAGCCCACCAGGAAAGCTGATAGTTAACAATACTGTATTGTATATTTGAAAGCTGCTAAGAGAGGAGATCTTAAAAGTTCTCATTGCAAGAAAAAACTAACTATGTGAGGAGATGGATGTTAACTAATCTATGTGGTGATCACTTTGCAGTATATAAACACATCAAATCATTCTGTTGTACACCTAAAATTAACACATTATATGTTAATTATAACTCAATAAAAAACAAAAGTACTTACATTAAAAAAGTATAATAAACAATCCAGTTTTGGTGTATTTATTTCATAGCTGTTGTATAATGTCCTTATATAATCTACATTATCTTGTAGGAAAAATAAAATTAGGGTCAAATGATAAATGTCATTTATCACTTTTTCACTTAACATAATATTAAAACACATTCTTAGGCCATGACATAGTCTTGACATTTAAAAAGTATGATATTTAAATGAATGCATAACATTTTACAGTATGGGTATGCCATACATTATGGATATTTAACCTTATTTCTATCGTTGAACATTTTATTATTTCCAATATTGTGGTCTATTAATAGTAAAAACATTATTAATGAGAGCCAATATTTACTAGTGTTACACTGTACTAGGAACTGGTACAGTTCATAAAAAGTCTGACCTGGTGGGGTATATTGGCCAGGGGTAAGAAAACTATGGTCCATGAGCCAAATCCTGTCTGCTACCTGGTTTTGCAAGTTATCTTATTGGAACACAGCCAGCCCTTGTGGTGATTTACTATCTAGAGCTGCTTTAATGCTATAAATGGCAGAGTTGAGTGGTTGCAACAGAGACCATATGACCAGCAAAGCCCCAAATATTTACTATCTGGCTCCTTATTGTTTGTCAACCCTTGAATTATAAATATTCATTCCTTCCCCTTCCCCTACTTTCCCTGCCTCACTGATGTTGGGCTTGGCCATGTGACTTGCTTTGGTAAATGTTTGTCAGTAGATGTGACACGAGGCAAAATATACAATAAGACTTATCTCTTTACGCTTCAGGCCCTGCCAAAAGAACAGGTCTTGGTAGTCCACACATGACAGGAGAGTAAGTGACAACATAGCCCACCTGAATCAAACCCATAGCCTGGAACCAATCTCAGCCTATAAAATTTGAACTCCAGCTGATATGTTGGATGTACAAGTAAGAAATAAATGCTCATTATGTGACACTGAGTTTTGGGGGCAATTTGTTATGCAGCATTGTTGTGGTAGCTAACAGATACTGGATACTTCCTTTCTCTTAAATCTCCTTGTAAGAACTCTATGAGTGGGGACTATTCTTTGTTTTACAGATAAACTGAAAAACATATGGAGATTAAAGCAAGGCTATATGAGTGGATCACAACAAACTGTGGAAAATTCTTAAAGAGATGAAAACACCAGACCACCTTACCTGCCTCCTTGAGAAATCTGTATGCAGGTTAAAAAGCACCAGTTAGAACTGGACAAGGAACAACAGATGGTTCCAAATTGGAAAAGGGGTATGTCAAAGCTGTATGTTGACACCCTGCTTATTTAACTTCTATGCAGAGTACATCATGAGAAATGCTGGGCTGGATGAAGCACAAGCTGGAATCAAGATTGCCGGGAGAAATATCAATAACCTCAGATACAGATGACACCACCCTTAAGGCAGAAAATGAAGAGGAACTAAAGAGCCTCTTGATGAAAGTGAAAGAGGAGAGTGAAAAAGTTCGCTTAAAACTCAACATTCAAAAAACGAAGATCATGGCATCTGGCCCCATCACCTCATGGCAGATAGATGGGGAAACAATGGCAACAGTGACAGATTTTATTTTGGGGGGCTCCAAAATCACTTTAGATGGTGATTGCAGCCATGAAATTAAAAGATGCTTGCTCTTTGGAAGAAAAGCTATGACCAACCTAGACAACATATTAAAAAGTGAAGACATTACTTTGATGACAAAGATCCGTCTAGTCAAAGCTATATTTTCTCCAGTAATCATGTATGGATGTGAGAGTTGGGCCATAAAGAAAGCTAAGCACTGAAGAATTGATGCTTTTGAATCGTGGTGTTGGAGAAGACTCTTGAGAGTCCCTTGGACTGCAAGGAGATCCAACCAGTCCATCCTAAAGGAAATCAGACCTGAATATTCATTGGAAGGATTGATGCTGAAGCTGAAACTCCAATCTTTCGGCTACCTAATGCGAAAAAGTGACTCACTGGAAAAGACCCTGATACTGGGAAAGCTTGAAGGCAGGAGGAGAAGGGGACAACAGAGGATGAAATGGTTGGATGGCATCACTGACTCAATGGATATGAGTTTGAGTAAACTCCAGGAGTTGGTGATGGACACAGAGGCCTGGCGTGCTGCAGTCCCTGGGGTCGCAAAGAGGCAGACACGACTGAGTGACTGAACTGAACTGAAATGAACTGATATGAGTAGTAAATAGGAGAACAAAGATTTGAACTGAGGAAACTTAGCTTCAGAGTCTTTACTCTCTCTATTCTACTGCCTGTTGTATTAAATACATAAATACTTGCTTGAGTATTTGATTATTTTTTTCAGGAAAGATTTCAGCAAGAAAATTTCTAGGTCAAAGGATACATGGTTTTAAAAAGTTAATGATATATATTGTTACAACACTTTCCAAAAAGCTTGCAACAATTAATACTCACTGGTTTTTCAAATGCAATTTTTTCACCTACTGCAGCATCAAATTCTATAGGCAATCACAATTTTAGTTTAGTTTACAGTTTTATTTACAGTTACAATTTCAGAACACTAGCCTTGACTTTTTTTAATACACTCTCTGAATCTTTAGCACTAGATCTGACAAAAGCTCAGGTATACATAGATCAGTGGGGCACTGAATAGAGCTGGTGAATGATAATCTCAGGATTTATAAAATGCAGAATTTCAGGGATATATCCAGGAAATTTATTTCGAAGTTATAATAAGAGGCAAGAGAGCTAGTGAAATTTTAAATGACGCACAAAGTAGGGATGACCTTGGTCAAATTCAGACATATTAAGAGCTACTGTGGTTGACTACCTAAGGCCTGATTTAAGTACATTATTCTAAAGAATAATTAGAAGCACAGAAGAACTGAAGATGGGCCTTCAATTTATATGAACCTGGATAAGGAGAAATGTGGCCTTCCACTGCCCATAGCTGTCTCACAGAGGACAGAGAGGTCACAGAAGCTTTCTTTTTTGGAGTGAACATCACCAACATTGGATGATCCTCTTTTCAGTTCAATAGTGAAATGTTGATAGCTGTAGCAGTTTTAAAATTAATTATTATTTTAGAATAATACTTAAAAATCTATTTAGAACGATGAGAACTTTTTTCAAAAATATTACACATGCAAACCAGATGGCCATCTCTAATTTTGGAATTTCTCAGACAGGTGTTAATCTAAAACTGCCTTCCCATTTCTCTCCTAAATTCCAAAGAAAGCTAAAAACAAAACAAAACAAAATCTATAGAAAATGCTTCGGAGACAGACGACAGCTATTTTGATCATAGCGATTTTCACACAGAAGAAAAGGAACTGACTTATAAGGAAAATGCACTGGGACAGTTTCCAAATGGAAATGTTTTCGCCTGCACTGTGGATAGTTCTGCACCTACTTGAGGCAAGGGTTTGTATTTTTTTAAGCTAAGAGGAGCTAGCACGTTTTAATATATTTACAGGAAGTCAGTAGAAAGAGATAACCTGAAGAGAGTAAGGTGTTGGTGGATTAATAGTACAACGTTTCTGGGAGGTGAGAGGAGAGGAGACCCAGAACAGAGATGAAGAGACAGCGACTCCACTGTGCCCAAAGGAAAGATGGAAAGGAGTGTGCACTTGTGTGTGTGTGTGCGTGTGTGTGTGGCTCTGAGTGGTCAGCTGGGATCATTTCTATCAGATGACATGTTTTCTCTCTCTTCGAGAAGAAAGGAAGAGAGAAACGTAACACAGAGAAATTACTGTAACCTAGATTCATTCCTAGGAGAAGGCAAGGGCACCCCACTCCAGTACTCTTGCCTGGAAAATCCCATGGACGGAGGAGCTTGGTAGGCTGCAGTCCATGGGGTCGCGAAGAGTCGGACACAACTGAGCAACTTCACTTTCACTTTTCACTTTCACACATTGGAGAAGGAAATGGCAACCCACTCCAGTGTTCTTGCCTGGAGAATCCCAGGGACGGGGGAGCCTGGTGGGCTGCTGTCTATGGGGTCACACAGAGTCGGACATGACTGAAGTGACTTAGCAGCAGCAGATTCATTCTTGCAACTAATTTTAACTTATAAAACATTTCAAACATACAATTGTCTGTATAGAAAAATAGAAGGGGGGAGAGATTAATTGGGAAATTGGGACTGACATGTACACACAACTATATATAAAATAGATAACTAATAAGGACCTATTGTACAGCGCAGGAAACTCTACCCAATACTCTGTGATGACCTATATGGGAAAAGAATCTACATAAGAGTAGACATGTGTATAACCGATTCACTTTGCTGTACAGCAGAAACTAACACAACATTGTAAATCAACTGTACTCAATAAAAATTTTTTAAAGAGGAAAACAGAGAAAAATGACATAAAAGGTAGCTCCGTATCTACCACTAAATGTAAACAGATGTCAATAGTTTGCCATATTAATTTAAAACTCTCTTTTCAGAAGAAATACAATGTTATGACCAAACCTTAACTCTCTCCCCCTTATATTCATTATCTTAACTTTCATCCTCAGAGGAAATCATTATCTATCTTTCCTATGAATATTTTTGCATTTTGCTACATGAAGTACCAAGTTATGTATAGTACATGGTGCTATATGCTTTATACTGTGAAGCACACACAAATATAATAAAAGCTGCATATCAAAATGAGGTGCCCAAGAAAGCACATGTATTAAAAGTCAAAAGGAAAAAAAATTAAAAAAATAAAAAGTCAAAAGGGCCGGGCCGGTTCTCTGACTTCAATCCCCAATAAGATGGGGTTATTAGAGAGGGAGGATTTGCAAGAGGTTTCTTTGAAGAGATGTACTGCTGTCCTATAAATACTCTTGAAAGGAAGGGTAGGGTTGATCCTTCCTTTCCCCAAGCCTAGAGAGAGGGGCTTTCACAGGACAACTCACTAGCTCAAAGCATACACTCAGGAGTTGGACTGGACTCCACTCTATGCCTGAAGAATTCTCAAATGAATATGTTTTACTTGTTTGAGGAGGCAGAGCAGAGGGAGACCCAGCAGATTTCAACAAGCAAATTGAGCACCTCCCCAAATTAGAACAGGACAATTTCTTTGCAGCTGCTTTTCAACAGTCACTTGAAGTGACTACTACAGTATAGGCGGAAAAGGATAAGAATGGATTAATTACTTTAGATGGAACTTCATTTACAAAAAACAAGGAATCAATGAGCACATTATTTTCAGAGTTTATAAATCATCCACCCTAGCAGAGCATTCCCTTCATACAGTCTATGAAACTAAAACAGAAGTCTGCCTTTTTTATAGCAAGTAAGTCATGAGTGGTTTCAGGCAAGTCAAGCAGTTTAGAGAGATGGGCAGGACTCCCTCAACATGAATAAGAACCAAAGGCAAGTTCCTTTTTGTTCAAAGCTCTTGTTGATTCAGAGTAAATACATACTCAGTTTAATCAAACATTTTCAACATGTGAGTGTTCAAAAAATTTTATCAGTAGTTGGCTCTTAAAATTCTCACCTAATCACAAATTCTCCATGCCACAAAGCAACTGAAAGTGTTCTTATTGATTCATCATAAAAACTATAATTCAATGTTTCTCAAAGCATAACCCATAATCCATAAATTCTTTTGAATCAAAATCAGCTGATTTTTGTTTTTTTAATGCTGATTGCCAGGACTTATCCCCAGATCTGGGGCTTCCCTGGTAGACCCACAGAAGACTCTGCCTGCAAGGCAGGAGATCCAGGTTCGATCCCTGAGTCTGGAAGATTCCCCTGGAGAAGGAAATGGCCACCCACCCCAGTATTCTTACCTGGAGAATTCCATGGACAGAGGAGCTTGGTGGGCTACAGTCCATGGGGTCACAAAGAGTTGGGACATGACTGAGCAACCAACACTCACCCACCCCACCACACACCCCCAGATCTACTCAATCAGAATCCTTACAGATGAAGCTTGGGAATATGCATTTAAAAAATTCCCCAGATTATTCATGTTAAATTTGGGGGGAAAGAGTTGTAAACACAAGCTAAATAAATAATAACCTCTCAGGAAACCCCTGTCTACTTTAGTAAAATGGACTTATATTGAACAACTACTTCACTGGCAATAGTGCCAGAACTAGAGTGCATCATTCAAGGTCCCTTCCATCCCAAGATTTTATTAAACCATAAGTATTTTATTATAAGTTGTAATAGTTATTATTAATAAAAGGAATATACTACAGCTCTTAAAATTAGAACCAATAATTTAGTTATTTAAAATTGGATTTCAATTTTGTATGCTTTTTATTCTGAGATAATTGTAGAATCACATGCAGTTGTAAGAAATAATACAGAGATCCCTTTGCCCAGTTTTCCCAATAGTAACATTTTACAAAATTATAATATCACAATCATGAGAATGATAGAATCTACTGATTTTTGGATCTGCTACTTTACT
The DNA here is from genome assembly GCA_007570785.1 of Antilocapra americana. NCBI lineage: Eukaryota > Metazoa > Chordata > Mammalia > Artiodactyla > Antilocapridae > Antilocapra > Antilocapra americana. The sequence continues at coordinate 7,316,754 of ML662496.1, forward strand.
TGCATTGACTTTTACGTGTCAGTGTATTTAGTTCCATTTAGTTTTATTACATGTAGCTTTGTGTATCCACTACTATAGTCAAGTACACACCAATTCCATCGCTACAAAGGTCTCCATGCTGCAGTTTTATAACCACATTCACTTTTATCCCCTCCTCTGATTCCTTGGCAGCCATGAAGTGTGTATGCATCACAGTTTCTTTAATCATTTACCTAATGAAGGACATCTGGACTGATTCCAGCTTTACAATATTACAAATGAAGGTGCTGTGAGCATTCATTGACATGTTTTTGTGTGCAGAGAAGTTTCCATTTCTCTGGAATAAATGCTCCAAAATGTAATTGCTGGGCTGTATGGCAGTTACATGCTTAGATTTTTAATGGATCTGCCAGTCTATTTTCCAGAGTGACTAAACCATTTTATATTTCCACCACAATGTATGATGATCCAGTTCGTCTGCATTCCTATCAACATTTGGTGTCATCACTGACCGATTTCAGTTTGTTTACATGACACCATTGCACATTTTAATAATGAGGAATGATATGTATCAAGGTACTTATTAGAAATAGCAATGGATTTAGGACGAAACTGTTTGGGTTCCTGCCCCATGCCCATCACTTACTAACATGACAAATAGATTTGTGGATGTTAATTTTTTAAATTATGATTTAAAATTTAAAAATTATATATATGTATATATTAAAATATATATTTACATGTATGTCAAACATTCATGGACTTTTTAAAATAAAATAATACACATCTCATACCTCTAAAGAATTCCCTTTGTTGTAAAGGGAAAAAGGCAGAGAAAAAAAGTTTTCTATGAAAATATAGATGTAATTTTCAAAATACCATAGGATATTAGATACCTGTAAAAATGTTTCACCTACTTGAACCTTCAAGCCACAATACCTCCTTCTCCAAGACTTGATGAGTTCAAAGGTCTAGAACTTACAGTTCAGTACCCTCAAATTTTCTCCAAAACCCAAGTGACCATGAAAATCTAAAAGCCTGAGACCAGCTTTTATAATCTAAAATATGCACTAATTGTTTTTTGCTATAGACATACATTATATTACTAAACACAACATCAAGTGTACATGTATATAAGAAGCCATAGAATTAATTAGGCCATTATTTCCAGCCACCTTGCTCATGCTAAAACACTCTACTTTTCTCTGTAAAGGGTTAAATTCAACACCAATCCACCATAATCCCGTGGCTTACAGTTTATTTCTGAGTTCCTCAACTGGTGTAAGAGATTGAGTTACAGGTAGGTTAAAATACTGACGGGCTCAACCTCAGGTCAGTCACCTCTAGTTGATGGTAGCCCTGTCTGTTTGCCATAGTGCTTGACAAATGTTCATTCTTTTTTATGCCACAATATGACAAAAATATATAATATCCAATTTATTATCCCCTTTCTATCAATTAGGGTAAAAATAGGGTACCCTGCATGTTCTATGACTTACTTTTGTAAGTGAATTAAATAATCTCTAAAGTTTCTCCTGGCACCATGAAAACTAAACTACTTTACTGAAATGGCACAAAAGGGCAACATAATGTAATAATATTACATATAAGATATTATGTATTTTGAGGCTTTAACTACTCTGATTCGTAACCCCCACTCCGGCTGAGACTTTGGTTTTGCTCCTTTCTGCCTGTCTTCTCTGATTTATATTTTTCTTACTCCTCTTGCCAGGACCTCCCTCCTATTTTGCCAGACTCAGAAAATAAAGAATCAATCAACAATGCCATTCTGGAAAGAGGCAGAAAACTGCTAAGAAGTCCTCAAAACCAATGTACACACAAATAGGATGTCCTCTCACACACCTCTGAGGTGTTTGGGGAAAACATACAATTGTTTTGAAATCAAAGAAAATCAGTGAAATGATTACTAGAATACGAAGAGAATATAATATACATAAATGCTACATCCTATGATTTCTTTCTCTCATATTTCTCTTTCTCTGACTTCCAATCTGGGAAATGTAAAGGGGTAGAAAAAGGTAGGAGCAGAAAGCAATGGATGGAGAAGGATAAAAACGGGTACCTAAAACAGTGCCTGGCACGTCTGAGGTGAGCAATAAATATCTATTGAGTGACTTGAATTAACGGGAATGAGAGAAGAAAACATTTTTTAAATGCAGCAATGAGGAAAAATCATAAAAGGTGCTAAACCATGACTTAACCTGGATCTTTGTATTGTCAACACCTTTTTTTTCTTGGCCACACCCTTGTGGCTTGTGGGCTCCACCTTCCCCAACACGGCCCCCTGCAGCGGAACCGGGGAGGCCTAACCCCTGGACCACCAGAGGGAGGTCCCAGCACGTCAATCATTTATCATACATGGAGCTCTTTTAATATGAACTTTTCCTTAAAATAGGAATAGTAAACATTAGGAAGCAGCAAGGGAGGGAGGAGGGATGCCGCAAAGGTGGTAAGGACAGGAAAGAGAGATCACACTGAAGACTCCCACACACCCTACTGCACTTCTAACCATGGTGATCCCGGTGTTCACAGCCCAGGTCTCTACTGTTCTTCACCTTCCTCTACTCTAACAGCCTGCTGCTATGCCACAGCAGCAGATTTATCTCCACCACCTATGTTCAGGACAGCAGGACTGGGGACCCTGGAGGACAAAAATGGCATGCCCTAAATATGAGTACATGTATTTATTTAATACTTACAGACTTCAGAATTATGTCAAAGTAGTTTATCAAACAAAAAGGAAAAAATTCACACACACATTTATAATCTCTCTCTAGAAAATTAAGGGAAGAAAATATCATTACCAATTACTGAGAGTTAAAAAAAAAGCCAAAATATAGTCTAGTGAGGAAAATAATACAGTGACTTCATTTTACTTAGAGACAATGGATACAAGGCAATTTCCAGTTTTCTCTGACATCATTATCAGTAAGAGTAACTGGCATCTATTCAATGTTTACCACACTTTAAGCATTGCATTAAGAGCTGGAAGGGATGTCCAAAGATCATGGAATTCATATATTGCTGGTGAGAGTGTAAAATGGTACAGCCGCTTGGAAAAAAGATTCTCAAAAAGTTAAACATAGACTTATGATAAGACTCAGCAATTCCATATCTACGAGTATAACGAAAAAACCTGAAAACAAATGTCCACACAAAAATTTTTACACAAATGTTCAAAGCAGCTGGTGAACTCTTACTCACAAGAGCTTCACACACACACTGGAAACAATCCAAATGTCTACCAGCTGGTGAATGGATAAACAAAGTGTGGTGTACTCTACAAGGGAACATTAATATTCAACTATAATAAGGGATGAAGCACTGATATGCACTATAACATGGATGAATCTTGAAATCCACTATGCTAAATGAAGGAAGACAGACACGAATCATACATATTTATATGAAATGTCTAGAATAGGCAAATCCACAGAAACAGATAATAGACTAACGGTTGCAAGGGGCTGGCAGGAGGGAAGAAGGGAGTGTGGCTACTTAATGGGTACTTTTATTTATTTATTTATTCAAAGAGAAATTATTTATTTATTTATTTATTTTTAAATTTTCTTTACTTTATTGTGTTGGTTTTGCCATACAATGACATGAAACTGCCATGGGTTTACATATGCTCCCCCTTTTAAAAATAGGTAATAGTGATTGATGGCTGTGCAAATATGTAAATATACTAACAACTACTGATTGTGTGCTTAAAAAGGCTGAGTTTTATAATATGTGAATTTTATTTCAGTAAAGAGGTTACTGGATTTGATCCATCTTTAGTAATCAACCACAACTACTTTCTTAAAGATTTCTAAGAATGAAATCTACAGACTTCTGCAGAAGGTCATTCCAGTATCATAAGCCCTGAGAATGTTCCTTTTTACAACTTTTCTAAGAAAGTAGATGTTGCCTTCTTTCCTAGGGAGTAATTCTCTTGGTTAGTGAAATAGAGAGGGGAGAGGCTCAGATCTTGGAGTCTTTGCTGCAAAAGTCCCAGAACAATAATAATCTAAATTAACTGACAATTTGAAACTCTCAAAATTTCCAATCTTATCTTCTGAAAAAACATTCAATAAAATTTTAAAATTCACCCTTAGTTCCACTGAACTACAACAGCTGTTTTCATTAGTCCATTTCCTTCTAGCTGCCCACATGTAATTCATCTTATACACAGCTATAATCAGTGTATATATAATTTTGTATTCTTTTTCTCACTATACTGTAAACATGCTGTGTTGTTAATATAGTTTTTTATAATAATCATTTTCAGTGTTGCAATAATATGCCATGATGTATTATTATTTTCCTAACTTTTCTCCTAATGTTGATCTTAAAGTCTTCTTTCCCCAATTTTTCTGTGTGTAGACAAGCTTTGTATAGATTTTTATATTTTCCTTCTTTTGAATTGTTTACATAGGTTGCTTCTCAGCAGTAGAGCTTCTGGGTCATACAGTAGGAAGATTTTTATGTCTCTTGCTTTCTAAACTACTATGAGGTTTTCAATATTATTTTGCACTATGGAGGGTATGTGTCTGTGTATGAGATATAAATAGGATAATGGACCTGAACTGGTACTGAAGGCTCTACTATTGAATTTAGTTTTTCAAATTGGGTCATCTTTACTTTTTATTATGAAAATGGTAAATTTATAAAGTATACAAATTGAAAGTGAAAGGTTCCCCTATCCTTTTGGAGGATTGATTATAACACATCACCTTGTAAATTAGAGTTTGCCTAAGTGTGACAATTAAGAAAACAATTGCTTCTTGGAGGGAAACCTATGACAAACCTAGACAGTGTATTAAAAAGCAGAGATATTACTTTGCCAACAAAGGTCCATCTAGTCAAAGCCATGGTTTTTCCAGTAGTCACGTATAGATATGAGAGCTGGACCACAAAGAAGGCAGAGGGCTGAAGAATTGATGCTTTTGAACTGTGGTGTTGGAGAATCCTGAGAGTCTCTTGGACTGCAAGGAGATCCAACCAGTCAATCCTAAAGGAAATCAACACTGAATATTATATTGGAGGGATTGATGCTGAAACTCCAATACTGTGACCACCTGATGTGAAGAGCCAACTCATTGGAAAAGACCCTGATGCTGGGAAAGACTGAGGGCATGATGAGAAGGGGGTGGCAGAGGATGAGATAGTTGAATTGCATCATCAGTTCGATGGACATGAACTTGGGCAAACTCTGGGAGATGATGAGGGACAGGGAGGCCTGGCATGCTACAGTCCATGGGGTTGCAAAGAATGGGACATGACTTGGCAACTGAACAACAAAAAATGTGAAATGTAATTTAATGATCAAAGGCTCCAGGATGGTCCACATACAGACCCTAGGGGCTGACAAAAGTTCACATGAACTCTATGAAAGGAAAGAATTTCTGAGTAGAGGGCTATGGGGATATGAGCCCTAGTGAAACAGGGAGAAGAGTGAATGCATTCCACCAGGAAAAAGGCAGAAGCATGGTGCATTTCTGAAAGTAATAAGATGAAAGGAGAATCTAAAATAATCCCAGTGTCATCTGGACAGAGAGTAACTTGGCAGAAACACAGGGACTCATTTCATACAAATAATAAACAATCTCTAAGGCAAACTGAATACCTATAAGTATAAAAATAAGATTAGTGGAAAATAAAGACTTAACACAGGCTCATGTCACCAGTAAAGAATAAGAAATTATAAAGAAAAAATAAATTTGTCTCCTGCTTATACTATAAAGCTCAAAGAGGATTATTTGTTGGTCTAACTAGAAGGTCATTTCTTGACTATAAGACTATAGAACATTAGAGGTTTTTAACTTACAAATACATGCCTCAATTTTGCATTTTCTATGCTCAGCTAGCTTTGATGAAAATTGTTTTTAAGCCCCAAATCAGGTTGTCTCTTTATAACTCACACTTTCCTAATCATTTCTAGAACTCATCTAGAGTGTGCTTATTCAGACACAGAAAACAAACTTATAGTTATCAAAGGGTAAAGGGGGTGGGGGTGGGATAAGTTAGGAGTTTGGGGTTAGATACACAACTACTATATATAAAACAGATAAACAAGGTCCTATTGTATAGCACAGGGAACTATATTCAGTATCTTGTAATAAACCATAATGAAAAAGAATATGTATATAAATGTATAATTGAATCCCTTTGCTGTACACCAGAAACTAACACAACATTGTAAATCAACCACTGTTGACGATGAATCACTAAGTCTTTGCAAGCCTATGGACTGTAGCCCACCAGGCTCCCCTGTCCATGGGATTTCCCAGATAAGAATACTGGAGTGGGTTGCCATTTCCATCTCATGAGGAGATGAGGAGGCTGTAGCCTCCTTCCTCATGGGAGGCTACAGCCCATGGGGTCACAAAGAGTCCAACACAACTGAAGTGACTCAGCATGCATGCACCTTTCATCCACCTGAGCATCTGTTGTGTCTTTTTATCCCTTATAACTCACTTAAAAGTCACCTCCTCCAAGATCTGCCAAGTCCATCCTAAGAATTCTATGATGCTTTCTTCTGTGCTATTTCTATGTCATAAAATTCTACTGTTGCACCGAGTAGAATTTATTGAAAAAAGAAAAAAAAGTCTCTTTGCATGCATTTACTCCATTAGACATAATTTCGGACTCAAAAATTAATCCAGAAAAGGAATGAGAGGAAAGAATGGAGAAATGGAGGGAGGGAAACCCAAAGAAGCTTCTGGATCTCTGCTGTGCAGGAACCATGTCTTATTCATCTCCATATCTTCACAGGGCTGGGCACTACTTAGGACATACAGGGCTTCATTCAATGTTTGATTAATTAATTTGACATAAATCTTAAAGGAAAAAACAATGAATCACCTTGGCAAGAAAGTCTTATCAAAGGAAGAACTTCCATTAATTCAAACAAGGTATTATTCAAGCCAAATCAATCATGGAGCCCACAAGCACACTGGGGCCCAGCCTGAGATACTGTGGAATCTTAGTGCCAAGAACAAAGCGAGACGTTCAAAGGCATGAGACATGATTCTTTCCCTGAAGTGGCCCATAGTTTAGATGGGGAATTAAGTTCATAAAAAGATAATTACCATATAACATAGTAAGATCTAGGACATATTCAGAGTACCATGGTACAAAGAAGAGATGTATACTACCTATATGAAGGTAATGGTGGGGGCAGGCATGACTCAGGAAAGACTTCCTGGAGGAGATAGTTTCAGGCTCAATCCTGCACAACCACAACATGTCTTAATATGATTGGGTAGGTTGGTCCATGACAGGGGTTACTTGCTTCATGGTTCATTCTCCTAGGAATGAACGCCTCATGAGAGAAAGTGAATCCTAATACATGAGGTAGGGTAAGATCAATGGGTTAGTGCTGGTGAGGCAGGCAATACTGTCTCAAATCGAACCAGATGAAGAACAAAAAAGAAGAAATAGGGGACTTCCCCAGGTGGTCTAGAGGCTAACACTCTGAGCTCCCAATGCAGAGGGCCTGGGTTTGATCCCTGGTCAGGAACTAGATCCCACATGTTGCAAATAAGAATTTGCATGCTACAAATAAGTGTTTGCATGCTGCAACTAAGATCCGGCACAGACGAAGAAATAATATTAAAGAAGAAGACCTAGGCTCCAGAGGACGCTGTGCATCAGAGCATGGGGTGGCAGAATATTTCACCATGGTAGCCAGAGTGTAAAAGGAAGAAAGTGGGTATGGGAGGTGGTGTCAGAAAGAAAAACATTCACGGAACACAAGCTTGGGGAAATGGCTACACACAAAGTAGCCTAAAGAACTTTATTCCAGAGCGGACTTGAACTGTCCCTGGGGGCTCTCTGAACTAGTTGGGAAAGAATCTGAAGGAAGCCACAGTTTCCACACTGGGAGGCTAATGCACAGCCAAAGAAATATTTACTGCTGCTGTATGGGCACTTTATTATTATTATTTTAAATACCAGGATGCTTTGCCCTATGTTGCATAAGAAAAGTATGAGACACGATTCCAGCCCGCAAGGAGTTTACAATTGTGTTGAGAAAGCAATAATGTGTGTTGGTTTTTAAGTGCAATAGAAACACACTCAGGATGGAAAAATTGTGAAAGACTTCCCAGAAAAGGAAGGAATGAAACTAGAATGCAAAGATAATGATACTGGACCAAGTCCTCAAGATAGTTACAGAAAATATATGTGTAAAAAAATGTGAAGTAAAATAAGGTAGCATAAACAGGCTTAAGAGATGTTTTTAAAATAAGCAATTATTTATATATTCTGAGTGCCCTTGCAGACGGTAGGAAAGTGGGAACCCAGGGAATATAGACTCAGGTGTGAGAGTGGCTGCTGAGTCTTGGGTAGAAAGTCTCAGGAGTAAAAACACAGTTTGGAGAAAAGCCAGGTCCTCAGGGTTGGGTGATAGGTAAGAAGCTGATCTAAAGTGAAGGAGCTACAAGAATCTGATGGACAAGTAGGTCAGGGAAGGTGTATGGAAGCATTTCCTGACTCAGGAGTAGCACTTACAGAGAACTTTCCAAGGAATCCTCAAGCAAGAGGTAAGCTGTTATCTGTTGGTCCCCAGACCCCAACAAGGGCACCCAAACTCAATCACCTGTGCTGCCTGGTCTTGGCACATGGAACTGTCTAGAGATGGCAAGGCAGTAGGCTTCTGATTCTCTCTTCATATATCTGAGAAGGAGGGGTGAGCTTTTCTTTTCCTTTCTTTTAACTCAGCTTTTTCTCTTTTTAAAATAATTTTATTTTATTTATGGCTGTGCTGGGTCTCCATTGCTGCTTGGGCTTTTCACTAGTTTTGGTGAACAGAGGCTACTGTCTATTTGTGGTACGTGGACTTCTCATCGCAGAGGCTTCTCTTGTTGTGGAACACAGGCTCTAGGGCACAAGGGCGTCAGTAGCTGTGGCCCCTGGGCTCTGGAGCACAGGTTCAATAGTTGTGGCGCACAGGTGTAGTTGCATATGGGATATTCCCAGATCAGAGATCAAACTTGTGCTTCATACATAAGCAGGTGGATTCTTTACCATTGAGCCACCAGGGAAGCCCTTGGATGAGCTTCTAATTGCTAGAGATGAGGCCTATTAGATGTGGGCGTAGTTAAAAGTTTGATTCTGCCTCTACCGTCAAGGATCAAATTAGGGAAGTCACTAAGAAGTTCATGCAAGCCAGGTACAAAAGGTACAATGCAGGAGTCTGTTCTCGGCCCCTCAGCTCTCCAACTACCATCATGCTGGAAGATCATCAGAATGTGGTCTTACTGTTCACCTCAGGTTAGAGGACACTGCACAAGGGTATTAAGACCTTGCATTTGTCTTCTGATCTGCCTTTAAAATCCAAGAATTTTGAAGGGGAAACTAGGAATAAATAACCCATTCCAGAGAAAAAAGAAAAGACAGGCACAGCAAGTCTATAATATCTGTAGCACCCAATGACCGCCTTGATCCAAAGATAAAGATTTATGACTAAGGTTCCATTTATGATTACGCTGGTAGGGTATGAACCATATAGAACTATTCTTCTATTACTGGAAGACTGTAGTTGTACTTAGGATATGTGTATTCTGGGAGCATGTACTATTTTTGGATTATATATTTCCCCTCTCTATCCTCTGGTTTTATTGTTTGTTGTTTGCTTTTGTTTATTTGTTGTGATGTTTCATAAACTGATATATCCAAAAAACTGTAAAGCCATTATTAAAATGTCATTACTTAAATAAATAAAATTTAAGAATTCTGAAATTGAAAAAAGGTCAAGGTTTCCAATGTTCCCTTTTACATTGTTTTAGCTAATGATATACTTTGAATAATACATGTATTCTCTGGTTTAACTGTATAATGAAATCTTGTTTTTGGCTCTCTCTTGTTTCACTATTTCATATGGGTTTTTTTTTTTTTTTTGCTTAGTAACAGCATTCTCATCAATTTTTCTTTCTTTTTTTAATTGAAAAACAATATGTGCTCATTTCAAAAGCTAAAAAAATATAAAAGTCAAAGATTAAAAATCATAGTTCTGTAGTAATCATTTAGCTTTTTAAAAGTGGAGTATAGTTGATTTACAATGTTGTGCTAATTTAATTTTGAAGTATTTCCTTTCAGTCTTTTTTTCTGAGAAGTTATTCTTTTCTTCTTTTTGAAAACATTATTATACTTTACTTCTATTTGAGCTTCTGAATCTTGTAAACAAGGCCTGAGGGAGGCAGTTTCCAGATGAATCGTTTGTGCCAATTACACAATTTTGTCCTGGAGGAATAACAACTCATAAAGAAACTGCTTTTAAGTTTAGTCCAGATAGCACACAATACACATTCCTGCACAGCTTCATCAGTGTGCTCAGTTCTATCACAGTGATTTTGGTATGATGAGTATTCAACCAAGAACTTGTGATGGCCTTCCGTTTACTGGTAGTCCTTTAGGAAGTATGCCAGGACTTTCATAACATATATTCTGTTCTTAAGTTCTTCATTTTGATTTGTTTTTCAGTCAACTAAATGTTTTGCTTTGTTTTTCAAGAAGGTTATGTAAACTGTTGGCACAGTTTTGAACTCTGGCACACTTGAATGTCTGTTACTCTCATGAATGAAACAAAATGCAGCTGGATACAAGACACCCTAGTCACAGCCTCTCCCCTGAAAACTTTGGCTCACCTTCTGACGTTTGATATCATCCATAGCTACCATCTCTCCCAATCTTTAAACTCTTTTTATTTCTCCCTCTGAGTCCCCAAGACACTGTCAAATGTGTTTTCCACATTCATTGCTTCACCTCAATGTGAATCCTACTGTTTTCACCATCTCCAATTTGTATTTTAATTTTGCTACTGTATGGTGTTTACCTACATCTATCCAACTTTTTGTCCTGTTTTCATCTTAGCCTATTTCTCCCTTTTGCTTTTATGCTTCAGTTCCACAGGAGCCTTGTCTTCTTACATCAACAAAGGATACAGAAAAGTTTTTAAATTTCTTATAATTCTTATAAAATAAAATTTTCAGTTGCTCTTCCTTTGACTCTTCATGACAATGTTCCCTTTCCCTTGTTCTAAAAGTTTTCTAAGTCCCATATTATTATGTGACCTCTCATTTGAAGACGGACACGACTGAAGCGACTTAGTAGCAGCAGCAGCAGCATCTGAGGATGAGAAAGATGCCTAGACCTGGCGTTTGGCAACAAACAGAATGTGTGGACTGACGCCGGTCCATTCTGTCAATGCGTATGCCAGCGGATTCCCCCGCTCCAGTCTACAGCTGTATGGTTGATGAGTACAACTTCTTGCCTAATTCCTGGTGTCTAACAGGTTTCCACCTGCTAAACTTGGATAAGATCCAACTACTAGGCTTATTGTCACACAGAAATGATAGAATTTTTAAAAAAGACTACCACAATCTCCAGTGTATTACTTGAGATGCTTTTGACTATGAGTAACAGAAAATCCATCTCTAGTTGGTTTTGACAGAAATAAAATTAATGGGCTCAAATAACTGGGAAGTTCTGTACTATGGTGGGCATGTGGGGTTTTTTTTTTAATTTGTTATTATGGAAAACTTCAAATCCATACAGAGTACACAAAATGGTAAAATGAACCTCTGTGTTCTCATTACTCAGCTTCAACACTTTAAGATTCTGCCACTCTTATACCATGGATGCTTCCACCTTCTCCCTACCCCTATGTGATTGTTATTTTGGTAATGGAAGTTCTCAGGTAACATTTACATAAACAGAAGTGCACAAATCTTAACTAAAAATTTAACAAATGGCCACATCTGAATAATCCACATCAAATTTAGATGATCTTCTATTTGCTCAGAAAGTTGTATTCTGTATCTTTCTAGTCAACTTATAGCTCCCCACCACTAGCCCTAGGCTACTTCTGTTCCAATTTTTTTCCTCTGGAGATTAGTTTTACCTCTTTCACAATTTTATATAAATGAAACCATTCAACATAAGCTTTTCAATGTCTGGTTTCTCTCACACAGCATTGTCTATGAGATTCATCCAATTGCTTCATGGATCAATAGTACACTTCTTTTTGTGGTGAGCAGTATGCTACTGTATGCATATACCTACGTTGTTTATTCTCCTATTTATGGATATGTGGGCTATTAGTTTTACACATGGAATAAAGATCCTATGAACACTCTTGCACAAGCCTTTTTGTGAAATGTTTCCATTACTCCTGTACAGATATGCAGAAGTGGAATTACTGATTTAAAGGGTAGGTGTTTCTGTGTTTTTTAATTATTTATTAATTTTTGGCTATACTGAGTCTTTACTGCTGTGCATGGGTTTTCTCTAGTTGTGGTGAGTGGGGGCTACTCTTCACTGTGGTGAGCAGGCTTCTCATTGTGGTGGCTTCTCTTGTTGCAGAGCACAGGCTCCAGGACCATGGGCTTCAGTGGCAGTAGCATACAGATTCATTAGTTTGGCTCATGGGCCCTAGAGTGCATGGGCTTTATTTGCCTGAGGCATGTGGAGTCTTCCCAGATCAGGAATCTAACCAGTGTCCCCAGCAGGAAGATTCTTATCTGCTGTACCATCAGGGAAGTTCTATGTTTAACTTTCTAAGAAATCGCGAAAAAAAATTTCCATTCAGCATATGAACATTCCAGTGGTCCACATTTTTTGCCAACATTTGGTATTTTCAGCCTTACTATTGCAGGTAATGGGAATAGGAAGTAGCTCATTGTAGTTTTTGGGGGGCGGCTGCTGCTCTGGGTCTTTGTTGCTGAGCATGGGCTTTCTCTAGTTATGGCAAGCCGGGGCTACTCTTGACGGCGACGTGCGGGCTTCTCATTGCTGGGGCTTCCCTTGTTGTGGAGCACAGGCTCTCAGCTGTGGGCTTCAGTAGTTGCCAGGAGTGGGCTCAGGAGTTGCGGGTCACGGGCTTAGCTGCTCCATAGCTTGTGGGATCTTCCCAGACCAGGGATCAAACCGTGTCCCCTGCATTGGCAGGTGGACCCTTAACCACTGGACCACCAGAGAAGCCCTTTCATTGTCTTTTAATTTGCATTTTCTTGCTGATCAATGGTATTTTGTATTTTTATGTTTATTAGCCATTTATAGAATATCTTCTATTGTGAAATATTTGTTTAGGTCTTTTAATATTTGGGGGTAGGTGTCATTTACTGAGTTGTGGCAGTAATCTGTTTCATATTCTTGACAAGTTTTCTGTCAGATATACGTTTTGTGACTCCCCTCCAACTCTGTCTATGGGGTTCAAGTTCATTTCCTTAACTGCATCTTTTGATGGGCAGAAGTTTTAAATTTTGATTGTTTAATGTATCAATGTTTGTTTTAAAGTTTTTGCTTTCTGTGCCTTAGAAAATCTGTGTGATTTTCAGGTTGCAAAAAAATTCTATATTTTCTTCTAAAGGCTTTTTAGTTTTTTGCTTGCTTTTTGTTTTTGGCCACGAGGGGCATGTAGGAACTTAGTTCTCCAAGTAGGGATTGAACCCAGGTCCTTGACAGTCAAAGCCCAGAATCTTAATCACTAGACCAACAGGGAATTCCCTAAACAATTTATATTAATAGTTTCAATTTTTACATATAGGTTTCTGAGCCACCTTGAAATAATTTTTATGGATGGCATATGCAGAGATTGAGTTTTGTTTTTATTTTTTTTTTTAGATAGCCAGTTTTTCCAATATCACTTCTTGAAATTTCTCTTTTCATTAAATTGCTTTGGTACTTTTAGCAAAAATCAGTTGACTGTATATATATGTATATATTTCTGGAACTCTATTTCTCTTTCTCTATGTGTCTACCCTTATACCAATACTATGATATATTGATTATTGTCACTTTATAACTAAAGCTTGATGAGAATAAATCCTTCAGCTTTTCTCTTTTTCAATACTATTTTGGCTATACTAGGTCCTTGGCATTTCCATGTAAGTTTTAGAAGTAGCTGATATGTTTTTATTTACAAAACAAATAAGCTGGGATTATAATTGGCATTGCATTGCACCTATAGAATTATTTGCAAGAAGTGATAATGTCTACAAGATCATGGCTTCTAATTCATGAAAATTATATATCTTCATGTAGTTACTGCTTTGAGCCATATTTTGCACTTTTCAGTGTAGAGCTGTGCATGTTAAATTTAAGTATTTTATTGTTAATGCTATTAAAATATCATTGGTTTTAAAATCCCATATATATTTTGTCCATTGTTCAGTTGCTAAATTGTGTCCAACTCTTTGCAACCCCATGGATTGCAGCACGCCAGCTTCCCTGTCCTTTACTGTCTCCTGGAGTTTGTTCAAACTCATGTCCATTGAGTCAGTGATGCTATTCAACCATCTTATCCTCTGTCAGCCTTTTTTCCTCTGCCTTCAATCTTTCCCAGCATCAGGGTCTTTTCCAATGAGTTGCTTCTTTACTTCAAGTGGCCAAAGTACTGGAGCTTCAGCTTCAGTCTTTCCAATGAATGTTCAGGGTTGATTTCCTTTAGGATTGGCTGGTTTGATCTCATTGCTCTCCAAGGGACTTACAAGAGTCTTCTCCAGCATTGCAATTCAAAAGCATTAATTCTTTGGTGCTCAGCCTTCCTTATGGTCCAACTCTCACATCCATACATGACTACTGGAAAAACCATAACTGACTATACGGACCTTTGTCAGCAAAGTGATGTCTCTGCTTTTTAATACACTGTCTAGGTTTGTCATAGCTTTTCTTCCAAGGAGCAAGCCTCTTTTAATATATAAAAATACAATTAGTACTTCTATCGGCCTTATATCTTAAGATTATGTTGTTAAATTCACTTATTGATGATAATGATTTTTTGATGATTAATATTCTACATATAAATTATCTGTATATAGGAACAGTTTTTACTTCTGCCTTTCCAGTCTTGACTTCTTTGACTTTTCCTTACCTTATTGCATTAGCAAGGACAATCAGGAAAATGATAAGTAGAAATTGTGAGAGTGGCACCTTTGCCTTCTTCTCAGTCTTAAACTGGAGAAGGCAATGGCACCCCACTCCAGTACTCTTGCCTGGAAAATCCCATGGACCAAGGAGCCTGGTAGGCTGTAGTCCATGGGGTTGCAAAGAGTCGGACACAACTGAGCGACTTCACTTTCACTTTTCACTTTCATGCATTGGAGAAGGAAACGGCAACCGACTCCAGTATTCTTGCCTGGATAATCCCAGGGACGGGGGAGCCTGGTGGGCTGTTGTCTATGGGGTTGCACAGAGTCGGACATGACTGGAGCGACTTAGCAGTAGCGGTCTTAAATGGAAAATGTTCAGTGGTTTATCATTTATTTTTTAAATTGGTCAACTTATTTGACTTTTCTTTATTTTGGTCCACGCAGCACAGCTTGCAGGATCTTACCAGGGATTTCAGAGTAGAGAAAATGCCACGTCCTATCCACTGGATTCCCGGGGAATTTCCAGGAACTTAACCATTTTGAATGATGTTAGCTGAAGTTTATTTTGTAGATCTGTATTTATCAGACTGAGGAAATTCCCTTCTAATTCCAGATCCACATGTCAGGTATGGGTGATAAATTTTGTCAAATTTTTTTTCCTGCATCTATGGGCATGATCATATTTTTTTTCCTTATTCTGTTAATATGGTAAGAATGCTTATTTTCAAATACAAAATCAGTTTACATTCCTGGGATTAAACCCACTTGGTCATGATGTATTAATCCTTATCCACATTCCTGGGTTCAATATTTTCTTAGGGAGTTTTATGTCTCTGTTATAAGAGATTTTTTATTTTAATTTTTAAAATATCTTCACTATGTTTTAGTCTCAGGATTATACTAGCCTCATAAAATTAATTAAAAAAGGTTTCTTTCGGGGACTTCCCCGGTGGTCCAGTGGCTAATACCCAACATTCCCAATACAAGGGTCCTGGGTTCAATACCTGATCAGGGAACTGAATCCCACATGCTGTAATTAGGACTCAGCACAGCCAAATAAATAAATGTTTTTTTTTTTAAAGGCTTCTTCTTTTATTTTCTGAAAGAGTTTGTCAGGCTGTTATGATTTCTTTCATAACGTTTGATATAATTTACCAGTGATATTCTCTAGGCCTAGAGTTTTCTTTGGAGGAATGTTTTCTTTTAATTACAAACTCAGTTTCTTCTACAAAGTCTGACAGGCCTATTCAGAGTTTTAATTTCATCTTGTGTCAATTTGGGCAAGTTGTATTTTTCCAGGAAAATTTTCTGTTTCACTAAATTTACTGGAAAAAGTTTTCTTCGAATTCCCTTATTATTCTTTAAAGTTTATGGATCTGTGATGATACTCCCTCTTTCTTTTCCAATACTGGTAACTTGTGGGTTTTTCAATTTTGTTGATCCATCCAAAAAAATCCATTTGGCTTTGTTAATTTACTTTGTTGTCCATTTTCTATTTAACTGATACCTTCTATTTTCTTAGTTTACTTCTTGGGTTTACTTTGCTTATGTTTTTCTAGCTTCTGGAAATATACAAAATAAATTTTAATCATTCCTTCTTTCTAATACAGGCATATCTTATTTTATTATACTTCACAGATACTGTCGTTTTTTTTTCCTTTACAGATTGAAGGTTTGTGGTAACCTTGTGTCAAGCAATTCTATCGGCACCAGTTTTCCAGCAGCAGTGGCTTACTTTGTGTCTTTGTGGTAATTCTCACAATATTTCAAACTTTTTCATTATTATTATATTTGTGATGGTGACCAGTGATTTCTGATATAACTACATACAACTCACTGAAGGCGAGATGGTTAACATTTTTTGGTACTAAAGTCTTTCTAAAATAAGGAATGTATATATTTTTTATATATAATATTATTGCACAGTTAATAGTCTAAGTATAGTGTAAACATAATTTACATATACTGGAAAATCAAAAAATTCCTGTGACTCAATTATTGCAATACTTTCCTTATTGCAATGGTTTGGAACTGAACTCATAATATCTTTGAGGTATGCCTGTATGAACCATTAAAGCTGTGCCCTTTCCTCTAAGCAATGCTTTCACTACACGTCACAAATGCTCACATTTGTTTTTCATTATCATTCACATGAAAATATTTTCCGGTTTCTCTTTGATATTCTTTTGCCCCATGTGTTATTTGGAAATATATTATTTAATTTAAATCTTTGGGAATTTTCCAGGTATCTTTTTGTTACTGATTTCTAATGAAATTCAACTGTGATCAGAGAATATACTCTGTTAGATTTCAGACTTCAGACTTGTTTCATGGACCTATAAGTGGCCTATTTTGGTAAAAGTTCCAAGCTACCTGAAAAGATTCTGTATTCTGTAATTGTTGGGTGTTGGATTCTATAAATATTAATTAGGTCAAGGTGGTTAACAGTGCTATTCAGATCTTCTATAGATTCACAGATTTTGACCTAGTTGTTACATTCATTTCTCTAAAGCAGGGGTCCCCAACGTCTGGACTGCAGACTAGGACCTCCTGTCAGATCAGCGGTGGCATCAGATTAGAAATAAAGTGGACAATAAATGTAATACATTTGAATCCATCCCCCACCTTCCGGTCCATGGAAAAATTGTCTTCCACAAAACTAGTCCCTGGTGCCAAAAACGTTGGGGGCTGCTACTCTAAAGGGGTGTGAAAATCTCCATCTACAATTGTGGGTTTGAATCTTTTCCCTTTAGTTTTGCGCATCATCTATTTTAAAGATACATTACTAGGTGCATATATATTTGTAATTATGTCTTCTTGTTATACTGGGGTTTTTATAATTACAAAAAGTCCCTATTTATACTCCCTGTTTTGAAGTTTATATTTTTGTCCACTATTAAGATATTAATTCTGAGTTTCTAATGATTCATGTCTACGTGGCAAAATTTTTCATCTTTCCCCATACTTTTATTTTTAACCCTGTGTCTTTGTGTTAAAAATACATGCCACATAGACAACTTACAGTTGGGTCATGCTTTTTATCCAGTTTGACAATCTCTGCCTTTTAACTGCAGAGCTTAGTCTAACATTTACATCTGATTTGGCTGGGTTTAGATTTGCCATTTTGCTACCTGTTTTCTATTTGTGCCATCTGTTCATTTGTTTGCTTGTTTCTCCTTTGGGGTTAACTGAGAAAAAGGCTTTAGTATTGCATTTTGATTTCTCCCTTGGCTTTTTAAAAAAAGCTCTATTGAAACATAATTCACATATTAATTACAGTTGTAATAAATTACAATTCAATGTTTTGTTTTGTTTTTTTAAGTACACTCATAGGGTATATAACCATTACCAAAATCTAATATTAGAACATTTTCATCCCCTAAAAAGAGACCTCATATCTTTCCCCATTTCCCCTCAACTACTAGTCAACTTTCCATCTCTATAAATTTGCCTATTTTGGACCTTTCATATAAATACCGTCATACAATATGTGGTCATCTTTGACTGGATCTGTTCATCTTTTCATAACATTTTCAAGGTTTATCCATGTTGTAGCATGTGTCAGTCAGTACTACATTTCTTTTTCTTACTGAATAGTATTCTATTGAATACTCACCAACAGTGAGATATCCTGGAATGTGAAGTCAAATGGGCTTTAAGAAGCATTACCATGAACAAAGCTAGTGGAAGTGATAGAATTACAGCTGAGCTATTTCAAATCCTAAAAGATGATGCTGTTAAAGTATTGCACTCAATATGCCAGCAAATTTGGAAAGAAAGCTTGGTAGTAGCCATAGGACTGGAAAGGTTAGTTTTTATTCCAATCTCAAAGAAAGGCAATGCTACCATACAACTGCATTCATTTCACATGCTAGAAAGGTAATGTTCAAAATCCTTAAGCTAGGCTTCAACAGTATGCAAACCAAGAACTTTCATATGTACAAGCTGGGTTTAGAAAAGGTGGAGGAATCAGAGATCAAATTGCCAACATTTGTTGGATTGTAGAGAAAGCAACAGTATTCAGGAAAACATCTACTTTGGTTTCATTAACCATGCTAAAGCCTTTGACTGTGTGGATCACAACAAACTGAAAAATTCTTAAAGAAAATTCTTACCTGTCTCCTGAGAAATCTGTATGCAGGACAAGAAGCAACAGTCAAAATCTTACATGGAACAACAGACTAATTCAAAATTGAGAAAGGAGTACGTTAAGGCTGTATATTATCATTCTGCTTATTTAACTTATATGTAGAGTACATCATGCCAAATGTTGGGCTAGATGACTCATAGCGGGACTCAAGACTGCTGGGAGAAATATCAATGACCTCAGATATGCAGATGATACCACTCTAATGGCAGAAATGAAGAGCAACTAAAGAGCCTCTTGAAGAGGGTTGAAAGAGAGTGAAAAATTCGCCTTAAAACTCAACACTCAAAAGACGAAGATCATGGCATCCAGTCCCATCTCTTCATGGCAAACAGATGGGAAAAAAGTGGAAACAGTGGCAGATTTTATTACCTTGGGCTCCAAAATCACCGTGGGTGGTGACTGCAGCCACGAAATTAAAAGACGCTCGCTCCTTGGAAGAGAAGCTATGACAAACCTAGACAGCATATTAAAAAGCAGAGACATCACTTTGCTAACCAAAGTCCATATAATCAAAATACGGTTTTCCAGCAGTCATCTATGGATGTGAGAGTCAGACCATAAAGTAGGCTGACAGCAAAGAATTGATGCTTTCAAATTCTGGTGCTGGAGAAGACTCTTGAGAGTCCCTTGGACAGCAAGGAGCTCAAGCCAGTCAACCCTAAAGGAAATCAACCCTGAATATTCATTGGAAGGACTGATGCTGAAGCTGAAGTTCCAGTACTTTCGCTACCTGATACAAAGAGCTGACTCATTGGAAAAAACCCTGATGCTGGGAAAGACAGAGCTCAGGAGGAGAAGGGAACAGAGGATGAGATGGTTGGATTATATCACTTATCAATGGACATGAGTGTGAGCAAACTCCAGGGGATAGTGAAGGACGGAAGCCTGGTGTGTTGTAGTTCGTGGGGTCGCAAAGAGTCGGACATGACCGAGTGACTGAACAATAACAGAAACTTTCTTTCAGTTACTTGTGTGTTTATATTGTATTTATATTTATAAATACACACAAAATGTATTTCCTATTATAGGCTATGGTTGAAAAAGAAAGTCACAGTCTAGAAAATCTACTAGAGATGGAAGGACATAGCCATTCAGTTTAGTTCTCAGTTGCTTAGTCATTAGATGTCTTTAATAGCTGCCATGTTCAGCAAATGTTTTCAGAGTTATGTATCTGAAATGCAAATCTGATATCACTGTTCTGCATAAAACCCTTCATCATTCTGAAAGCAATGGAAAGTAAAATGTAGTCATGTAAGAATAAATGCAGCAAGACCACTTAGAAGACTACTGTAACAAAGTGGGCAAATTATAATGAAGATCTAAAACAAGGCAGGGGCTTTGGGAATAGAAAGGAGGTGGCTCTACCAATAGTGATGATATACTGAGAAATGAATGGTAGCGATATTCACCAATCCAGAGAAGACAGTCAGTAGGCCAGTTTTAGAAGAGAAGAAGGTATGGCTTTGGATATCATGAATCTGGGGAAGCAATAGCATTTCCAAGTGGTGAAGTCCAAGAAGAATATATAGGTTTGGAGTTTAGCAAGTAAATAGTAGTTGAAATTATAAGTATGAATAAAGTCACCAAGGATAAGTACACAGAGTAAGAAAAATAAAAGGCAAATAATGAAATCCTGGGGAACTTTCGCATTTAAGTGGAGAACAGAGAGTGACACCCCCATTCACACGCACACAAAACTAAAAACTCAGAAAGGTATGAAGAGAACCAAGACAGTAAAATAAACTAAGGAAGACAAAACAAAGCAACATAAACTCAAACAGACGAGTAACAACATGAAATATGAATGAACAAAATGCTCCTTTAAAACCAAAGATTATCAGGCTATTAAAAGACAGATTCTCAGACTAGATAGAAATGAAACAGAAAAAATTCAAAAGACTCATGTCTAATTTAAGAATACAAAAGGGATGAAAGTGAAAGAGCAGAAAAAGTTATACTTAGCAAATACAAACTGAAAGCTGGTGCAGTTATAACTGGCACCCATAGCTGATATTATAGCTATATTAGTACCAGCCAAAAGAAACTTCAAGGGACACTTCCTAATGAAAAGAATGTGAAATCATCATGGAGATATAGCACTTTTAGGTTGACAGGCTCCTAATCATACAACCTCAAGATGCATAAAGCAAAAATGACAGAACTACAAGGAGAAACAGACAAATTCACAATAATTATGGGAGATTTTAACACTTCTCTCAATAACTGATAGGATAAGTAAACCAAAAAATAATCAGTAAGGTTGGAAAAGATCTGAACACCACAACATGACTAGGAACCTGACCTAATACAGAGGACTTCAACACTGCTAACTACATACTATTTTCAACCATGTGTGAAACTAATTTTTTAGTGCTGAGGTATAAAGAAAGCCTAAACAAAATTTGAACAGTTCAAATCATACAAACAGATGAACAATTAAAGCTCTAACAGCTGTAAAGGCACAAGTAAAGAGAAGAAGTTTGAAAATTTCAGATATGATAAATAAACATATGAAAAGATACTCTACATCACATGCCATTAGAACTGCAAATCAGAACAGCGATAAGATACCACTATGCACTTATTAGAATGCCTAAAATTCAAAACACTGATAATACTACATACTGGTGAGGATGTGAAACAACAAAAATTCTCTTATTGCTGGTGGGAATGTAAAATGATATAGCTTCTTTTGGAGATAGTTTGGCAGTTTCTTATAAAAATAAAGCATACTTTTACCATACAATCCAGCAATCATGCTCCTTAGTATTTACTCAAATTAATTGAAAATAAAAGTCCACACAAAAGCCCGCATACAGATGACAATTTTAATCATAGTTGCCAAAACATGGAAGCAACCAAGATGTCCTTCAGTAGCGGGATGAGTAACTACCCTGCAGCACATCCAGACAAAGGAATATTATTCAGTTTTAACATGAGCAATCAAGCCATGAAAAGTCATGGAGGAACCTCAAACGCCTATCACTGAGTAAAAGAAGACAATCTGGAATGGTTACATACTGTATAATTTAAACTATATGACATTCTGGAAAATGCAAAAAAAAAAAAAAAGGGGGGGACAGTAAAAAGAACAGTGGTTGCCAAGGTGGAACACATAGGATTTGGGGGTGGTGAAACTACTCTGTATGATACTACAATGGTGAATACTTATCATTATATATTTGTCCAAACCCACAAAACATACAACACCAAGAATGAAGGCTAATGTAAACTACAGACTTTGGGTGATAATAATGTGTCAGTGTAGGTTAATCAATTGTTTAACAAATGTACTACTCTGGTGGGTGATGTTGATAGTGGGGGAGACTATATGTGTGGGGGACATTGGAACTTTATATTCTCATCAATTATGCTGTGAATATAAAGTTGCTATTAAAAATAGTCTATTTTGGGGAATTCCCTGGTGGTCCAGTCCGAGGACTCCATGTTCTCACTGCCAAGGGCCTTTATTTGAAACCTTATCAGGGAACTAAAATCCCCCAAGCCACACAGTGTGGTCAAATAAATAAACCATACAGTCTATTTTTAGCAAATGGACCTAATTAAACTTAAAAGCTTTGTACATCAAAAGAAACCATAAACAAAATGAAAAGCAACCTATAGGATGGGACAAAATATTTGCAAATGATGTGACTAACAAGGGCTTAATTTCCAAAATACACTAACAGCAAATACAACTCAATAACAAAAAACCAAATGATATAATAAAAAGAAGGCAGAAGACCTTACTTAGGTCTACTTGACTCTTCTCCAAAGAAAACACACAGATGGCTAACAGGCACGTGAAAAGATGCTCATCATTGATAATTATTAGAGAAATACAAATCTACAATGAGGTACCGTCTCATGCCAGTCAGAATATCCACTACCAAAAAGTCTACAAATAACAAGTGCTGGAGAGAGTGTGGAGAAAAGGGAACCGTCCTACACTGTTGGTGGGAATATAAATTGGTGCACCCTCTTGGAAAACAGTATGCAGGTTCCTTAAAAAACCAAAAATAGAATTGCCACATGATCCAGCAATCCCACTCTTGGGCATATATCAAGACAAAACTATAATTAGAAAAGATACATGCACCTCAGTGTTCATAGCAGCACTATTTACAATAGCCAAGACGTGGAAGCAACCTAAATTTGATAGATGAACAGATAAAAGATGTGTGTCAGGGGCGTATGTATACACACACGCATATATACACACAATGGAATATTACTCAGTCATGCAAAAGAATAACATAATGCCATTTTTAGCAATATGGATGGACCCAGAGATTATCATACTAAGTAAAATAAGTCAGAAAGAGAAAGACAAATACCATATGATATCACATATATGTGGAACCTAAAATATGACACAAATGAACTTATTTCATTTTGTGTTTACTAAGGGGAAGGAGGTGTGGGGGAAGGATGGATAGGGAGTTTGGAACTGGAAAATGCAAACTACTATACACAGAATGGATAAACAAGGTCCTTTCTATGATATGGAACAGAAAACTATATTCAATATCTTATAATAAACCATAATGTAAAATAATATGAAACAGAATATATATAAGTATAACTGAATCACTTTGCTGAACACTAGAAACTAACACAACATTGTAAATCAACTATACTTCAATAAAAATTTAAAAGTTAAACATGCATCTTAAGAAGTTGGAAAAGAACAGGAAATCAAACTGAATAACTCAACCAGAAAAAGAAAACAAACAGGGAAGTAGAAGGAAAGGAGGAATAAATATAGAAACTAATAAAATAGAAAATAACACAAAATAAAGATCAACAAAATGAAAACTATGTTTCTTAAAAAAAATTTCAAGAAGAAATAGAAAATGTGATTCTATACCTAGAAACTGAGGGAGGAAAATGTGTCAACAAAGCAGGCATGGTCAACAGCACCCAATGCCGTGTAAAACACAAGTAGGACTGAAAACTGCCTGATGAATCTGCCAATAAGCAGCTCACTGATAACCCTAGCAGGAACAATCTAAGTACAAGTTTCTAAAAAGAAAAAAATCCTGGATGTGTTAACACTAAATGCTATTATATAGCTGCAAGAAGCTAGATTTTATTTATTTTTACCTTTGTACAGTGTCTTGCACACAGATGCTCAAAATCATATTTGCTGAATAAATTCAGTTGGATGGAAAAAAAAAGGACCACATACAGATGGATTTCAAGGCTTGACAGTACTGAGAACTGAATTACAAGATTGTAAGATTTTAAACAGATACATAACCTGGTAAAACTGATGTTTAAAGATTAATATGGATTTTAGTCAGACAGTTTGAAAGAGAATACCAAGGTCAGGGAGACTACTCAGAAAGCTGCTGCAGCAACCTAAGCTCAACCTGGATTAGGATGGGCCAACACAATAAAGATGAAAGGTGAGGTCTGAGAGACAATATGAAAGTAACATTATTAGGATCTGTTAATAAATGGATATGGAGGCTAGGAGAAAAGAATTTTAAAAGTATCAGAAAGACTGAAAGAATTAAGAAAATGAAGGATGAAGATCAGCGGTGACATTTCAGACAAATGCAACTTCAACAGAGTTGACTCTTATAAATTACGAAATTTAGCTATTTACTTTTCAGCACTGTACTTTCAATCACAAAATAAACTTTTTCAAACAAATGAATTTTAAATCCAGCTGTTAACTGTAATCTTTACAAACAAAAAGCAGTGGAAAGTTTATTCAAATTCACATTATCATTATTTCCAGAAGGCAAAATAATGTGAGAGTTTTGAATTATCTGTTAAAAAATGCAAATTTTTCCAATAGTGAAGTTCTTTTAAACAATTTATAGATGGAGACTAGTTCAAAACAGAACAAAATAGCACAAGAATGTATAAAATTATAAACCTGGTACGACAGTTAATACTATATACATATATCTTAAGTTTCCAATATATATAAACATATATAACTCATATCATTCAAATTCACTTCTAGAGTCAGCAGACACTGTGGACAGTTTCTCACCTTCGCATTTTTATTTCATTTTGGCTTACCTCCACTCAACACATCTTCAAACACAGATAGTACAAAAACAAATGAAGTAGAGCTGTGTCTGAGGGCATTTAAAATGAAATAGCTCAGCATTCCTTTTCTTTTTCACTAAACTATACACTGTGCCACAAAATTAAACAGTCATCTCTAGGGATACAAATTTGCCAAGAATATTTCTGACAAAAATAAAATCTGGCCCTTCTCCATGCATGGACAACAGTGGTTGTTCTACAGATGGAAATTGATGGCTGCTTGGCTAGTCTGCGGTTACTTAACAGTGTCAAAATAAAGAATGTAACTCACAGATCATTTTCATGACCAAAGACTTCTGACAACAAACTTGCTCTAATTTCTCAAATTCTTCAATAAGGAGAGTTATTTACTAAAGAGACAGTTATAATTCTAGCCTTACTTCCTTATTCCATAGACAAACTGAAGCCTGAAGAAGGTAGGTCATTTGCCCAAAATCACACAGCTAGTGGGTGCCTCTAAAAAAATGTGGGTCTCAAGACTCTAGTTATGTTGAACAGTGCTACTTTTCTAAATAAAATTAAAATGACTGTGCTGCCTGTATCTTAAAATGTTAATCTGAGTCATTTCAAAAACCTGGAAGTCACAGGCTCTTGATTAGTATTTTGCTAGAAATGGCAATATATTTTTATTTTGGACCCCCATACATAACAGTTTTTAAAAGAATTGTGTATTTTAAGTCCCAGAGTCATGAAATTAAAATGGGGTTAAAAGTGTACTGAAAACTATGAAAACATACTTAAGAAATTCTGTATCTTTAAACTTGGGAAGATTCTTTAAAAATTATGCCCCTGAAACTATGATCAATATCCTGTAATAAACCATAATGGAAAAGAATATGAAAAATATATATGTATGTATAACTGAATCACTTTGCTGTACAGCAGAAATTAACATTGTAAATAAACTCTACTTCAATAAAATAAATTTTCAAAAAATTATGCCCCTACAGGGTACTGGAATCAGGATCCTAAGACCAGGAATTAAATCTTAGCTCTGCTACTGACTAGCTGTGTGACTCTGAGGCTGTTTTATCCTTATCTATAAATAAGCAGGTTGGCTTAGGATCATTAAAATTAATTCTACCATTCAAAATATGATTTCAGATAACTTAAGAATAGGATCTTTACCTTATCCTGATTACCTTATAACTTATTCAAATAGTAAAGCAAATAAATAAACATATCAATTGATCCATATTTGATAACTAAACAAGTTAAAACACAGGAAATATCATCCCCACTACAAAAAAAAAAAAAGCTCTGCATTTGATTTGCCTCTGCAGAGTCAGACAGAACACTATTATCAGAAAATTGTGGTAATACACAGTTGAAGTTATGGTGATTTAGATCATATATTTATGCATTCATTTAACTAAGTAGTTTTGAAAACCGAAGACTAGGTTTTCTGAAGGGGGAACATAAAAGAACATAAAAGAAGCTCAGGGTCGCTGTTTTAGTCTAGTTCTGCCAGAATCATGTATCTCTACCAGATATAAAGAACCCTGATCTTTGCTTTATTGAATGCTGTTATATGGCTCTGGGTAATTTATGCTTGAGCCTTTAAATAAGTAAGTAATTTAGATCTTTTTTTTTTTAACTATCACTAGTAGAAACAACTTTTACCTTAACTTCTCTACTTGAGACAATTGTTAGTTCATACAGACTACGGATGTTCATTACATGTGGTTCACAACTGGTTACTCTAGGGAAAACCAGAATGAATAACACAGTCCCTGTACCTACCAGCTGCCAGGAGTTTACAACTGAGTAGGATTATGCAAAATTGATAACCTGTGAGTTATACATTTAAAATTACATTCTTATCAGTTTTCAAGTACAGTTTAATTGCATTTAGGTACTGTGTCTCTTTGCTAATAGACATCAAACATAAAGTTTATAAAGTGCTAGAAAAGGGAAGATTGAAGCATCATAAAGAGCTAATTCAATTGACAGGTGTAAAAAGAAAATAGGAAAATTTGAAATCATCAAACTCTATGACCTGAACTCCTCCAAGCTCCAGCTCATTCATCAGACCTAAAATATTATACTTTGCTTTGATTAAATACTGAAACTTTATATCTCTTTGAGAGAATAAATAATATTTTGAGGGTCTCTGCATCTCTGGTTCAATTTGCCTAGAGCAGTCTTGTAAAAATGGTTGGCTCAAAGGAAGAAGACTAGAGGGTTTTCAATTTTATGAAATTATTTATCAAGCTCATTAACTGATCTGAATTTTAGGTTTTTTTTCTGTTAAGCAAGGACAATAATATCTGTCTTGAAAACCTTACAATGCTAGTTACTATAAGGATAAAAATAAAACTGTGTAAACAAAATTACTTTGCAAACTGTTCTATAAATGTAAATCAATGTTATTACAAAACTTTTTACTTTTTAAAAAACTTTCATATAAAATCTAAAACTAGATACTGTCAGACCTACTTTTTTTCTCCAATCACTCCAAACTTCCTCATAGCACATTAACTGGTGACTAACCCACCATGTTGCTGTTACTCATTCGCTAAGCTATGTCTGGCTATTTGCAACCCCGAGGACTGCAGCCCTCCAGGCTTCCCTATCCTTCACTACCTGTAGGAGTTTGCGCAAACTCATGTCCATTGAGTTGGTGATGCTATCTAACCATCTCATCCTCTGCTGCTCCCTTGTCTTTTTGTCCTCAATCTTTCCCAGCATCAGGGTCTATTCCAATGAGTCAGAATTTTGCATCAGTTGGCCCAAGTACAGCTTCGGCATTAGTCCTTCCAATGAATATTCAGGGTTGATTTCCTTTAGGATTGGATAGTTTGCAAGTGTTATTTCCCAGTTACCACATGTTATACTTTACCTAACTCTAGCAGACATGCTTTTTAGCCTATGGGAATCAACAAAAATCTTTACCTGCTTTATTGTGTTTGAGACCAAACAGGAAATCAGAAAAGAAAAAGAGGTCTTAAAACACTCTTTCAGTCTCCTTTTGGGCTAGAGTTGGAACTCCTTCTTACAGTGAATGACCCATTATTACCAAAATATTCATGCTACTTTTCAAAAAAGTCTCAGCAAAGGTCATCTGAATATCCAGTTGGGAAAAAAAAAAAAGTACCTTAACCTCTAATTATACAAAAGTCAATTACACAAAAGTCAATTCCTGATGGACTACAATCCTAAATATTAAAGATAATGAAGTTTTGGAGAAAAACATAAAATATCTTTGTGAAATTATTTTAGATATCTGTATCCTCTTAAATGGGTTTCCCTGGTCACCCAAAGGCAAAGAATCAGCCTGCCAATGCAGGAGACGTGGGATCAATCCTGGGGTCAGGAAGATCCCCTGGAGAAGGAAATGGCAACCCACCTCAGCATTCTTGCTGGGAAATCCCATGGGCAGAGAAGCCTGGTGGGCTACAGTCCATAGGTTGCAAAGAGTCAGACATGACTTAGCAACTAAACAAGAGGAACAACATCCTCTTAAACAGGATGCAAAAACTCTGACCATGAAAGGAAAAAATGATAAATTTGATTATATTTAGTATTCTGTTCATCAAGAGACAGCATGAGCAAAATGACAACCCATAAAAGTGGAAGAAGATATAACAATAATATACCTAGAAATGACTAGATTTTACATAGAGAATTCTTATGACTCAGTGAGAAAAATATAGACAACACAACAGAAATATGAACAAGACTAGAACTTGTGTGACTTCATACAAAAGGCCATCCAAACAGAAAATAAACCTAAAAAGATGTCCAATTTCATTAGTCATCAGGAAAATACAAATTAAAACCACAATTAAATACCACAGTGTGATATTCTATACACATCAGAATGTATAAAATGAAGAAGACGTATTGGTGAGGACATGGAACAACTAGAACTATCTTACATTGCTTGTGGTACAAACTGGTACAATCCTTTGCAAAACTGAGTATATTTATTTAAACTGAACATAAGCATACTTAATGACCCAGCAATTCCAGTCCAAGAGAAATGCTTATACATATCCACCAAAAGACAGGTACCAAAATCTCCACAGCTTTAATATTTGTAACAGCTAAAAAATTAGAAATAATCCAACTATCCAATAACAGTAGAACAGATAAATCAATTGGTGTGTGCTCAACACAACAAGACACCATATAGCAGCGAAAATGAGTATATATAACCATGTAAGAAGAATAAATAGGACTCCATATTGGTTCTATTTCTTTTACTTTAACCTTTGTATTCCATTGCTTTTGCTACAAATTAATCACTTATAGCAAATGATGCTTTGCTATAGCCTGAAATGATGTTGCCTAGAGCCTGAAATATGCAGGATAACACATTCTCAAGGCTCTGACCTTTAGAGGTATAACACTTTCTCCTTCATATAGAGATTAAAAAGTTGTAGAATGGAGAATAGCATTTGCCTTGTTGGAGGTTTATAGGAACATTGTGGTGAGACATTCATGGACTGCCATACAACAAAAGATGCTAGTACCAAGAATGCAACAATCAATCATATCCCTTCTCTTCTTAGTATAAAAGAAACCAGAATTGAAAGAGCCACGTGTACCCCAATGTTCATCGCTGCATTGTTTACAATAGCCAGGACATGGAAGCAACCTAGATGCCCATCAACTGATGAATGGATAAGAAAGCTGTGGTACATATACACAATGGAATATTACTCAGCATTAAAAAAAAAAATTCATTCGAATCAGTTCTACTCAGGTGGACGGAACTGGAGCCCATTATCCAGAGTGAAGTAAGCCAGAAAGAAAAACAACAATACAGTATACTAACGCATATATATGGAATTTAGAAAGACGGTAACGAGAACCCAGCATGCAAGACAGCAAAAGGAAGGCAGATGTATAGAACAGACTCGTGGACTCTGTGGATGAGGGCAAGGGTGGGATGATATGGCAGAATGACATTGAAACATGTTAATTATCATATATGTAATCAATCGCCAGCCCAGGACTGATGCTCGGGGCTGGTGCATCGAGATTTCCCAGGGGGAGGGAGGAAGGAGGGAGGAGGGAGGGGGGTTCTGGAGGGGGAGCATATGTAAACCCATGGCGATATCATGTCATTGTATGGCAAAACTAATAAATAAATAAATAAATAAATAAAAAGTGATCTAAACATTAAAAAAAAAAAAAAGATGCCTGAATTCTAATTCAGAGAAAATGGTTCTTTGAGACAGTAGCCCACCATTGTCTTGGTATGCTGGCTTTGCAAATAAAGTTGCTGCTCCTTGCCTCAACACCTCATCTCTTGATTTATTGGACTATTATGTGGCAAGCAGTATGTGCTTGGACTCCGTAACAACTACACGTGATAATATGGATGAATCTCATAAATATAATGCTAAGCAAAAGAAGCCAGGCCCAAAAGACATGACTCCATTTATAGAAAAAACAAAATCAGACAAAATATGATCTATTATCTATTCCATTAAAAGTCAGGATCGTGGTTACTATCACTGGGGATGGTGGAAATAGGAAGAGAACATGAAGAGAGCTTCTAGAGTGCTGGTATGGTTTTATTTCTCAATCATATATATACTTTTTCATATGCAACTTATACTTAAGAAGTTCAGTACTTTTTCTTGCTATTTCATGTTAAGGTTCTGGCCTTTCGCGTGAAAAAAACAGCCCTTTTTGGATAAATGTCAAAGTATGCTAAAAGGGCTAATAATGAAACTGATTTTAAGCTAACTGCAGACTAACATTTACCAAACAGCTTCAGGGAATTAGAGATCTAGTAACAATCTAGTGGAAGGAATTTGCTCTTTCTTGATTTTAAAAAAATGTCAAAGGCATTCGAAAAGAGTGATTTTCTTCCCCCTCCCCTTATCACTGTTTTTATTATTAACTATACACAGAGCAAAGTGTGCTATATACTTTATTTCATCTAATTCTCATAACTCCATGAAATGATACTTTTTATTTTCATAATTTTATGCTAAGGAGATTTAGGCTGAGTATATTGTCTAAAGGCAGACAGCACTTACATGGTACAGCCAGAATCTGAATCCTGGAGTGTCTGACTCCCAAGCTGATGCTCTTAATCACTATTTCATATTACCTCATTGTCATACTGGGAGCTTTAGCAGGTTAGAGTGATTTTATAAAGACCCATAGAGGTCCTAGACTGTTAAGGAGTAAAAGCTGAGTATTGAGTAAAAATAGAAAGTCCCTGCCACCAAGGGCCCACAATAAATATGTTTTACAGATTTTAACATCTGGCTAAATGGGAAACTGGGTAGAAGTCTCAGCAGACTGATCTCAAATCAGACCAATTCAGAGTGAATGTTTTTATTTAGGCCACAATGTTAGAAGCGGGGATAGATGAAGACATTTTGTTAAAAATGAAGATCATTGAGAAGGTTCTTGTTTGTGCATCAGCATCTGCATTTCTTTATGTCTTCCTCTAGAGATTGTTATTTTCCAAACTTGTGCTAATGAGCATTGATTATTTAATATGAATGCTAGTAAACCTCTAATAAAGTTTATGGTAGAAGAAAACTATGATTGTCTGGACTGTGGATCTTACTTAGTTTCTGATCTTTAATCAGACACATTTCTATTCAGGAAAAAAAAATCACTTTAGTAGATACTTTCCTAAGTTCAAGATATGGTACCTAAGAGAAAATTTACTTATCCTACTTTGGAAAATTCTAAATTTAAAAAGTAACTGTCAGTTTGTTTCAAAGGTCCATGTCAAGAAAAATCACATCTTGACCTAAGGTTATTTCTATCACCCTTCATTTATAAGAAATTTCAAAGTTTATTTTGAGTTATTCAACTTGAAGGTTATTTAAACCTTAAATGTCATTCTTGATAATAGAAGGAAAACACACTTGCCAATATACAGAGTTATATACTTAATGAGTATGTTAGAGTTTTCCATATAAAGTCATTAATCTTCAGTTATAAGCTAGGGATACTCCCCACTCCAACCTCTCCCCCCTGTTGGGTAAAGCAGCCTCCTGTTGACACACACACAACTTCACACAGCTTCTCTATGGAGGTAGCCCAGTGTGTGAATCTAAGCCACACTCACTCAGATGAAGGACACAGCATCCAGACTCCTGAAAGTGTTTATATACACAGAGGGGGAGAAATCACATGTGGCTCTGTTTAGTAAACACAGATAGCACTGACCTATATCTCCATTGTGTTATTCTATCTAGGCCCTTTCCGTAAGTAAAAATGTAAACTGTTTACTTATTTAAAGTTCTAAAAAAAATTAGAAGAATTTTTTCATATTAGGTAATATAAATATGTCCCTGTTACTGAAAGTGAAACAAAATTCTGTGGAACTTTGTAGTTTGTTAAAGCATTTACCATCAGACATAATAATGAAATTTTCTCTATTCAACATGACTAAATGTAAAAATAACTGGTGTATGAGTTTCTATAAATCTTTATGAAATGGATATATTAATATGTCTCCATAAGAAAAAAATATATTGATTTCTCCAACATAATCATAAACACAAACTAAGATAAATAGACAATCTGAAGGAAGAAAGTGGGCATTTCAGTAATCTGACTTCAAAAAAATCCTTGAGGGACTTCCCTGGTGGTCCAGTGGCTAGGACTCTGTGTTCCCAATGTAGGGGACCTGGGCTTGATCTCTGGTGAGGGAACTAGATCCTACATGTCACAACTAAGACCCAGCACAGCCAAATAAATAAATATTTTAAAAAATCCTTGAAATAGGCAAGAGTACAACATAGAAAGCCATAATGTGTTTTCTGAAAGTCATTCAAACGTGTATAATTTTGTATATCATAGCATTTTATGAGGAAGCTAAAACATTTCTTTTTTAATACTGAAAATTTTGTTAGAGGGGGAAAGAAAAACTGGCCTATCAACCATCATCACTATCTTGCTAGTAAATTAAAAAATAGGGCTAAGAAAAACAAAGGGCCTGAGAAAAGTGAAGTGAAGTGAAAGTCCCTCAGTCGTGTCCGACTCTTTGTGACCCCATGGACCATACAGTCCATGGAATTCTCCAGGCCAGAATACTGGAGTGGGTAGCCGGTCCCTTCTCCAGGGGATCTTTCCAACCCAGGGATCAAACCCAGGTCTCCCGCATTGCAGGTGGATTCTTTACCAGCTGAGCCACAAGAGAAGCCCAAGACAAGTCAAATGACATGCTAAAAAAGCATATTACTCATCTTGAAAGCATATAACACTAGAATTCTTTTACTTTTCTTTAAATTCAAAATCACTGCATTAAAAATACTTGCTACATAAGACATTTATACCCCAAGTATCATTTTATATGATTAATTTCTATCACCTTTGGGGAGGGAAGCCTACATAACATAATGACTTTTACATTTATTTGGCAGCTCAAGCTATGGGCCATTTTATATTAATATGATTTAATGGGATCTATTTTAGGTTAATTAATCCTCAGAGATGTAAATTCCTTAATAAAGCAGTCAGCAGTATTATAAAATATTAACCAAAACATTCATAAATCATGTTAAACAATGCATTAGCAAGACCAAAATACTTCACTTTCTGCTCCTATTTGTAACTTTCAAAACTTAACTTCCCAATTTCTCACCTTCCCACATACTCCCTTTGTTGAATGATAAATATTTCTTCACATTCCACTTCTCTATCAACTAGAAAATGCAAATTTACATATATCAACTGACTGAAATTCATTTATACTATAACTAATGCTTCCTGGGTGGCACTAGTGGTAAAGAACCCACCTATCAATGCAGGAGATATGGGACATGAGTTCGATCACTGGGCTGAGAAGCTCCCCTAGAGGAGGGCACAGCAACCCATTCCAGTATTCTTGCCTGGAGAATCCCATGCACAGAGAAGCCTGGTAGACTACAGTCCATAGGTTCGCAAAGAGTCGGACATGACTAAAGTGACTCAGCACTTTATATTACCCAAGTACTTGTATATTAAGTCAGCTAATGGTGAAATGGAAGGTTTAATCTTCTAAATGATCGAGACACTGTCAAGCCTATAGAGATTTTCTTTTTGTGGGGACAGAAACAGGAAGTCTGTAATCATGCACTTTCTAAAGGCTAACAAGATGTATGTAGTCCTTGCAGGGTGACTGCTGGAGGCAGAGGTGAACATCCCTTGTCACTCTGTCCCCCACTAACATAGACTGCTGAAAAACCCAACCCTCTGCTGATGCCCTTTCCTTTTCTTCTCTTGCCTATTTAGAACACAGCAACTAAACATACCTGTATCGATGCAAAAAAGAGGCCATTTGAAACCAATTACATTATCTAAACATAGTACAACACTTCATTTTATTATGGTTTTTTGAGCCATATTTTGTATTCTTATTTATTTAATGGCTTTTGGATACTATAATCCTACCCTTAATCAACAGTTTTCAAGTTCTTTAATATTTCAACTAGAGATTTCCCTGGTGGTCCAGTGGTTAAGACACCTGGCTTCCATTATGAGACACTGGTTTGATCCCTGATCAGGGAACTAAGTAGAAGAGAAAATGGCAATCCACGCCAGTATTCTTGCCTGAGAATCCCATGGACTGAGGAGACTGACAGGCAACAATCCAGAGGGTTGCACAGAGTAGGACACAACTGAAGTGAATTAGCATGCACACACACAGGGAACGAAGATACTACATGCAGTGTGGTGTCCCAGAACAAGAACAACAACAAAATGAAAAAAGTTTCAACTACCTCTGGTAATTAAGATTTGATTTTGTTAAAGTATATTTTTGGAATTTAACCCCTTCATCAATGGGGGTATTATGCTACTGAAATCTAGCTCTTCTCTTTGTAGATCCCCCAAGAGAATTTTAAAAACTATATATTCCTCCTCACACATTTTTAAATTGATATCTACAATTTTTCATCATAAGGGAATTTCCTTGGTGATCGGGTGGTTGAGACACCATGTTTCCACTGCAGGGGTGCAAGTACGATCCCTGGTTGGGAAACTAAGATCCCACATGCCATGCAATGTGACCAAAAATAAAATAAAATTTTTAGTATTTTAAAATTTTACCATAAGTTTATATAAAGGGGTAATTTCCAATATATTGTAAGTATTGATACTTTAAAATAAAGCTATTATGCTACCTTAAATGTATCAAGTGAAATTTAAAATCTATGGCAATTTGATAGCTGCTATTATCCATTTCAAAAAATGGATGAACCACTGGTTTAGAATGGTCAGAAATTTTCTATATCTTTTTTTCCTTCTTGAACTTATTCTCCTCTCTACTTTCACCACAAATTATTTTAACTTTAATTTGAAATATTTATAGATTCACAGGAAGGTGCTAAGATATACAAGGAGGTCCATGTACTCTTCCCCCAGCATTCCCAACACTAATATCTTGTATAACTGGTGACTAACCCATCATGTTGTTGCTGCTCAGTCACTAAGCTAAGTCATATCGGACTCTTTGCAACCCCATGGACTGCAGCCCACCAGGCTCCTCTGTCTGTGGAATTTCTCAGGCAAGAATACAATTCCCTTCTCCAATGGATCTATGGGGGATATTCCCAACCTAGGGAATGGAACCCAAGTCTTCAGCATTGCAGGTAGATTCTTTACTGTCTACTCCAATATAAAATAAAAATCAAATATTAAAAAGTATCATTTCTATAGAATAGCATAAACCACTTCAAAAATATGTGTATATATTTAATGATTTACTAGCAAACTAGTAAATAACTCAATTAGGTCTTTTAATTTTGCGAAAGCAAAAAATGGGAAACTATTTGAATTGCAAAAGAAACTGTTATCCAGTCATTCCTTGAGAGAGTGTTCCTTAGTCATTCATGATCTCAACACAAACACCAATATTATTAATTGCCCTTTGTTTGACACCCTGGTGGCTTTCACATCCAGGGACCTTTGTAAGATCTGAGATGGATGAGCAATGTGCCTTTCTTTTGTAATAGTGGGAGAAGGGCAACTGCAAAAGGGAAGGTGGGAATGAAGCCCCTGAACCTCCATCAAAGGCACATTCTCAGGCAGAACAACATTAGGAAAAAGTACTTGGGTAATTTAAGGATCCACAAATTGATCCCCTTAAACTATCCATTCCCCATATTCCTTGAAAAGGGTACCCAATTTCAAGATAAAAGTGAATGTGTATCTGCAGTGCATGGTATCAATACAAGCAGCAGGACTATATAAGAAGAGTTCAGTAAATGCTTTTTGATGAGGAAATGCGCAATAGCAAAATGACAAGTACCAAAATAGCAACACAATATATCAGAGGAAGACTCCACTTGAAAGCCAGGAATCAGACTGAAACAAAATAAGTTGTTGCTTAAAGCATAATAATTAAGGCCTTTAAATTCACCAAACCATTCCACTATCACAGACTAAAAAGGCTTGGTTATACCTTGTCTGTCCTAGGGGAATAAATTATCTTATGAGTCTTTCTATTCCACCAAAGTGCTATTTAAAAGCTGATGAAATGTTCAGGCAATTTATTACATTAATATAAAAATCTTTTACAGGACAGAGGATAATCAAAACCAAAAGGGGGGTGGATAGCTCTGACTAAGAAAAGGATATGTCTCTGAGAGTAATGCCAAGTTTCCTGTTCTTGCCTGGCTGGCTCCTGCTTGTTAGATAGATCTCAGGTTTTCTAGCCAGTCAGCCAACACAAATGTCCTGACACTCCTTAGGTCCCTCAGTTCAGTTCAGCTCAGTTGCTCAGTTGTGTCCGACTCTTTGCGACCCCATGAACCTCAGCATGCCAGGCCCGGCTGTCCATTTCCAATTCCCAGAGCATGCCCAAACTCATATCCATCGAGTCGGTGATGCCATCTAGCCATCTCATCCTCTGTCATCCCCTTCTCCTCCTGCCCCCAATCCTTCCCAGCATCAGGGTCTTTTCCAGTGAATCAACTCTTTGCATGAGATGGCCAAAGTATTAGAGCTTCGGCTTCAACATCAGTCCTTCCAATGAACACCAGGACTGTTCTCCTTTAGGATGGACTAGGTGGATCTTCCTGCAGTCCAAGGGACTCTCAAGAGTCTTCTCCAACACCACAGTTCAAAAGCATCAATTCTTCAGCACTCAGCTTTCTTCACAGTCCAACTCTCATATCCATACATGACTACTGGAAAAACCATAGCCTTGACTAGATGGTCCTTATCCCTAACTTAGTTTAATTATTTGCATTTGCCCATAGCTAACTGTTGCCGTACCTGGAGGAGGGCATGGCAACCCACTCCAGGATTCTTGTCTGGAGAATCCCCATGGACAAAGGAGCCTGGCAGGCTACAGTCCATGGGGTCACAGAGTCAGACACAACTGAGCAACTAAGCACACAAGTACCTGATATTTTAGTTGTGTGGTTGTTTTTAAATTTCATTTATTACCTATCAGTGTCCAGCCCTCAAACAACATGCAAATTCTGTGACAGCATACAGTTCTCATAGTCACTGCTACAAACCCAGTGCCTACCTAACACATAGCAGGTAATATCCTTATTGACTATAATCTATAGAAATCAGGCACAATACTGATGCTAATTTTAAGATTCCAATTTGGAGTAGTTTTTTTCTTTTTTTACTAAAATAAACTATTGTTATTATACAAGATTTTCTGGAAAAAAATTCCCTTGCCTTATTTTATTGAAATAATTTATTGATTATGCAATGCTTAGATACCTCATTAATGAATATAAACAACATAGGTAAATATTCAGATGATAGATAAAATTCATGTCAGGACTTTCAGTTCAAGATGTGCTGACACTCTTGAGATTGTCAAGATCTCAAGAGATTGAGGATTTATGTTTACTACTTATAGCTTGCAAAATCACACTTAAAGAAGGCAGGCAAAAGAAACAATGAAACTCTAATATCAAAAGAAAAGGGATGTAGGGGGTTCACCAGTGGATGAAAGATATAACTAATTTCTAGAATTAAAACAGAAGGTTGAACTGTGTTGATGGATGAGAGAGGCAAAGAGAGTCACAGAACAAAATAAGCCACAAGGCAATCTAAAGGAGCTGGAAGCCAAAATGCTGTTGGAATGCTAGAAGGAATCAAGAGAGCCAATCTGGCCTGGAACAACTGATGGCTCTGGGCTCTGGGCCAGAGGTATGAGGGAGGGCAGGAGAGAGAAGTGGGGCTGAAGACAGTGGGAATAATTGAAGGTCTGTATCTAGAACTGCACTAGCTGGCACGGCTATCTGCTTCCCCCACTCCCACATAGATCACAGGCAGCCTGGCATTAACCCTCAGCTGAAAAACCAGATACCTGAAGGAACAAACAACCCGGGGAAAGCCAAGGCCTCTGGTGGTAGTACAGTCCACACCAGGTAGAGGACTCCTCTGAAACCGGGCCCCCAGGGCCTGAGCACAGGCTCACCCCAGAGCAAGCAGGCCAGCCAACGCATCCCACCTACACAGAAGGCTCAGTCAGCCATCCATTCAGGTGAAAGGTCTGGGGGAAAAGAGACCAACTTCTAAAATAGCAGAGGAAATCCACACCAGTGTCTCAGTCCTGCTCTCTACAATATGAGTAGACAACCAAGGCACACGGGGAAGTCCAGCAGCACAAAAAAGAAGAGCTAAGAAAAGCATTTAGAAAAAGGAATCCTGAGGGGAACAATTAAGGAACTTACAAAAATAAAATATATTAAAACAAAACATCTACTATTGGGTTGTCCAGAAAGTTCATTGGTGTTTTTCTGTATGTGTGGAAAACCTGAACAAAATTTTTGGCCAAGCCAATATAATCAAAAGGGTACTGTATGGAATATAAACTAGTAATAGAAAACCATACACAGAGAAAAGGAACAAAGAACCTCACAGAAGTCTTTTAAATCAAAACCACAGAATTTAAGGAGTGATTACAAGAAAAAATAAACAGATGAGCTGGAAAATAAAATTGAGAAACTCAGAATGAGAGTACATGGATAAAAAGATGGAAATAATAGAGAAAACTGTGAGAGATACAAAGAGCCAATCCAAGAGGTACAATATTTGACTAATTAAATTAGTTCTCTCCCCCCAAAAAGAGAGAACAGAAAAAAAAAGAAGGGAGAAGCTATTAAATAATAGAATTCCCCAGAAGAGAAGACACAAGTCTTAAGACTAAAAGGGCTCAGTGAGTGCTCAATATAACCAACCAGTAAAAGACCCACATTTATACATTTCCTCATGAAATTCCAAAACAAATATAAAAAGGAGACCCTGAACAGGAAAAACAGGTCACCCACAGAGGACTGATAACCAAACCAGCTTCTAGTCAGCAACAGAGGATGTTAGAAGACAACAGAACTATGTCTTCACAGTTTTAAAGAAACTTATTTTCAGCCCAGAATTCTACACTCAACCTAACTACAAACAAAGGTATAACAAAGACAGTTTTAGACATGACTCAGAAAGTTTACTTCCCACACATTTTTTCTAAAGAACTTATCTCAGGATATGCCCCAGTAAAATTATGGCATAAATCAGCACAGTGGAAGACCTAGGATCCTGAGAATAGAGATTACAACATAGAAGAATGGAGGCAAACCCTTGGAAGAGAGCCGTGCAGCAGCCCAGAGAGTCACATGGTCATAAAGGGGATTCCACACAATAAAAAAATAACAGAATATGGGAAAAGTGAGCTACAGCAAAGGCATATTAGGGTCAAAAAAAGAGCAATAAGAAACTCCCTGAAAACAAAAAAGCAAGAAAGAAAAGACAAATGTCACACAAAAAAAGCTATATTTCAAATAAGAAGCATGCTTATATGTACCCTAATTATAAGAAATTGCAATATGGGAAAATATGTAGTCATTATTGATCTTACAGTCTTGAGAGACAAGGGAGTCATGACCCTGGCCCTGGAGAGAAGAAAATGTAATCCTGGCACACAAATTGGCTCTGTACTAAATATAGAATGATATTTTAGGGAGTACTAAAAATAGAGAGGCCCCTCATCTTAGGCCAGAATTAACTTTGATATGATTGGTCCCAAGACATAAATTTCAGGACCCCATGAGAAAGACTGGCCAAAAGTGCTTTACTCTCCTCCTATTTTCTATGATAGCCTGCTATCAAGGGCTTCCTTTGTGGCTCGTCTGATAAAAAATCCACCTGCAATGCAGGAGATCTGGGTTCGATCCCTGGGTTGGGAAGATCCCCTGGAGAAGGGAAAGGCTACCCACTCCAGTATTCTGGCCTGGAGAATTCCATGGACTATGATCCATGGGGTCACAAAGAGTCGGAGACTACTGAGCAACTTTCACTTTCAGTTCCTACCTGCAGTGCTCTCCCTGAAGATGAAAACTGTTTTCATTATTCAAATGGTCTAGAACTCCAAAACTAGCTCAGTTCACTTGGATTTGAGGGGCAGATAACAGAATTAACGTCTACTCCCTAGAGCTGAGCATAACGAGGTACCCATTTCAAAAATGACAGTATATTGACTGCTTAGGGTAGACACTGTGACTCACAATTATCTCAAATCATAACTCTGTTATTTCACTACAGATTCCAAAGGCTAGGCTTTAAATTATTATTCTTTAATAAGCGTATTAAAAGGTAAGCAAGCATCATCTCTAAGAAAAAAACTTTTTACAGGAAAAGTGTAAATATCACACGTTCTCTTCCCTACTGGCAGAAATATGGCTTAGCTTGTGGAAAGGGGCAAATCCTTGTAGTAATTTGCTCAATAACAAGAGGCATCTGTCCCACTCTGTTCATTCTACCCACTTTCCTGATAAGGGGAAGGAACTTTGTGTTGTAGTCAAAGGATCTCAGCTTTGTAAGGGAGATCTTAAAAAAATTGTTTTTAATTTAGTTTTTTTAACATTAAAAAAATTTTGCATTGGGGTATAGCCGACTAACAATGTTGTGATCCTTTTGGGTGAACAGTGAAGAGGCTCAGCCATATATATAGAAAGAATTTTTCTTTATGGAAGAATTAACAAATCATAATAATTATTTGGGTTTTCTGAAATATGTTCCAGAAAAACCTGAATGAAGTTTTTTGCCAACTGAATATAATACTACTTATAGTTTTCATTTTAGATTCAACTCATTTGGAGATTTGGTTAGTCATAGGACAAAATATAAGTTATCAACTTTTGACAGTGTAAAAATGTTGCTGACAGAAACTGAGAAAACACACATGAAAAATGAAACAGGTTTTAATGCCCCATCTTAAAAAGGGGAGGAGTAGACAGACTGTCAAAAGTGGATGAAATGAGAAAGAGTGGTCATTATCTAAAGTCACTAAATTAAGCAACAGAAGAAGCAAAATTAAAGTCAGACACTGGTAATGAATGAGAGCTGTAGTGTAAGAAAGCTAAACAGCCCTTCTTTAAAGTAGAAGCTCAACAGATATTATCTGAAGTGAATAAATCAAGAAACAGAGGTAAAAGTCTATTATTTAGAGCAGCAGCCCCAAAACTTTGTTTTTTGTACAATGCTCTCAGGAAAATATATTAGAAAAAAAAAATCCCTAACATTTGTATACTTATTTATATTCTATAAAAATCATGGTCATATTAATCTATGACATGTATATTGTAACTCACAATAACAGAAGTTAAAAAATAGCAAGGAGAGATAAGAAAGCCTTCCTTAGTGATCAGTGCAAAGAAATAAAGGAAAACAATAGAATGGGAAAGACTAGAGATCTCTGCAAGAAAATTGGAGATACCAAGAGAACATTTCATGCAAAGATGGGCACAATAAAGGACAGAAATAGTATGGACTTAACAGAAGCAGAAGATATGAAGAAGAGGTGGCAAGAACACAGAAGAACTATACAAAAAAGATCTTCACCACACAGATAATCAAGATGGTATGATCACTC
This sequence comes from Antilocapra americana, assembly GCA_007570785.1. NCBI lineage: Eukaryota > Metazoa > Chordata > Mammalia > Artiodactyla > Antilocapridae > Antilocapra > Antilocapra americana. The sequence goes on from ML662496.1 coordinate 7,358,635, forward strand.
ACCTAGAGGCAGACATCCTGGAATGTGAAGTCAAGTTGGCCTTAGGAAGCATCACTACGAATAAAGCTAGTGGAAGTGATAGAATTCCAGTTGACCTATTTCAAATTCTAAAAGATGATGCTGTGAAAGTGCTGTGCTCAATATGCCAGCAAATTTGGAAAACTCAGCAGTGGCCACAGGACTGAAAAAGGTCAGTTTTCATTCCAATCACAAAGAAAGGCAATGCCAAAGAATGTTCAAACTACCACAGAATTGCACTCATCTCACATGCTAGTAAAGTAATGTTCAAAATTCTCCATGCCAGGCTTCAACAGTACGTGAACCGTGAACTTCCAGATGTTCAAGCTGGATTTAGAAAAGGCAGAGAAAACAGAGATTAAATTGCCAACATCCGTTAGATCATCAAAAAAGCAAGAGAATTCCAGAAACATATCTACTTCTGCTTTATTGACTATGCCACAGACTTTGACTGTGTGGATCGCAACCAATTGGAAAGTTGTTAAACAGATAGGAATACCAGACCACCTGACCTGCCTCTTGAGAAATCAAGTAGCAACAGTTAGAACTGGACATGGAATAACGGACCAGTTCCAAATCAGAAAGGAGTACATCAAGGCTGTATATTGTTACCCTGCTTATCTAACTTATATGCAGAGTACATCATGAGAAACGCTGGGCTGAATGAAACACAAGCTGGAATCAAGTTTGCCAGAAGGAATATCAATAGCCTCCAATATGCAGACGACACCACCCATATAGAAGAAAACGAATAAGAACTAGAGAGCCTCTTGATGAAAGTGAAAGAGGAGAGTGAAAAAGTTGGGTTAAAATTCAACATTGGAAAAACTGAGATCATAACTGACATCCGGTCCCATCACTTCATGGCAAATAGAGGGTAAACAGTGGAAACAGTGACAGTCCTTCTTTTCTTGGGCTCCAAAATCACTGTAGATGGTTACTGCAGCCATGAAATTAAGAGATACTTACTCCTTGGAAGAAAAGTTATAACCAGCCTAGACAGCATACTAAAGAGCAGAGACATTACTTTGTCAACAAAGATCCATCTAGTCAAAGCTATGGTTTTTCCAGAGTCATGTATAGATGTGAGAGTTGGACTATAGGAAAGCTAAGCACTGAAGAATTGATGCTTTTGAACTGTGGTATTGGAAAAGACTCCTGAGAGTCCCTTGGATTGCAAGGAGATCCAACCAGTCCATCCTAAAGGAGATCAGTCCTGAATATTCATTGGAAGGACTGATGCTGAAGCTGAAACTCCAATATTTTGGCCACCTGATGTGAAGAGCTGACTCATTTGAAAAGACCCTGATGCTGGGAAAGATTGAAGGGGGAAGAGAAGGGGACAACAGAGAATGAGATGGTTGGATGGCATCACTGACTCAATGAACATGAGTTTGGGTAAACTCCAGGAGTTGGTGATGGACAGGGAGACCTGACGTGCTGCAGTCCACAGGGTTGCAAAGAGTCAGACATGACTGAGCACCTGAACTGAACTGAACTGAAGAATAATTTTGAATCGATTTTTACTAGGGGAAAATGCTTATTATAATAATAAACCCCAAATAGGAAATCATCAGCTTTTCTGTCAAAAATATTTTAAGATATAAAAAGTATATAAGAATAAACACAATTTCAAGTAGTTTCTTCTAGGACAAATTCAGTATCATAAGTACCTCCCAGGGTGTGGGGTGTGTGCAGTGCCCTTTAGACACACAACTCAAGAAGTTAGAAGTGTAGCCACCAGGAAAACCAAAAAGATAAGTGATTGAAAGAAGCTACCTTCTGAGAGTAGAGCTGGGGGTAAGAAGTGGAAGGGGAAACATGACTTGCATCTTAGGCTCTCCTATACTTATACATGTTTGTGCAGATTCAGTCATTCAACAAACATCTACTGAATGTCTGCTTTGGGCTAGGCACAGAAGATAGAGAAGAAAATGACACCTCCATCTCAGCTGTCAGGGAGATCACAGTCTGGGGTTCAGAAGGAAGAAATAACAACCACCACTGATGACAATTCAGCATCATCAGTTCTGTAAGAGCAGTGTGTGCCAGACATCAGGTACTCACACTGTGGGGCACAAAAAAGGTTGCCGTGTGAGGTTTAGGGAGAAGTCTCTGAAAAGTCACTTCCTCTCTGTGTTAAAACCTCAAGGACAAGAAAAAAACTGAGAATAAACCAGGTAAAGAGGGATGCAGGGAAATGGGGGAAGGGCATTCTAAGGGCAAAGATGAGGAAATGGTGGGGTAGACAGGTGACATGTGGAGGAGAGCAAGGTGTGATGGGAAACGGGAAGCTTTTCAGAACTGCTAGAGTAAACCGTTCATGAGATGGTTGTGGCAGGAGTGAAATGGCAAGACAGGGAGGGACCAGAAGCAAAGGGCTCAGAACTCCGCTTAGTTCACTCAAAGTGAAAGTTGCTCAGTAGTGTCCAACTCTTTGTGACCCCATGGACTATACAGTCCACGGAATTCTCTAGGCCAGAATACTGGAGTGGGTAGCCTTTCCCTTCTCCAGGGGATCTTCCCAACCCAGGGAAGATCCGAACCCAGGTCTCCTGCACTGGAAGATCTGGAAGACCAGAAAGATCTTCCGAACCCAGGTCTCCCCCACTGCAGGCACCAGGAAAGCCCAACAATACTGGAGCGGGTAGCCTATCCCTTCTCCAGGGGATCTTTCCAACCCAGGAATTGAACTGGATTCACTGCAGACAGATTCTTTACCAACTGAGCTATCAGGGAAGCCACTGAAGGTAACAGTCCACTGAAGTCAATGGTAAATCACAGAAGGACTTCACTGGTAGGAGGGGGATTAGATAAGATTGGCATTTTGGAGAAGACTGATCTGGAAGGAAAGTGAGGGGTGCATCCAACAGGGGTAAAGGTGTCAGGAAGGCCCTTCTGGAGGCCATTGTGGTGGGCCTAATGAGACAAAAGGAGAGAATCAGGGTACCGGCAGGGAACAAATGACCAACAGGTACGTGAAAAGGTACTATCACTAATCATCAGAGAAATGCAAATCAAAATCACAATGAACTATCACTTCATACCTGTTAGAAATCATCAGACAAGAGGCAACTATGTTGGTGAGGATGTGGAGAAAAAGGAACTCTTGTTCACCGTTGGTGGGAAGGTAAACTGGTTTAATCACTATGGAAAATATGGAGGTTCTGAAAAAACTAAAAAGCAGAACTACCAGCATTCCTACTTCAGGGTATATAGCCAAAGGAAATGAAAATAGGATCTCAAAGAGATAGCTGCACTCCTGTGTTCAATGCCACATTATTCATAATAGCCATGATGTGGAAATAAGCTCAGTATCCAAAGTGTCCACTGGAGGATAAATGGATAAGAAAACATGGCACACACACACACACACACACACACACACACACACACACACACACACACACACACAC